>ML781019.1:536750-571804 GCA_009831015.1 Picea engelmannii | reverse complement strand
CGAGTACACCCAGTTTTCCATGTTTCATGCTTAAAGAAGGTTATAGGTGACAAGATCCCAGTTCAAACTATATTGCTAGAACTTGACGAGGAAGGAAAAATCATATTGGAGCCTGAAGCCATCATTGACACAAGAATTCGCCAGTTGAGGAATAGATCCATTTTAGAGTATCTCATTAGATGGAGGAAACTATCGGTTTAAGATTCCACTTGGGAAGATGAGTCTTTTATACAGAAGCATCCAGAGTTACTCAAGCGTTGCAGACAACACTTGTCTCAAGGGGAGGGGCATGTTAAGCCCTAATATTGGCTCATTACCCCTTAATTGGGGCATATCATATTAGTAATGGTATTTTATTTATGTTGGCTTTAGGCCATTAGTTGTAATTATACCTCCTAGTCTCCTATATATACCAAGGAGACATTTTCATTTTGAATCATCTTGTACTTGAACATTTAAGTGGGGTAAAAGGAGGTTGCCCCCTTGAAGAGGCTTATTATATGAAATTATCTCTTTTTCAAGGCGTTGAGTACTTTTTCTGAGGATTTTCTATGCTATATTGATATTTGGTTCTTAACATATTTCCCTTGCAACATCCATGGGTCAGAGAATACATCATATAGATGTGAAGACAGCCTTTCTCAATGGTGATATTGAGGAATAATTTTGCATCAAGAAGCGAGATGGATTCATGATACATGAGAAGGATTTTCATGTCTGCAGGTTGAAGAAATCCATGTATGGACTAAAGAAGGTGCCTCGAGCTTGGTATGAGAATATTGATGGACACTTGATGAGTTTGGGCTTCATCAAGAGTGTTGTTGATCCAAACCTATACTACAACATTGTTGGTCAAAAGTTCTTGATTTTGGTCCTATATGTTGATGACCTATTCCTCACTGGTTTACAAAGCCTTATTGTTGAATGCAAGCATGTGTTGGATTTTGAATTCGAGATGAAGGACCTTGGTATGATGCACTACTTATTTGTACTAGAAGTGTGTCAGAGGACTAATGAGATTTTCTTGAGTCAAGGAAAATACACAGTTGAGGTATTGAATAAATTTGGGATAACAGACTACAAATCCATGCCTACATCGGTGGTGATGAATTTGAAGAAAGTGAACAAGGTTTCTTTTGATTCAGGAGAGATTGATCCACATATTTACAGACAACTAATTAGATCGTTGATGTATATAGTTAACACCAAACCTTATATATGTTATGCAGTGAGTGTACTCATTCAGTTTATGATTCAACCAAGATAGACACACTGGATAGTAGCGAAGCAAGTGTTGAGGCATAGTTGGTTATGGCATGAGATATGCCTCTGATGTAGACATGAGATTGCAGGGATATGTTAATGCAGATTAAGTAGGGAGCACAATAGACCGGAAGAGAACCTTCGGTTATTGTTTTACTTTTTAACCTGCCATGGTCTCCTGGTGCAGTAGGAAGCATACTTTTGTGTCTTTGATTATCGCATAAGCAGAGTACATTGCATTATTTGTGGCAGTCCATGAAGCAGTGTGGCTTCACAAGATCCTTGCAAACTTATTTTGACATGAGATGGACTCCACTGTTATCCACTTCAATAACCAGAGTTGTGTGAAGCTCTCAGAGAATCTTATGTTTCACGATAAATTGAAACACATCGAGATCAAATACCATTACATCAGAGATATGGTGTAGAGGAAAGCATCACATGTGCAGTACCTTTCTACACACGAGCAGGTTGCAGATGTCTTCACCAAACCACTTGCCAGGACGATGTTCAAGTATTTATGTGAGAGACTTGTCTTGGTGGATAATGCCTCCCTAGATGAGAGGGACTGTTGAGGATTGTAGCTTCATGAGACATTCTCCAGGTTGTTCTCCTCTGGATTGAGTTGAGATGATCTGTGAGAAAGCCCATGTGATGGGTGTGTCATACTCCTCTGGACTAAGTTGAGAGGACGTGTGTGGTCTCTTGTCGTTCTCCTCTAGACTGAGTTGAGATGACTTGAGATGGTCTCTTGTTGGACTCCTATGGAATTAGTTGAGTCGAATTGAGATGGCTTTCCAGATAGTACTCATATGGACTTAGTTGAGTTGATATGTTTAGAGTGACATCCATGTGGCTAAGCACAGCTGGACAAGTCCCTAGTGGTAGAGAACAAGAGGATGTGTGAGATCCCTTGTTATATTGTCAAAGAGTAAGACTTTGGTAAAACCCTAATTTGTATTGTAAAGGGTATAAGTCGGCCCCACCATGTAAAGATAACTAATATTTTGTAAAGATTAATTATATTTATGAGTTGTACAAGTCGTCCCTATTGTGCCAAGTGACATATCTATTCGTTGAGTTAATTCTTGTATAAATAAGAGATAGATCCACATTGTGAATGATCTCTTTCATTCACGCAACGCATGGTCTGAAATTGGACGACTGAAGTGCACACTTCTCTTACACACTAGATTTATCATTCATAGAATCACCCTCTTGTCTGCTCTAGGGTCTGTGGTGTGAAGGATCTTCTCTTGCCAATATAGAAAAGGATTGTTTGGTTTTTCCCTTGATTGAGAAGGGTTTTCCTAGGATAATTTATGGTGTCTTGTGCATGGTTATTCTTCTTGTGATCTTGGTTTACTACAGCTAGTGTATTGTTGTTGCAGTGTTTATGGTTCAAGTAAATGCTAAAACAGAAATAAAATACATGCTTGAGCTAACCATTCAAAAACTCAACAAATATAGCTAGACATTCACACATGAAAAGAAATAGATACTCAAAGAACTCTTTAATCCAATCTTCTCATTAATCTCCAATAATTTAAAATGGAGGAGTCTTCCTTTTATAGGTGGAGATCCTCCTCAAATACAATACAAAACCATGTGGTAAATCGATACCATGAGCTCCAAATCCATTAACCTGGTAAAAACCATGGGCAACTACAACAAATGACCTAATGCATCCTATAATATGCTCAAAAGGTGCAACGACCTTCTAGAAGAGGTCCAAATACAACATAATATGCCACACGTGTGGGTTAGAGAGAGGCAAGAAGAGGTGTACCCCTCAAAAGTAGTTTCAAAGTCCCATCAAAAGAGGAATAAATGAGTAAACTAGGATCCAAGGGTCTCCAACGTCCTCCAAAAAACTCGCTCAAATGAAGGAATGGTCCAAAAGTAGAAAAATGTCCTCAAAGGAGATGACGTCACCTCCACATGTGTAAGTCATCCAAGTGAAATAATCATCATGAGAGCCACATGTGGGATCCTCTAGGTGAGAGATCCTTAAGAAATGGTCAAATAAAGGTGCCACATCATCATGGGGTCCAAGTAACCATGCATAACCACTTTTGTAATGTGTGAACAACCCCTCCAATGCATCAAATACCCCCACATGTGCTCCATTAAGGAGAGTGAATAATGCATGAACATGCATGCAAAGTCCAAATGAGTAAGGAGGCATGAATGTGTGTGGTCCATGTGGCATGTTTGATGACATGGCATCCTCATTATGTCTTGATGTAGTGACATGTATCCCAACGTAGTGACACATATCCCAATGCAATACATGGAGCTCAAGTCAAATGTCATAGATCCTAATGTCTATAGATATGGTCATATATGAGTACACAGAACTCAATGTAGCATCACAAATCCCAAGGAAATGTCATAGATATCGAGGCATGGTACACATATCCCAATTCATAATACTCATTTGAAGTGGTGAGTCTAACCTCTTAGCAAGCCATTAATTGGTAACACCTAATGACATCTCTTAGCATAACATAATAAATGGGGTTTAGTTTTAACACTTGCCTAAGTCTTACCAAGGGGGACAATATTAACCCTTGTATATGCATCAAGTCCTAGGACAACTGATATTTCATAAGTATCTAAGTTAAATATAGGAAAAAGTGAATTATAATGATGAAAAGGGAAAGGAGAATGACTTCGTGTATTATCCTCAAAGTCTTAAAGATGCACAAGTAATTTTTATTTATTTATTCACTCGTCTAGATTTCATGAGCTAAGCATTTGTTACATACAATATCCTTTGAGAGGAAGATTAGCTTTGATTTACTTGTCCTCAACATTGTTTCTTACTACCCCTTTAAACATATTTCTTTATATGTTCATCTTATCAAACAAGTCCCTTTTATTTAGATATTCATAGACAAACCAGGGACTAGGGGCATTGGTCTCATAACGAGGGGGTGTTGCTCAAGCTTTATAATTTGGATTTCAATTTTAGTTCTCCTCTTAGCCTTATTGAATTTATTAATTCATGTGTTTATCAATTTTACCTTTCCTTTTGACCTTTGAGAAATCATACATGAGCATGGTACAAGATTTTTTTACATGGATGGAATGAGTGAAACTGGGAGGGTGGAAAATGGCTAGCATGGTTAGAAAGTGTTATCACATGAAGTTGTCAAGGGTCGCCTATAATTTTTGTTAATACATAGGTTTGTGCCCTTGCCTCATCTCTCTCTTTTCCATATTCCAGTCCTAGAATTTTTCCCTTCTGACTGGTAAAGTCGATTTCCCTTTTGTTTAAGGACCTGGTTTCCCTTGGTGCCTCGCTCGACTGAGTCTCCGCCCAAGGTTTTTATGTTTCTCTCGAAGGATAAACACTTACCAGGATTTGGTTTCAACATACTAGTCATCTGGTTTTCCCGAGCTCGCAACAAGTTGTCCAAGTCCTTTGTTGATACAGGTGACAACCATGAGCACGAAGCGCAGCGGCCAAAGGCAGTCCATTTGGACTGAAATACAAAAAGCAGGCAAGTTCATGTTTCAATGACAGAGATCCCAGGGTCATTTAGATCAACGACCATGCTTCATTTCGGAACTGCAACATGCTCAGGCATTAAAATCCTTGATTGGACCAAAATCTAAACCATAGTATTGCGGGAGAGCTACATGGCGGAAGGTGGTGAGTTTCAGGACCAAAAGCAGTGTGGGTCCAAACCATTTTTGACGTCCCTGAAATCATGTGTTCATTCAGCGCTGAATCCAATAGCAGCACGTGGTTTCCCCCTATTTGCCAAGCCTTGTCTCAATCCCGAGGAGAAATTAGTTAATGAAAAAGGACTGGTATTTGAAACCTCGACTCACTCCATAAATGAAAAACATGGAGGGTCTGGTCGTGGAGACAGAACTGTCAACCCATGGTACCACGATGGACAATTTTTCCTAAAGGCCCATACTGATCTAAGCTTGCATCTAACAGAAGGATACACGCACAGTCTAACAAAAGGATACACAAATGAAGAGCCTTGGATGGGATGTCCAGATGACTCTTCTAGTGATTGTCCACTGATCTGAGTAGAAATAGATCAGTTTGAGAATTTGTTAAGGTCGATGGTTGAGCAGAGCTCCCTATTTTGCAATAGTTTGATAGCAGAGATGTTCTATGATTATGTATGAGACCTAAGACTTTCTCATTAATAGAATTCATTTTATTTCACCATCTTGTTTCCTCTTGTGATGAAACACTCATTCATGGATGATCCAAACGATATGTTGTAGTTGTATTGTAATGGAGGTTTGATTATAATGATTCTATGATATGTTTCAGTATTTTCTTTCACCATCATGTTTCCTCTTATGATGAAATGATTGTGCATGGATGATCTAGACGAGATGTTGTAGATGTATTGTAATAGAGGTTTGATTATAGTGATGTTGTGATATATTGCAGTATCTTAAACTTAAGTTCAAGAGTTCTCCTGTGCCTGAGTTTCTCTAAACCAAATTGCTTGAAGGTCGAATGCTCATGGCAGAGTTTTCCACTTTCCTCACTAAATATTCCTCCTCACCTTTAGCCTTAAACCACTAACTGAAGTTAATGAGAACCTAATTTTCTTATACATTGCTATCCTATTTTTTTTTGTTTAAATATTCTTACACTGAGCTTTGTCCATTTGACCTCCAATCATAAACCTACCTCCACAAACATTTTGATGGGTTTTGGGCTTGTCCTCCTACAATATGAGGGTGACTCTCATCACTAACATTCTTGGCGTCATTTTCGGGGAATGAATTGAATACATTTCCTTGGGATTGAACGACAAAGCAATATTGATCCTGAAGGTGCATCAGAAATCAGTACCTTGAAGATTGCAGTTTACACCTAGTGACTCTACTATTTTAGTTGTGGCTCCCAAAGGCAAACACACAAGGTCTACTCCACAACTACCTCTGGCAACACCTGAAGCTAACCAAGAGAAGATTATCAATAAAGGAAATACCTCTCAAGAAAGGAAAGACTCTCAACTGCTGTACCAGGTGATTCTGGTAATTTACATGATTCTTCTTTTAAAACTCCAGTAGTTGTATCCAATTATCCTTTTATACCATCTGTTGTAGTTTCCAGAAGCTTATATTTTGAAAGATTTCATGTTGAACTCCCCCCTTCTAGTCTTCATTTGGAAGGAGAAAGTTTTGAAACCCTTGTTTCCCTTGATATTGTAAAGTAGTTTAGACCCAAGAGTTTAGAAGATTTTCCCACTTTGGGTTTTCCTACTCCTTCTATCAAATTTATTGTAACTAAAGAGGGGGGAACTTATTTTAACTTGAACCCTATACCATCCTCCTCCAACACTCAACCACTTCCCTTTTCCCCTAGAAACACAGCTGCAGTCCTACCTGTCCAAACTCCATCTCCCCCTTGTTCTCCTACAGTTCACATCCCAATGGAAGGTACTAATTTTCCTATAAATAGGATGGACGCCATAGTGGCTGCTAGATATGCCCCTCTTATTTTACCTCAGCCTATGAATTCTCTCCCAGTCGGAGAATAAATTAAGTACATGCCCAAGTTCACAGGGGAGGAATACATAATTGCATAAGAACACCTTTCATCTTTTTATAGTTATGCATATAACCTTAGCACTGAAAATGAAGATGTGTGAATGAGAGTTTTTTTACAGAGCCTTGATGGTGAGGCTAGGAAATGGTTTAGGATCTTGACTCCTGGATCTATTGTTGGGATTGAAGCTCTAGATGATTCATTCTTGAGGCATTGGGGGGATAAAAAAGATTTTCTTTATTATATTACAGAATTTGGACCACTTAAAAGGAAAGAGGAGGAATATGTTTTAGACTTCTCAAAAAGATTTAATAAGATGTAAAATAAGATTCCCATTGAAATAAAGCCTACAGAAACCTCTGCCAATATTACTTATGCCAGTGCTTTTGACCCTGAGTTTTTCCTCATGTTGAGAGAAAGAAGAGTTACCTCTTTAGCTCATATGCAAGATACATCCCTTGAAGTAGAGTCTAATATATTGGCAGCTGAAAAACTTAGGAGTAAATTTGATAGAGACAGAAGAAAAGGTAGGGTTGAATCTTCCACCTCTGATTCCTCTGTTTCCCACCCTCAAGTGGATGAATTGACAAAAATGGTAAAATCACTTTCTGTAGAAATGGAGAAATTGAAATTTGAAGGAAAGAAGAGCTATAAGAACCCCCAAAATGTTGATAATAGGGGTAATTTCAGAAGACCCAATAATTCCCCTCATATCATCCAAAGAGATCAAAGAACTAGGGATAGGGGTGATGAAAAAATCCAAGCCCCTCTCCAAAATAACCTAGTTATTGATGAAGAAGGAGAGCAACAAGATGTTGATCCTGAAATCCATTGTCTTGGTGACACCTCTTCATCTCCTCATTTAACCCAATCTGCATATGAAGAGTCTCTCATGGATAGCCAACTAAATGAGTTGAGAAAAGGGGAAAGGACTCGTGGCAATCCAAATAGATACAACCTAAGTTCAAAAAGGAAAGAGGGGAAACCTGACATTTATGATCAGCCTACTAGAGAAGAGAATCTTGCTAAGGGTGTGGCAGCTAGAAGCAAATAAAAGAGGTACTAAACCCCTAAGTAGTGGTTAAGATCCCTACCCCAGAAGTTAAGGAGATTTTGAATCCTCCCTCCTCTTTTAGCTTTGAGAATGAGATTTAAAAAATTAAAATCCATGTACCTTTTTTGGAGCTAGTTAAGAATGAGGATTTCAAAAGGTACCTTTCCAAAATGTTGCAGCCTGAACCTTCATCTTATCCCACAGATTCAGTCAACCTCCAAGATGAACAACCATTTGTCATACTAGGACCTTTGGTAGAGGACGGACATGACTCTTCCCCTCCTTTATATACATCATTTAACATTCATGATAAAGTTCTACACAATTGTTTGATGGATTCAGGGGCATCTCATAATCTCATTCCTAAGACTGTCCTGGATGAGCTTAGGTTGGAGGTTACAAAAAAATACCATGACCTATACTCATTTGATTCCAGGAAGGTGAAGTGTCTTGGGGTTATTAAATACATGGTTCTTTCCTTGTTCCAATTGTCAATGAAAAGTGTGGTCATGGATATTGTGGTGGTTGATGTTCCCCTTAAGTTTGGGATGCTCTTTTCTATATATTCGATCAAAAGGATAGGGGGGAATTTGCAGATGGACCTTTCATATGCCACCATTCCTTTGTTTGGGGGGGAACATAGAAGGATTTATAGGGAAGCACAACTTGCCTACATTATCAGTGATGAAGCAAATCCTACCAACTACCCTATTTTTGCAGTTGATATTGATTTAGGAACTAGTATGTTGCAACTCACTAATGCTCCTCAAACACCTATTGAAATAAGAAATAAGACTATTACCTCTTGTGAAGATCCTCCTCCTAATACCCCTATTTGGAAGATGTTTTTTGATGGAGCCTCTTTTAGGGAGAGTTTTGGTGCTGGGGTAGTCTTTATTTCCCCTACCCAAGAGATCGTAGCTCTGTCTTACAAGATTGAATTTGAAACTACAAACAGTGTGGCAGAATATGAGGCTTTTGTTTTGGGTTTGATGGTTGTTAAAGACATGAAGATTGAAGAGATAGCAGTGTTTGGAGATGATGAATTAATTGTTCATCAAGTAAGATCTGTATCAACCTAAACACCCTAGGTTAAGGACCTACAGAAATGAAGTTTGGGATCTTGTCAATAGTTTCTTCTTAGATTTTAATATCTCATTTGTTCCAAGAGAGGATAACACTGTGGTAGATTCCTTTGTTGTCTCAGCAAGTAATTTCATGGTTCTTTTGCCCCCCAAACTCAAGTATGATGTGAAAGTAAAGTATAGACCCTCTATTCCTAATAATGTCAAACATTGGAAGGTTTTTTAGGATGAGCTTGAGATAAAAAGATTTATTGAGATTGTGTGTGAATTGTTTGCTTTACATATTGATCAAGATCAGGATACTGAAGAAATCCCTCATGCTGATATTTTTCTGAATAAAATTATTGACCATCATATCGTTAAGTTACCCAGTAACCATATTCCAAAAGGACTTGCTCCCTTGGAGAGATAGTTTGACAGAAATGACGTGGTTGTAAAGATTAAAGGTTTAGCTGAAAATATTGATGTGACTTAATGCAATTTAGGAACAAAGGAAGCCCCAAAGTATGTTAAATTGTATATACGCTTTTCAAAGGAACAAAGGGTTAAGTATGTCAAGATTTTGAAAGAGTTTGCTGATGTGTTTTCCTGGAAATATGAAGATTTAAGAACATATGACATCAACATCAATGAACATAAGATCCCTTTGAAAGAGGAGACCAATCATTTTAGGCAGAAACTCGGACAAATAAATCCCATGTTGTTTCCTATTATGGAAAAATAAGTGAAAAAGTTGTTGGATGCCCAGATCATCATCCCTTTGAGATATTCAGAATGAATGGCTAACTTGGTGCCAGTGAAGAAGAAAAATGGGGAAATCAGGTTATGTGTTGATTTCAATAATTTGAACAAGAGCTCCATAAAAGATAACTGCCCCTTGCCAAAGATGGAGCACATTTTGCAGAGAGTGATTGGTTCATCTAGGATGTCTATGATTGATGGCTTCTCTGACTACAATCGAATCTTTGTCCTGCCTGAAGATAGAGAGAAGAAAACCTTCACTACTCCTTGGGGCACATTCATGTATGCTAAAATTCCCTTTAGATTGATGAATGCAGGAGAAACCTTCCAACGAGCCATGGATATTGCCTTTATTGGGGAGAAAGAGAAATTTGTAGTCATCTATCAGGATGACATTACAGTGTTCTCAAAATATAACAAAGAGCATTGTCATCATTTGAAAAAGGTCTTCCTTAAATGCAGAAGGTTTGGTCTCTCTGTCAATCCTAAGAAATCTTTGTTTGCTATGAAGGAAGATAAATTATTGGGGCACATTGTGTTGGCAGAAGGGGTAAGAATTGATCCAATCATAGTAGAGGCCATCCAGACCTTACCTTTTCCTAGATCTAAGAAAGAGGTTCAGTCTTTCTTGGGTAAAAACAATTTTCTAAGAAGGTTCGTCTCTAAATTTGTTGAATTAGTGAAGTGCATTACAACCATGCTCATATAGGGAAACGAGGTGAAATGGACTTATGAGGCTCGAGAATATTTTGATCATATCAAAAAGGCCTTGACTGAAGCACCCCTTGTAACACCATGTTTGCCCCAATTTGTAATTAATCATAAAATAGGAATTTCCATGTTAATGCATGAGGAAAATGTAAATGTATTATTGTTTGAGTTGCCAATAACTGACTGTGGGGGTGAAGCCTTGAAAGTACTGACCATGATTTCACTAGAGGAAGAATGTGAAAACTATAAGAGAGGGTTCATATGTCAAATAACCCCAAAATCTCCCTTGATAAGGATGACAAACCTCCTTCGAATCCCAAGGAAAGAAAATCAGTCAATGAAGAAAGGACCGGTGGTTGAATCACCAACCACCCCCATGAATGGAAACATGGGTTGTCAGTTCGAAGTACCACAGGGACCTGTAGACCTAAGCTTCCTTCTGATAGAAGGAACATGATAGGTCGGAAAAACCTCCCAAGGCAAGAGGGACACACACACGGGAGAAGAGATGGGGAGAAGAAGAGCGTAAGCTCACAGGGGAGATACGCAGAGCTCTCCAGTGAGTCACGAATTGAAGGTTGTGAGCTTGATGCCGAAGAGCATCTGAGAAACCTCGTTGAGGCCACAACCAAGTGAGATCTGAGTTGCAGAAAAACAGGACTTGGACAGAAGCTGAAACAGAGAGAGAACCCTCGAGAACTGTGAGAACTCCCTGGTGATATCATGGCTTGGCACGGGGGTGGCCAGAGCGCTAAGAATGAATGCCTCTGAGCCTATGGTCGGGTAGAAGGACGAAAACCCATGGTCAGTTGGTTGGTGGCAACCTGTAATAGATAAGTGATTTCTTACTCTGTGTAATTTAGCGATAACTGAGCATGAATTTGGTTATATTGGGTATGTTTCAAGAATTGTGTTTGATTTCTGAATGGATATAATGCGTCCCTTTCCTTACTACTTGGTTGTATATTTAGGCAAGTAAGAGATTATATGGATAGGACATGATTGGTACTCATAAATGCTTGTGTCTTGTGGCTGCTTGAGTTGGAGCCACTAACTATGAGATCGTCGACATTAGGCATAGTCTCATGTACACATGCTATCCTTCCTAGTTGTCTAGAGTCCCTTGGAGGAAGAATTCTATTAAGCTCAGGAGAGGTAGTGTAGTTATGCACCAGCTCCCTGTGAGGCAAGTAGAGGCCGAGACTCACCCAAGTCCTAGACTTGATGAATATGCGCAAGGGGTGCACGGAAGACTCTTCTAAGAGTCAAGCCCAGGAGAAAGAGCGCAAAGCTCTTAATTCCTTCATAGATGAGAAATCTCAGGAGGGACAAAACTTTTCATAAAGTGTTGGTGAGACCCAATAGCCGGCTTGCAATAGAATATCGAAGGTTGAGACCTTTGAAGCATCAAAATCTTCTGAAATCGGGAAGAAAGCGTGAGCTCAAGGAGGAGCTACAGCTACCGTCAGATCTCGCGTGGATAGCCAATAGCCATCGGATCCAGAAGAAGTTGCATGAGGTTTAACCCTTGCATATGCAATGGTGAGGACCCGTCAAAGTCCCGAAAAGATCAGGACCGTCCATTTAAGAGGACACGTGGTAGAGATTCGAACCCATCGGGCTTTTGAATACCGAAAGGTTGAAGGACTAGAATCGTGGAGTCGTTGCATCGCGAACTCTTAGTTCACAAAATCTCAATACAGGAGAGGAGCCATCGGATTTTGGTATTTCAGCTATTCAGAGTTCGGGACGTAGAGGAGACTCTGGTCTTGGTACTAAGAGTTTCAAACTCCTGGTACGTGAAACAGTGAAAGCATCGGGACCGTCCATTCCAGAGGACATGTGGAAAAGATCCAAACCCTCGGGGTTTCAGATACCGGGAGGTTGAAGGACCAAGAGTTTGGTCACAGCGGATTCATGAAATCGCAAATCCCGAAGTCCCAAAAGGTGCACGCGGTTGAGGTTTCGGGGAAATCCCCGAAAGGAGATTTCGGTAATTCGATTATCAGGAAAACAAGAGGTAAGAGTTTTGAACTCTTGACCCATAAAACCCCGAAAGGATCTGAGCCGTTCGATTAGGAGAGGCTTTGAGCCGTTGATCTTGCTCAGGAGAAGGAGGAATGGAATTTCGGGATTCGGCACTTCGGTACTTCGGATATCGGGAGTACGAGAGGATAAAGAATTGGAGCAACAGGATTCACGAAGTCCCGAAACGCAAAATCCTGAAAGCGTTTGGAGGAGTAGTGTTGGGTCACGGAACAAGGATAGGTTTCGACATACCGGGGTTCGGGATTTCGGAAGTTCCGAGGACAAGGAACCAGAGAACTTTGTGTTGAAACTCCTGAAGTCACGAAACACGACGTGTTGTTGGAGTGGGTGTGTGAAATTGTGGATAAGTATTGTTTGTAACGGAATCGCAAAATCGTGAATTCTAAAACCCCAAAAGGATGTGGGTCATCGATCCAGTTGGATCGTGGTCGTTGGTTCAAGAGGGACATGGACCGTTGATCCCTCAACAGATATATTTCGTTATTTCGGCTACCGGGGTTATAAAGAGTAAGAGAGTCAGGACTCTTGATCCATGAAATCTCGAAAGGATCCAAACCATCGGATCAGGGGAGGCTTACATCCGTTGATCTCCCTTTAGAGGGGAACTTCAGATATTTTGGAGTTTCGGGGATTTGAAAGGGAGAGGAAGAGACATTGCATCACGATTCCCCAAATCACGAAAAGTCGGTAAGTGCTTTGTCGATTAAGCGCATGGTCATGGAACAGGGTCACATGGACAAAACCCAAGCGGGGAGCTTGTCACTCGCCAGCCCTTTCGGGGTTCGGCATTTCGGCATTTCAGGGTTTGAGGAGTCGAAAGACTTGACTCTCTTGCATCGTTGAGTCGCGAAATGCGAAAGGCACCTCTTGGCTTGGCCTGTGGTCATAACCAATGATCACATGGAGGTGGATAAGGGAAGAGCTAGCCTGTGCTAAGCCCCCATAGGAATTCGGGGATTCTATCCCTTGAGGAAAAGCGAAAATTTTATTATGCCATAGTGTGTATGTGACAAATTGGTATCAGAGCATGGTTACAACACTTGGCCTACTTGGGCTTATGTATGAGCCACGTAAGGAGATGTTGTTATCTGCATTTCCCCTTTAAGGAGAAGGACTGTAGAATGAAACTGTAAATTGGGAATTTCTTTAACCCCTCTGTTAAGATGGTAACTGCTCTTACAGGAATAGGAATGCACTGATCAGTATTATTGATAAGACCTAAGTGTGAATAACAGAGGTGGAATAAATTGTGCTATGAAGTTGCACGAGCTAGACAAGGGACAGGAACTGAGTTGTTCTGTTATAGTGTGACGATGGCTACCTACTAAAGTAGGTAAAGTATCTTGCAATTGAGATGGTTGGTTAGGTAAGAATTAAGATCCAAATGAAGAACTCCTTCATGATTTGAGAAATCTGGTAAGGGCTGGTAGGGTCCTTAGAAAGTTATAAATTACTGCATTATTAAAAGACTAAACCCTGAGCATATAACTCCTCATGGTTGAGAAGACTGATGAAAATATGTAGGGTCAGATTACCTGACCTATAATGGTTAGGATCGACAACAAGATTAAGAGGAGTCCTTTGGGACTGTTATTAATTCCCAAGAGTGACCCTTGTTGGTTGTTCCCATAAGGAGAGGGTAACATCTGTATGAGTTATGACTATGAGATTAGTCCTGTAAGTAACTTAAAAGCTCATAAGAGATAGCAGGAAATTTGGTACGTTGAACATGCGTATAGAATCAAGCTTGTGTTAAAGTTTGAAAACTCTAGAGGTTGAGCGCAGAGTATACCAGGAGGAGTAGTGGCTTTAAGTCTTGAGAGGAAACACTTAGAAAAAGTTTCTAAGTTTCGAAGAGTTGAAGCGTTCAAAGGTGAAGCACAGAAAACTAAAGTTCGAAGAAAGAACAAGTATGGAGGATTGAGCGGGAGAAATCCTTGAGAAAAGAATTTTGAATATTGGATAGGATCGAGAGTCAAGACCCATTCAGAAAGAACTGAAATGTTTCAAGTTGTTCGATCTCGAAGAAGTAGCGCATTGTTTAGTTGCGAGGAGATACCGAAATTTCGCAAAACCAAAGGGCTTGGAAGAAGCAATGAGAAATTCGCGAAAAGATCATAGTCGTTGATCAAGGAGCAATCTGGACCATTGATCATCCAGAGAGAATTTCTCAATTTTGGGGATCGAGAGTTAAGGGGTGAAGACTCCGCCAGAATCCCGAAAGGTGGAAAGCCGAGATTTGATCAGGACCGTCGATTGGCAGAGAGATCTGGACTGTGGGATCCAAGTTGCAGGACCCTCGTGGATCAGAAGTTTGGGAAATGGTCGACCCCAGGTTCCGAGCGAAGGGTCATGTGAATAAAAGAGCCAAGAAAACCTTAGATTCGATCTTTCGGGTTTTCAGATTTCAAGGATCGAGGAACCAGAGTTTCTTGCAACAGGAATCTCGAAATCATGAAATGTGAAGCGCCTTTTAGTTTAGATCATGGTCACTATCGGTGGTCGCGTGAGGAGAAGGCGTGAGCTATTATGATGAATACGCATGAGTTGAATGCAGTGTGAAGCTTCATAATAGGAAGCCTGATATTAATACCAGTAAGGTATGAATGATATTAAACGTGCAAGTAATGCACATGTATGATGTAAGAGTATAAGTATATTAGAGGCCCGATATGATTTCCCTGATGAGTGAAAAGTGAAGCAAGTGTTTCTCTTGTCCAAATGAATGAATAATATGGAGGCATAGCTGATTCCATTCTGGGGAGTCATGAAAGTTTTGTTCTAAATAATAGCCTAAGGGGAATGTATTCCATTTCCTCAGGAAGTATCAATATAATTAGATGAAAGGGTAAATGAGCAAAGATGTTCTCTTGTCATAACAAGAGTCAAAAATGCATGATTATATTCCTTAAGGGGAATGAATATGAATTGATTGATCTTAATAGTAAAGATGCATGTTTATATTCCTTAAGGGGAATATTTAGTAAAAAGCTAAAACTAACTCAAGGCTAAGGCCATCACAAATAGTGATGGATATGCAACAAGGAAGTTGCATGCCGAAGGAGTTCCTAGTGGAGGAACTGTGTAAGAACTTTGTCGGAAGAACAGAGTCACAACCCTAATAATTGTTGAAGGTTGGACAATGGGCTGCAAGGCCTGTCCATATATAAGAATCTTGGATTTCATTTTGAAAGAATCATGTAATTAATAAGAAGACTAACAACTGAATATGGACCATTCTGATAACCGAATGGAAGTGTATAGGATGCACATGTTCATGATTCATTATGAGCAAAAAAATTATATTTAAGCATGTTGTGTTATCCCAAAAAGGGTTAGGGTGAGGCCTAACCAAGGCTACTCAAAAAAAGAGAAGTTGTGGAAACCGATATAGTTGGTAAGAGGCAATTAAACCCCCTGAGTATGATTAAATGAATAAATGAGTACATTTAACTGATAAGGCGTGGTTGAATATATGATTAAGAAAAGGCAATGAGTCCTTAGAGATAACGCGACTGGGCTGAAAAAGCCCCAAGCGATGTAGAAAGAATTTGAAGAAGGGGAGAGCCCTCATTTATTTCCTTGCTGTGCATTATGTTTTCTATGGGATGAGAAAGCTAGTACATTGATGAACGAAAAGGTCTTGACACCCTAAGTAATAAGGATTGTATTGCCGATGATACAATCGAAATTTGTTTATGTTGCACTTATGGAAACATTTGAGGATGTTTATGAGTTCGAACATTATGATACATGCATTCGATTTAATATTACGACTAATGTAATTGTGGCTATGATGATGCATGTTGTGTATAGAAATTAATTGGAGCTATTGAGGAAGACAGTTGCCAACAATGAGCAACCCCAATCAAAGGATGACTATGAGAAGGTTCTTGTGGAATGATTATTGAAGGGACTTTAAAACCCCCATAAAGCATTGGTGATGAGGTAAAAAAGAATAAGAAAGAAGTTGCTAGCAGCCAAGAACCAGTATAAGATATTTGTGCTTGTGTGGCACAATGTATGAAGGCATTTGGTAGGAACCCCTTCTGAAATATTTTATTGTCTTAGTGTTATGCATGAATTTTAAAAGGCGGTGGTATTCCTTGGATACCCAAGTAAGGTATGACTCAGGGAGGAGAACCCAAATGATGGAGGTATGAACCTCTGGTAGTAAACATTGTTTGTAACCCTTGGAAGAATTCATGAAATGATATGTCATGAATGCATGGACAATCAAGGAATGCGTAAAGGCATTCATGTGAAACTTTTGAGCTCATGTGTACTGATTTGGGATCGTGATTGACCTATAGCAGGCAGTATGGTCCTGTTGTAAGAATGACAAAAAAATGAATAAACCATATGAGGAAAAGGTTGGTTAAATTCCAACACCCCATGGCCAAGAACCCGTCATAAAGTGTGGTGAACTTGAATAACAATGCAAGAGTGCATTGGGTATGAATGTGTCCATGGATAGTGGCACGTTTGTTAAAACCCTTTGAAATGTTGAATTACGTTTTGAAAATATATATATATATATATATATATACATGGAAAATCTAACAATTTGTTTGGCTGATTGAAGAATGAATTGTAGGAAGCAGAGGGTCATGGATATGGAAGTAAGGTAAGCCCATAGGTAAGACCAATTGCCTGTTGAGCCAAACTGCAAGGAATGGTATTTCCTTTTAAGAAAGTGAATTTGATTGTTAGTATGCACCATTCTGAAATTGTTGTGACGATGTTGTAAAGGTGCAATAAAATGTATGTGCATGAGAACTAACAATTTGATTAACTGAGGAATGATTGCAAGAAGGAGTCTTGGATATGGCAATGTTGTAAGCCCATAAGGAAGACCGATGACCTTCTGAGCTAAAATGTTATGGGAAGGAAAGTCCCATAATTATGAATCTGGTTCCTGAGCGGAACAAATATGAAAACAAAATGTGGAATAGGAAATCTGTAGGTGACAGATTTGCAATAGAATTCTAAAAGTTAGAATTCATAATGATGTCTCACGAACCTTGTGTACCTGTGATACAGGTGAGAAGAAAAGATGTGTCATAAAAGGATAGATGAAGGCTGTCACAGCTGAAAATGATGAACATGGCTATTTTTGAGCCATGAGAACCCCGTGATAAGTCATGATCACCGGACATACATTGTGTTGAGGTAACACAAGCTGGAGGGACACCTCGGCAGAGCAAGTCTGAGGGACGCCTCAGCTTTAAGACTCGATAGAGTTTCCGAAATTCTTCCTGTGCAAGAAAACCTTGGCAGGGCAAGATGGATCGCTCGAAGGACTGTATAGCAGTGAAGGGGATGCCTGAGCCTAGGCCTGGAGGGTGAGTGACTGCAAGGAAGATGAAACCATGATAGCTCTTGTGAGATATTGAATTGGAATCATGCACCCAATGGGTATGTCAAGGAAAGCGATGAGCTTGGATAACAAAACAACCATGTGGACATAGATCCACAAACTGCACAGATAAGTACTGTGCTAGATTATGAAATTTTCCTTTCGAATTTTGAACAATAGTAAGATGTTTTCGCACAAAATTGTGATTAATGTGCTTGTTGTCCAAGAATTATTGAAGGTAGGTAACAAAGACTAAGATCCTGAAAGAGGACCTGACCGAGGACGAAGGTCAAGACTTCTGAACTGGTTGAATGAGAAAGGCATGATAAGTGTTTTTGAGAAAGAACACCGAGGATGGTGTTCCTTTAAGGGGGAGGGAATTGTAACACCCTGTTTCCCCCAATTTGTAATTAATCATAAAATAGGAATTTCCATGCTAATGCATGAGGAAAATGTAAATGTATTATTGTTTGAGTTGCCAATAACTGACTGTGGGGGTGAAGCCTTGAAAGTACTGGCCATGATATCACTAGAGGAAGAATGTAAAAACTATAAGAGAGGGTTCATATATCAAATAACCCCAAAATCTCCCTTGATAAGGATGACAAACCTCCTTCAAATCCCAAGGAAAGAAAATCAGTCAATGAAGAAAGGATCGGTGGTTGAATCACCAACCACCCCCATGAATTGAAACATGGGCTATCAGTTCGAAGTACCACAGGGACCTACAGACCTGAGCTTCCTTCTGACAGAAGGAACAGGATAGGTCGGCAAAACCTCCCAAGGTAAGAGGGACACACACACGGGAGAAGAGACGGGGAGAAGAAGAGCGTAAGCTCACAGGGGAGATGTGCAGATCTCTCCAGCGAGTCACGAACTGAAGGCCATGAGATTGATGCTGAAGAGCATCTAAGAAACCTCATCGAGGCCACAACCGAGTGAAAAAACTCTGAGTTGCAGAAAAACAAGACCTGAACAGAAGATGAAATAGAAAGAGAACCCTCGAGAACTGTGAGAACTCCCTGGTGATATCATGAATTGGCACGGGGGTGGCCAGAGTGCTAAGAATGAATTCCTTTGAGCCTATGGTCAGGTGGAAGGACGAACACCCATGGTCAGTTGGTTGGAGGCAACCTGTAATAGATAAGTGATTTCTTACTTTGTGTAATTTAGCGGTAATTGGGCATGAATTTGGTTACACTGGGTATGTTTCAAGAATTGTGCTTGATTTCTGAATGGATATACTGTGTCGCTTTCCTTACTTCTTGGTTGTATATTTAGGCCAGTAAGAAATTATATGGATAGGACATGATTGGTACTCGTAAATTCTTGTGTCCTGTTGCTGCTTGAGTTGGAGCCACTAACTGTGAGATCATCGACCTTAGGCATAGTCTCGTGTACACATGCCAGCCTTCCTAGTTGTCTAGAGTCCCTTGGAGGAAAAATTCTATTAAGGTTAGGAGAGGTAGTGTGGTTATGCAACATCTCCCTACGAGGCAAGTAGAGGCCGAGACTCACCCAAGTCCTAGACTTGACGAATGTGTGCAAGGGGTGCGCGGAAGACTCTTCTAAGAGTCAAGCCCAGGAGAAAGAGCGCAAAGCTCTTAATTCCTTCATAGCTGAGAAAGCTCAGGAGGGACAACACTTTTCGTAAAGTGATGGCGAGACCCAATAGCCAGCTTGCAGTAGAAGATCAAAGGCAGAGACCTTTGAAGCGTCGAAATATTCCGAAATCAGGAAGAAAGCGTGAGCTCAGGGAGGAGCTACAGCTACCGTTAGATCTCACGTGGATAGTCGATAGCCATCGAATCCAGGAGAAGTTGCATGAAGTTTAACCCTTGCATACGCAAAGGTGAGGACTCATCAAAGTCCCAAAAAGATCAGGACCGTCCATTTAAGAGGACACGTGGCAGAGATCCGAACCCATCAAGGTTTCAGATACCGGAAGGTTGAAGGACCAGAATTGTGGAGTCGTTGCATCGTGAACTCCCAATTCGCAAAATCCCGATACAGGAGAGGAGCCATCGGATTTTGGTATTTCTGCTATTTGGAGATCGAGACGTAGAGGAGGTTGTGGTCTTGGTACCGAGAGTTTCAAACTCTCAGTACGCGAAACAACGAAAGCATCGGGACCATCCATTCCAGAGGACACGTGACAGAGATCCAAACCCACCGGGGTTTCGGATACTGGAAGGTTGAAGGACCAAGAGTTTGGTCGCAGAGGATTCGCGAAATCGCAAATCCCGAAATCCTGAAAGGTGCACACGATTGAGGTTTCAGGGAAATCCCTGAAAGGAGATTTCGGTAATTCGGTTACCGGGAAAACAAGAGGTAAGAGTTTTGAACTCTTGACCCATAAAACCCCGAAAGGATCTGATTCATTGGATCGGGAGAGGCTTTGAGCCATTGATCTCACTCAGGAGAAGGAGGACCAGAATTTCGGGATTCGGCACTTCAGTACTTCAAATACCGGGAGTACGAGAGGACAAGGAATTGGAGCAACAAGATTCGCGAAGTCCTGAAACGCGAAATCCTGAAAGCGTTTGGAGGAGTAGTGTTGGGTCATGGAACAGGGACTGGTTTCAGCATACCGGGGTTCGGGATTTCGAAATTTCCAAGGACAAGGAACCGGGGCGCTTTGCGTTGAAACTCCCGAAGTCGCGAAACGTGACGTATTGTTGGAGTGGGTGTGTGAAATTGTGGATAAGTATTATTTGTAACGGAATCATGAAATCATGAATTTTGAAACTCCAAAAGGATGTGGGTCGTCGATCCAGTTGGATCGTGGTCGTTGGTTCAAGAGGGACATGGATCATTGATCCCTCAGCAAAGATATTTCGGTATTTCGGCTACCGGGGTTATAAAGAGTAAGAGAGTCGGGACTCTTGATCCATGAAATCTCGAAAAGATCCAAACTGTCGGATCAGGGGAGGCTTACAGCCGTTGATCTCCCTTTAGAGGGGAACTTCAGAGATTTCGGAGTTTCAGGGATTTGAAAGGGAGAGGAAGAGGCATTGCATCGCGATTCCCTGAATCGCAAAAAGCCGGTAAGTGCTTTGTCCATTAAGCACATGGTCACAGAACAGAGTCACGTGGACAAGACCCAAGCGGGGAGCTTGTCACTCGCCAGCCCTTTCGAGGTTCGACATTTCAAAATTTTGGGGTTTGAGGAGTCGAAAGACTTGACTCTCTTGCATCGTTGAGTTGCAAAATGCAAAAGGCACCTCTTGGCTTGGCCTGTGGTCATAACCAACGATCACATGGAGGTGGATAAGGGAAGAGCTAGCCTGCACTAGGCTCCCATAGGAATTTGGGGATTCTATCTCTTGAGGAAAAGCGAAAAATTTATTATGTCGTAGTGGGTATGTGACACCCCTACTCATCAACCCTGATTATTCCAAGGAGTTTCTGATATTTTCCTTCGCCTCATTTGACACATTGGTTGTTGTTTTTATACAGAAAAATACAGAGGGGTTAGAGCAACCTATTTCCTTTTTCAGCAGAGCATTGAGGGATGCAGAAGTGAGATATGATATCATGGAAAAGCAGGCTTATGCTTTGGTTAAATCCCTCAAGGCTTTTAGAATATATGTTCTGCATTCAAAGATTTTTCCATATGTCCCTTCAGCCTAAGTGAAAAAGATATTGATGTAGCCTGACATAGATGGGAAGAGAAGAAAATGGATTGCTAAAATTATGGAATTTGACCTTGAAATGAAGCCCACTAAATTGATGAAATGACAAGGTTTAGCCAAGTTGTTGGCTGAATCAAATTGCAAAGAGTTGTGGGTTAATTTCATGAATATAAACTCAGAAATTCAGGAAGTTGATTTTGGTGATAAAAGATCTCATGTCAGTCGTAGCTTGGAAAAATGCACTTGGTATAAAGATATCATACATTTTTTGCAGAAGTTGTGGCCTCCTAATGGCTTGGATAGGAACAAGGTGAGAGATTCGAAGCTTAAAGCAATCAAATATTGTCTCATTGATTAGGTTTTGTATTGGAAAGATCCTCTAGGAGTTCTTTTGAGATGTCTGGATCCACAGGAGGCCCAAAGGGCCATAGCTGATTTTCATAACATCTTATGTGGGTGCCATCATTTTTGGAGAACCACGGCTTATAAGATCCTTAGAGATGGGTATTTTTGGCCTGGCCTTTTTACTAATGTTTGCGCAAAAATTAGAGCTTGTGTCAAATGCCAAAAATTTTCTGGAAAGCAGCAGCTCAAATCTTTTCCTTTGAAACCTATGGTGGTTTCTAGACCTTTTCAACAGTGGAGTATTGACTTCATTGGAGAAATCCACCCAGCCTCAAGTGGTCAACGCAGGTGGATTTGACTGCCACTGATTATTTCACCAAGTGGATAGAAGCCATTCCTACAAGGAGTGTCTCCCATAAGGTAATCATTATCTTTCTTGAAGATATCATGTCCAGATTTGGTTGTCCAAGCAGGATTGCTATTGACAATGTTGCCTCCTTCAAAGTTGAACCATTGATCAAGTTATGTGAACAGTATGGTATTGCATTAGTCCATTCTACTCCTTACTACCCCCAAGGAAATGGTTTGGTAGAGTCCTCTAACAAGAGCCTCATAAAGATCATCAAAAAATTGGTATATGACAATAAGAAAGAATGGGACTCAAAGCTAAAATTTTCCTTATGGTTTGACAGAGTTACAACAAAGAGGTCACTTGGTGTTTCCCCTTTTCATATTGTGTATGGGGTTGAGGCTATCTTTCCTACTCATCTTGCCTTGCCTGTGGAAAAATTCCTCCAGGACTACCAAGGAGAACCTGATGATATGGTCAGGAGGATACAGCAGCTAGTAGAAGTACAACAGACTAGGGAGCAACTACTTGATAAAGCTCGGGACCATCAGCAGAAGATAAAATGAGCCTTTGTCAAGAAGGTAAGCAAAGAATATTTTCAGCTGGGAGATCTAGTGCTCAAATGGGATGCACCCAAGCAAGACAAAGGAAAACATGGTAAATTTGAAGCCTTATGGATTGGTCATTTCAAGATTTCTAAGGTATTTTCAAATAACACTTATAAATTGCAGAACTTGGAGGATTCTGAAGTTTTTGGTGGCCCTATCAATGTGCGTTTTATGAAAAAATATTTTTATCAAGCTATGATTGGATTTTCATCCATTGTAGACCACTTTCTCTTTGATTTATGTTTGAATAATTGACCCCATGACCCAAAAGCTAAGGCATTGAAACTGTTTAATCTTGGCAGCTCACAGGGAGCATGCCATCCCCTGTGGAGCCAATGTTATCATATGAAGTTGTCAAGGGTCATCTGTAATTGTTGTTAATACCTAGATTTGCGCCATTTCCTTATCTCTCTCTTTTCCGTATGCCAGTCCTAGAATTTTTCCCTTCTGACTGGTAAAGTCGATTCCCCTTTTGTTTAAGGACCCGGTTTCCCTTGGTGCCTCGCTCGACTGAGTCTCGGCCCAAGGTTTTCTGTCTCTCTCGAAGGATAAACACTTACCAGGATTTGGGTTCAAAGTACTGGTCATTTGGTTTTCCTGAGCTCGCGAAAAGTTGTCCAAGTCCTTTGCTGATACAGGTGGCAGCCATGAGCATGAAGCGCAGTGGCCAAAGGAAGTCCATTTGGAATGAAATACAAGCAGCAGGAAAGTTCATGTTTCAATGGTGGAGATCACAGGCCCATTCAGATCAATAGCCACGCTTCATTTCGACACCACAACATGCTCGGGCGTTAAAATCCTTGAGCAGGCCGAAATATAAACCATGGTATTGCAGGAGAGCTACATGGCAAAAGGTGGTGAGTTTTAGGCCCAAAAGCGGTGTGGGTCCAAACTGTTTTCGACGGCCCCGAAATCATGTGCTCATTCAACGTTGAATCCAATAGCAGCATGTGGCTGCCCCCTAGTTGTCAAACCTTGTCCCGATCCTAAGGAGAAATCAATTAATGAACAAGGACTGGTAGTTGAAACCTCGGCTCACTCCATAAATGAAAAGCATGGAGGGTGTGCCCGTGGAGACAGAACTGTCAGCCCAAGGTACCACGATGGAAGGTTTTTTCTGAAGGCCCATGTTGATCTGAGCTTGCATATGACAGAAGGATACACACACAGTCTGACAGAAGGATACACAGATGAAGAGCCTTGGATAGGATGGCCAGATGACTCTCCTAGCGGTTTTCCACTTATCTGAGTATAAATAGATCAGTTTGAGAATTTGTTAAGGTCGATGGTTGAGCAGAGCTCCCTATTTTGGAATAGTTTGATAGCAGAGTTGTTCTCTGGTTATGTATGAGACCTGAGACTTTCTCATTAATAGAAGTGAGTTTCTTTCATCATCTTGTTTCCTCTTGTGTTAAAACACTCGTGCATGGATGATCCAAACGAGATATTGTAGTTGTATTGTAATGGAGGTTTGATTATAATGTTGTTATGATCTGTTTCAGTATTTTCTTTCATTGTCATGTTTCCTCTTATGTTGAAATTTCCGTGCATGGATGATCTGGATGAGATGTTGTAGTTTTATTGTAATGGAGGTTTGATTATAATGTTGTTGTGATATATTTCAGTATCTTAAACTTAAGTTCAAGAGTGATCTTGTACCTGATTTTCTCTGTACCAAGTTGCTTAAAGGTTGGATGCTCATGGTAAACTTGTCCACTTTCCTCACCAAGTCTTCCTCCTTCTCACCTTTAGCCTTAAACCATTGACTAAAGTTAATGAAAACCTCATTTTCTTATGCATTGCTAGCCCAGTTTTTTGTGTTTAAACATTCTTACGCTGAGATTTGTCCCTTTGACCTCCAATCATAAACCTACCTCCACAAACATTTTGATGGGTGTTGGGCTTATCCTCTTGCAATCTGAGGGTGACTCTTAGCACTAACAGAAAGTGAACAATGTTATCTAAGCTAGGCACCTAGTAGTACAAGTTAACCCGAGAAATGACACACTTCTAATAGAAAACATGTTCCCCAAGTTACTACGAGTCAAGTATTAAAACCATATGATGTTATGAAGTTCTACTAGTCATCGTTAGGTGTTTACCACTTTACAATGAGCTAAGAAGTTATATCACCACATACAAATGAACATTGATACACATAATGTAGAAATGAAGCATAGTGAACCATACTATACCATCCATAACATCTGTCATCTGAGGAGTGGGGATGAAGGTGAGCTACACCATATTTGAGCTAGCATGATCATACATCTGGTGGAGATCAAGAGAAGCTCTGTCGAGATATGGAGAAGATGAGAATAACACCTCATGCACGCAACGACATGACACCCTTGCAAGTGTCTCCAAAAGTTTTCACCCCTAGGGGGTAACAAGACCTATTGGAATTAATGACACCTTCTACGATGGCCTTTTAATTAAGGAAATATAATTTTGATATTGGTATATAGATTAGGAAGTAGGAAAGACATCTTATTACGATTGTCCAATGAAAGTTCTATAATTCTATTAACTAGATATGATTACATAATAGTGCAACAACCGTTAGATAAAACATTACCCTTTTCCTTGACAAAACAAAGTGGATAAAGGAGGCCATAAAGTTTCAAATGGCCTTTACATAGGAAAAATCTCCCAAACCTAACTAACAACATTGACCAAGAAAATCAATCATCAAAAAGTCTTGACTTATTGATCTATCATTTGATATAAATGGATGAGATTGCAAACTATAGAGTGAAGACATTAGAAGCAACCTTTACAGTGGACAAAGCTTCTATAATGTATTTCCATCAAAATTTGTCTGGTTAATGTGCATGTTATCACAGGATTTGTACTTATGCAAAGCCCTCCACGAGATCCCAAATCTTGTGTAATCATGGAAGAATCTATCATTGTCACCTAAGTAGAGACTTCCCTCATTTTAGTGATGGAAAAGGTCCACCACAAGGGAGGATCCCTTGGTGACCTCAAGGGATCAAATAGTAATATTAGTCAAGCCTACAACCCCTATCTTGGTCACCTATTAATTAATTCTAGGTCTAGGAAAGGGATGGAAGATAACAAAGTAGTTGTTGTACATGTACAAGACAGTAAACAATTTGCAGCATAATATAAACAATTACCAAGTTATAGGGTGCAATAATGACCTCTTAGACACTAGACAATTAATAAATGCTATGGCTATTGCAAATTACAGCAGTAAACAAATTGTGTAACAACAATTAATATATTGCAACAACAACAAATAAAAATACTCGGAAATGTAGAAATTCATCATGAAAAGTAAGCATTCAACAAGTATAACATCATTCAATTGCTAGAAGTATTTTATGAGTAGTTTAAGCCACTTGTAAATGAGTGTATGCAGCAAATTAAAGTAGTTTTCAGTGGTTGTAAGATGATTGAGAGATAGAGAATGTTGATTTTAATAGCTACTTTAGCCACAAGAACACCTCTAGACTAGTGTCGATGTCCTCTAGGGTTTATGGAGTCACAAATGCATTAGCTTGAAGATTGAACTACATGAAACAAGAGAGGTAAGGTCTAAACTCTAAGGCGAAAACACACTTGGACCTTAAGTTTTAGACTTTGAGGAAAGAGGTACCTGTGGTGCAAACACTCATGTGCCCTAGGTGTCATTTTTCCCTTCTTCTAGCTTCACTTAGGTCAAGGATAAAAGGCTAGGGATAAAGCCCTAAAGTGCAAGAACTTTTGGGCCTTAGGATTTTAACCCTAGCAAAGAATGCTTCACAAGTTTGGACAGTAAAAAATTTATGAAGGAGAGAAGCACTTATGTCTCCTTCTTAGAGTTTCAGCAAGACAATAAGCTTGCAACAAGATAGCAATCTAACACTTTTAACATTAGAAAGAAGTTCAACAAATTGCATAAAATTACTTAATTCCTCCAAGTAGCATGATCTTTCAAACCCTAATTATAGAAAATATCCATCCAAGAGAGAAAACCGTCCATAAAGAACCTCCTCCAAGACTAGCACATGAGATAAAAGAGCCAAAGAGAGAGAAAATAAAGAACTTTTAGAGAGGTTCTCCTCTACCAAGTGGTGAGGAATGTGGTGATGAAAAATAAATCCTAGCGCTAGCCTCTTTATGTGAGGTAAACCCTAGCACTTTTTCCACATAATAAAGTTAAATGTCATTATAAGTGGGGCCAACCTCTCAAATAACCTCTACAAATGATAAAACATGCAAAAATGTCATCATAATGCCACACATGTGGTGACGTCAAACCTCCCAAGGGAATAGGAGGGCCATCCAAGGCCACGTGGCATCATCTTAAGGTGTAGTGATGGAAATGGTATGCCTCTTCGTCCATGGTCATGTCAAATCATCAATGGTACCCCAAGTAATCATCAAACCTTATCACCATAAAACCCTAGAAGGTGATGTTTGTTAGAATATAAGAGATATGTTTGTTTTCACCATAGACAATATAGCAATATTGTCACCCAACCATAGGCACAAAGGCCACCCCCAAGCACCTTTAACCATGACAGATAGAATGATTATGGAAGCTAACCAAGGTAGCGTACCTCTCTCTCCAAGGCTAGTGTACCAAACAACAATAGCCAAAGGCCAAGCAGAAATTCCAAACCATAACCCAAGACAAATTCACTACTGCAACAGTTGCATTTCTCCACCAGTCATGTGCACCTCTAGTCCTTATGTAGTTGTGAGTGAGTGAGTCCAAAATGAGCTCTAGTGCCCTCTATTTATACTGCTCCAACTCACCTGATTGGGACGACTTCTCTTTCTGGATACTAATAACTCAATATTAATTAATTTCTTGAGCCGACTTGTCTTCTAGGGTTATTATCCAATGTTTTAGGGTTTCTCTTGATTCCCAAAATATTCTAGTCTCGTCAAGGTTACACGTAGAGGTTAATACCTCTCGTATCTACCATAATATCAACACTCCCTCCTAGATAGGGAGGTATTAAAGGAAATAGTCTTGAGCACAAACAAACCATTCAACCGGTAGCATCATCATAGCCACACAGGGTATCTCATGATCAAATCACGAGCACCACTATCCAACTAGATAGTCTCCATGGAAATCAAAACAATTCCATCCAATAGAACACAACTATGTCTATACATAGTAGTATACACCTATTATCCAATGGTACATAACCACTCCTAGTAGCACACTGCTACTAACCAGTGACACACAGTGACTACCAGTGGATCACATCCACCACAGTAGCATACAGCTACTATCCAGAGACATACAGTCTCTACAATAATCATATCATTTGATATCAACAATATCATGATACAAACTGAGTCATCTAGGCCATTCTTCCACTCACATCTGTGAGATCTGAAAGAGCATCTGCCCCCAAAAATTTAAACATCAGCCATGGGCTATATGGACTATTCTTCTCAAGCATAGAAGAATAAATGTCTCTGATTTCTGAGCCTGGACCATTCACCTAACTGGGCCATTCATCCGACACTAATCATAGTGCAACCTAGAAAGAATGAGTCTGCCCTAGGGAATGCTTGTCCCTGATTGTTGAACCTAGACCATTCACATAACTGGGCCATTCATCTGGCACTAATCACAGTGCAACCTTGAGAGAATGAGCTTTCCCTAGGGAATGATTGTTCGTACCATTTCCTAATGGAAATGGTTGTCTTGCACCAACCTCCT
Source organism: Picea engelmannii (assembly GCA_009831015.1). Classification (NCBI taxonomy): domain Eukaryota; kingdom Viridiplantae; phylum Streptophyta; class Pinopsida; order Pinales; family Pinaceae; genus Picea; species Picea engelmannii. The sequence goes on along the minus strand of ML781019.1, from coordinate 543,371 downwards.
ATAACGGACCATTCTTCGAAACAACTCACAACTGTGAACTTCGAAAGAATGATCGCCCGGAGAGGCAGACCATTCTACTTGACCACTACTCAGAGTGACTTCCAAGAAGAATGAATGTCTTAGACCATTCCCCCACACTGGCCACAAAGGGCATCGTTATCTATGGTACATCAGCAATCTATCGGACCATTTTCATTACAAAAATGATTGTCCGATCTAAACCATTTTCCAAAATGGAAAATGTTTGTCCGTCAGAAATCTTGGGCCATTTTTCGGACTGGAAGGTAACTACCCATAAATCAATAACATATCAATGCTCCCTCCCAACCTGGGGAGCCATCTCTTCCCTTTAAACTAGGGGAGTTATCTCCACAAGCACCATCTTGTCCCTTAAGTATGCAAACTTTATTCTGGATAGAGGCTTTGTCAAAATATATGCTACCTACTCATCTATGGAGATATACTAGAGTTTCACTTTTCCTTCCTGGAATTTATCACGAATAAAGTAGTATTTGATCTCAATATGTTTCGACCGATCATGAAACACTCGGTGTTCTTATAGCTTCATACAACTTTGATTGTCATAGTATATTACGGTCGAATCTGGTCCTTGATCAAATAGTCCAGAAATCAGCTTCATCAGTTATACTGCTTCAGTAAACACTTCACACGCTACGATATATTATGCTTCTCTAGTGCTGAGTGCGGCAGACTTTTGTTTCCTAATGGCCCATGATATCATAGCAAATCCCAAGCTAAAACACATCCCTAAAGTACTCCTTCTGTCTTCTGCACTCCCTTCCCAATCTGAATCTGTGAATCCATGAAGTTGTATATCATTGGTTGAGGTGTATCTTAAACCATAGTTTAACATCCCACAAATATATCTTAGAACATGATTTGCAGCTATCCAGTGCTCATGTCTAGGTTCCACCTGGAACTGTCTTAAAGTGTTTACAACAAATCAAATATCTGGTCTAGTATTCACTATATACATCAACGATCCAATCAATTGTTGATACAAGGATGAATCTATTGGATCATAAACTGAGTCTCTTACTTTTTTTATGTTTGTGGTCATAGGAGTGGCCATGGATTTACAATCCATCATTCCAAATTTATGAAGGATTTTTATTACATACTTTCCTTGTCCAAGGAAGACTTCACCATGCTTCTTCCATACTTCTAGTCCCAAGTAATAATGTATGGGACCAAGATCTTTCATATCAAACTCAAAAGCTAACTCCTTCTTACACTGGGTGATGAAAGACTTTGCACCCGTCAAGAATAAGTCATCAACATACAACAGTAGAATCACAGTTGCATTGTTCACAACCTTGTAGTATATATTTGGATATGCATGACTCTCAGAGAAACCAAGTCTTATTAACTATCAATTATGGCATACCAAGCTCTTGGAGCTTGCTTGAGTCCATACATGGCTTTCTTTAATCTTCAACCCTGAGTTCCTCTAGGATTCACCTCAAAACCTTGAGGTTGTTCAATGTATACTTCTTCTTCAATCCTTCATTGAGAAAATTTGTCTTTACATCCATCTGATATAAACTCCATCCCATGGAAGCAACAAGAGACATAATGGCTCTAATAGAAGTATATATGGCAACAGGAGCAAAGGTTTCATCATAATATTCTCCCTCCTTCTGGGAGAACCCTCTAGCCACGAACCTTTCCTTGTATTTATATATGCTTCCATCTACTGTGTGTTTGATCTTGTAGATCCATTTTGAAGTTATCATTGATTTTTCCTTGGGTCTAGGCACAATTTCCCATACGTCATTTTTCATGATGGACTGGTATTCTTCTATCATGGCTTCTTTCCATTGTTTCTTTTGAATTGCTTCTTCAAATGTGGTGGGCTCTTCATTTATAAGTTTTTTCATACATGTTGCATAGCTAGAGAATATTTTGGGCTTCTTTCTTTCTCTGAAACTGCCACTTGGAGCTTTGAGTCTTTTTTCTTCTTGTAGAGTAGCTTCAAGCCAAGTTGGACGTTTTCTAGTTTTGGGTACAATGATTGATTCTGACTTTCTGGAAGACAGGTGATTTCTTCTTTAGGCTCTTCATATTCTTCTTCCATGGATTCTTCTATAGATTTATTGAAAGTCATCGTCTCATCGAAGGTTACATCTCTGTTGACTTCAATCTTATGTTGTTCTGGAATATAGATTATGTAGGCTTTGGAGGATTCACTATATCCAACAAATATGCCCTTCTTTCCTGGGGGTTCTAGTTTCTTCCTTATATCCTTGGGGATATGAATGTAAACAGGGCACCCAAAGATTCTTAAGTGTTCCACATTAGGTTTATTTCTAGAGAAAGCATCTTTTGGAGTCATATCCTTCAATATGCAGTGGGAACTTATGGGAACTTATGCCAGATTTTTTTATTTTTCAACATGGTATGAGAGCTTGGGCTCTGAGGTTCAATGGACAAAGTTTGGCACTTTCTGTTGAAATAACGTAACTGCAAAGTGTATTCTAATTATTATTGTTGTATTATTCATTAGTTCAATCCCTTATTGCAGATTGATCATGTCGGCTATTGTAAAAGAAAAAATCCCCTTTTGTGGATTGGTCAAAACATAATTGTAATAGGCATAATAAGAAGTCAGTCGCAGAATATATTAAAGGTGGTTATAACCACCCAGAAGAAGAAGTCAGCCCTGCCAGTAAAGAGACATATCTGTCCACACGTGTTAGAGTTGTATAAATAAGGAGGCTAGCACCTCATTTAGACACACACTCACTTGTTCATTGAGGAGCAAGTTTTGGAGTTGCAGTTGGAGAAGAGAGAGAGAGAGAGAGAAGCGCATTGTTGGGAGAGGACCTTCTGTATTTGTTTGAGTTATCTCTTGGCATTGTATTGGCTATCTATAATAAGGAAGTTTTGTTGGGTTTTCTCCCCCATGAAGGTTTCCCAGGATAAATGATGTGTCTCTTGTGATTGTGTATTTCTCAGTGATCCTTTCTTATGCTATTGAACTCTAATAATAGCTTAAACCTTAACATGGTATCAGAGATAAGCTGAAGAGAGCATCTTTCACAAGAGAAAGTGAAAAATGACATTGTTGTCGTACATGCAAATTAGGGTTTTTTATTGAAGAAGTATTTTAGCCCCAAAACCATCTAGAAAAGTGTGCCCTTCCTCAAGGATCACTTTGGCATCCCAGTGCAACTTTTCAGTGGCTAGATCTCCCGGAAAGTGAAACCCTAGTTTTCACAAAGTATCAGAAAACCAAAGTACCAGAAGTACCAGAAGTACCAGAGTACCAGAAGTACCAGAAAACCAGAAGCACCAGTCCAAAAATCCACTAGTCAAGTTTGAGGGGGTAAAAGTTGGATTTTCATAAATCTGACTGCACCAGCGTACTCGCCTCAGCTCAGCGCATCTATCCCCTGGATCAGAATATCAAAATTTGAAGTTTGAAAAATTAGGGTTTCCTCATAAAACCCTAAGTTGCAGTTGCAGTTGCAGTCTCAGAACCAGTTGCAGTATCAATTGCAGTTATAGTATCAGTTGCAGTTGCATCTGTAGTACCAGTTGCAGTCACCCTTAAAGTTCTTAAGAGTTGGTGATCATTACCGTTGCTACCAGATGGTGCCTCTACCTGCAAGTATCATCAGAGGTATGTACTCACACATGTTTAAATGGCTAAGCTTTAAAGGGTATTTTCAGGAGAAGGGATCTCTTGCCATAGATCCAAACGATCTCAAGATCCAACACATTCAGAGGAATGATGCAACCTAGGTGTGATTATTCTGATATGCATCTATTTGTTATGACATTATTTTGATCAATGTTGCATGACCATCATTCTAACCTTTGATCAAAATCTGAGTCAAGGTATTAGATGGATTAAAAGTTGAGATCGTAGAGCTTATCCTCTAACCCAACCTTCTGTCAAGATAGAGTATTGTCTTAGTACATAAGACAAGTTGAAGAAAGCACTCGTCATATTGAGTGAAGGAGACTTGGAAGAAAAGCAAGCGCACTCATTCTTGAGGACAAGGCTCCAGGTCTTAGGTTTGATTAATCAAGTTGATAAGATTCAAAGTTACACATGACAAGTTGAGATAGCAGTCTTTGAAAAGTATTATGCTTGGTAGCATGTGAGCATATAGAGGTAAATGCTTAATGTAATCATTTTCCTGATACAACTAACACCTCCTTGTTATAACCCTAAATTGCACTATCCCTGCTTACCTGGCATCAGGCCTACTCATGCCTCTTCCTAGCCAAAGGCATGCTGAGCAATTCCTTAAGAAACCACTTAAAACAAACAACCCGCGCCCTAACTTCTAACTGGGCGCGGGCAACCGCTTGCTGTCCTTATACTGCATGCGGGCATCCGCTGGCTAACCCAAAACAGCCCGCGGGTACCTAACAAAGCAAAAAATCAGGAAAGTTTCCGTCGGGACATGAGGCTTTTTGTCAGTTAACTGGAACTCCGAGCCATGCATGGCCGAAAGTTCGCCAAAAACCCTAGCTCCTTCTAGCCTATAAAAGGAGGGGTAGGGGTACTATTCAAGGAGGAAAAAAATCATAGCAAAGAAACTCTGCCAAATTACCAAGCCAGTTTTGTCCCAACCCTTTAGCCTTGCCTCAAGCTTTAGGAGAAACTCAAGAAGCAGCAGTTGGAGGACAAAAAGAAGAGGAAGAGCCCAGGATCAGGATCGTGGAACGGTGACCGGCCTCAGAAATCATTGTAAGTTGATTCATATTGAAGTTAATGAAAAAGATACTTTTCCCATCCCGAATACATGAATCTCATCTATGTTATTTGATTTATGTTTTCTCTCTAACCCCCTAGTAGATCAGTAGCACGCATCCATAGTTTTGTCTCGATTGCAAGAAGCTTTGTGGAAGGAGCAGCAGCAGCAAGGAGATAATAACTCAACGGAGGATCTACTTCAACCGTTGGAAAAAGGTTGGTTTATTCTTCTCGTGTTTGCCTGAGAAAAGGGGTTGAGATTTTGGGTAGAAGGTTAAAAGTTAAATCTTAAGGGTCATGATCTGCGTATAAGTTTTGAGCCCTAGCTTATTAGTCCGTAGGGTAGAATACCCCACAACAGAATTGGCGACTCCACTGGGGATATTTTACTCTTAGGGTTTCCGGGTTTGGTGAAAGATCTTTTGGTAGTTCAAAGAATTAAGTTTCTATTTATTTGCTTATTTTGTTTTCTGTTAGTTGAAAGCTAGCAGAGAGCCTGGTTATCAATACCAGTTCTCTTTGACTGAGGCTCGACACTTCTTTTCGGGACACACAGAGGTACCCGCGGCCTGCAGAAGCCATGTCCGCGGGTGACCCGCGCCCTAACCTTCTACAGCACGCGGATATCCGCGTCCTGTAGTGGTTTCAGTAGCGTGTAGTGACCAGGAAATTTAAAAGGCGGTCCCCTCTTCCCCTGTCAGAAGTTTATCTTCTCAGGGGGCTTTCTGGATCTTGTCTGGGTCTGAATTGGTTTATAGTCTTGTTTTTCAGTCTTCCTTGTTGTGTGTTTCTTCACATTAGCTTTTCTTTTTTGCAAAAATTTGTTTTTCTGTTAGAGTGATAGCATCTCAGCCTGTCAGGGACTCTGGTTGTCAGTACCAGAAGCCTCTTTCAGGACTAGATTGTCTGTGTGAGATTTTTTCTTGGTTTTTTAGCCATATCCGCAGCCTGCTTAGGTTTATCCCGCGGGTACCCGCGCTCTGTAGTGGAACAGCATGCGGGTACACGCGTGTTGTCTTGGTGACAGTCGCGGGTCTGTTAGGTAGCTTTCCAGCTTGGGTGGGGCAGTCATCCCCTCCTGTAGTGAGAAGAGCTCCTCTCAGAGGTTTAGAGTCTGGGGCTACACAGTCAGCAGGTTAGGGCATTTCTCCCTTAGCTTGTGCTTGTTATTTGACTTTTTGATAGGAAAGACATCTATTTCATGGTTTTTAGGCAAGTGTTGGAATTGGTGTTGTTGAGATTGCTTGGTTGCATTTTCATGCCCTGATTCTGTTTTCGATCTGCGCTTTAAGCCAGAGTTTTTCTTTTTATTTCTCGTGGTTTTGAACTTGTCATCATTTTTCCTTGTTGTGTGATTTTACAACGAAATAAAAAACAATCTTTTGCTTCATTTTTCTTCTTGGATTGAGGATTGAGTTGTTGCAGCAGTAGCTGGGAAAGAAGTCTTTTACATAAGTTTTACAGTGCATGTCTAGTATAAGTAGCTCGCAGATCTGAGTGAAAATGCTCTTCATTTACTGCATAAAATCTTAGTAAATCTGAAAAAGAAAAGAAGTTTTTTCATTGAAAAAAGTTGTTGGTTTTGCATTGTAGAAAAAGTTTGTTTCCAAGCATTTCTGTGCTTTTTGCTTTGAGTCTGTTTTACACACCATCAGTTTCACTTCCGCACCTTGAGATTTACAAATCCCATTAAAAGCAACGCTTAATAAAATAAAGTAGACTTTTTTGTTTGTAGGGTGCACAAACTAGCTCAGGATAGGGCCTTGGAATAGGTTGGAGAGTAAATTCTCCAAGGCCACCCAAACCAAACATTGGAGTCTGTCATTTAGGGAGTGTAGAAGTCCAGTTACGGAAAGTTATTCAGGACCCCCCTCTAACACAGGGGCTAA
>ML781019.1:509331-523526 GCA_009831015.1 Picea engelmannii | reverse complement strand
CGGCCTCAGAAATCATTGTAAGTTGATTCATATTGAAGTTAATGAAAAAGATACTTTTCCCGTCCCGAATACATGAATCTCATCTATGTTATTTGATTTATGTTTTCTCTCTAACCCCCTAGTAGATCAGTAGCACGCATGCACAGTTTTGTCTCGATTGCAGGAAGCTTTGTGGAAGGAGCAGCAGCAGCAAGGAGATAATAACTCAACGGAGGATCTACTTCAACCGTCGGAAAAAGGTTGGTTTATTCTTCTCGTGTTTGCCTGAGAAAAGGGGTTGAGATTTTGGGTAGAAGGTTAAAAGTTAAATCTTAAGGGTCATGATCTGCGTATAAGTTTTGAGCCCTAGCTTATTAGTCCGTAGGGTAGAATACCCCACAACACTCCTCTAGGAGAAACCTCATGTGTTAGTTCTAGGTTTCCATGGAGGAATGTTCGATCACAACACTATAAGAGTGTTGACCTCATTTTGTAGTGTATCTCTTAATTTTGATCGTTGCTTCAAACAAGCCACGAGTGATAGCTCTAAAGGAGCTACTGTGATGGTTATTCATGCTATTGTTTTATCTACTATTATCAAAAGAATATTACTCTTTCTTACTATTTTGTTGACCTTGTTTCAGGTCACAGGTGATAACCATGAGGAAGCTATAGTGAAGGTTGCAGAAGGCAACATATTATATGAGACATGAAGCAAACTATGTACATGACCATATACACTCATGCACCAAAGAATATGAAGAAGATTCTATCTCTTGAGATTCAGAGTATCTCATATGAAGATTGATTGAAAGGAGTAGAAGGCTCCAAAGATGACTGAACATTAGAATGGGAAGCAGACCTCATTTGAAGCCTGACTCAGTCTTTCATATTTAAACTTGGTATGCAACACCAAGTATACCCTGTAAGAGATGATGAAGTCCTTGTAGACTCAGAAGAAATTGAGAGTAAGCATGATCTCAGAAAGGATCGGATGAAGAGACAACTTCCAGGACCAGAAGATAGATTGTAACTTCAAAGACTACTAGGAGACATGAAATCTCCAGGATGATTCGCTTGTTTCAGTGATAAAGAAGGAAGCTAGTCAGAAAGACTAGGATATGGTTTCTTCCATGACATGAGAAGTCAATATTGACTTCCAATATTGATCTATATAGATCAAACGTGTTACAGATGTACAAATCCTGATGTGTGTCGAGAGGATTCTCCCAGCAAAGGGGAGAAGACTATGATGAGACACTTATTGAAGAAATAGTTCCAGACAACCAGAACAACCATGATTCATATATAGTATGAGATGTAGGGGGAGAAGTTGGTGCAGTACACTAGTTGGGTCATGGAGACATGACTACAATGAAATATAGAGTTACCTCCATGAAAGAAGAAGAGTTATCTTCAATATTAGTTATTGAGCCACTCTTAGTTTCAGATGAAACTGTTGTTGTGATAGAATAAGAGGAGTTACTCTCAGATTTTAGCAGCCACAGTGAGAATGAAGTAGTCATTCTCAGCCTCAGAGAAGTTGTAGGTGCAGAATCCCATATTCCAGAAGGAACAGTTGTAGAGAGAGTAGAGGACATACTCCCAGACAATGAGTCAGATAGTGCCTTACAGAAAGCACATAGAGCCAACACATGTTTGTGCAGATTGAGTTGTCGCTGAGCAAGTGTACCAGATTGGTACAATGTAATGAGAAAAATTGATTTGAATATTGAAGATAGAAAGACTCATGTCTGCCAGTTGAAGAAGGATATGTACGTGTTGAAGAAAGCTCCTAGAACTTGATATGATAGAATTGACAATTTCCTGACGAGCTTGGGATTTACCAAGAGTAAATCTGATTCTAACCTCTACTTCAATGTTATGAATGATGAGTTGGTGATATTGTTGTTGTATATAGATGACTTATTCTTGATTAGAGAAGAAAATATCATCACCGAATGTAAGAAGAAGCTCGCTGCAGAATTTGAGATGAAAGACCTTGGCCTAATGCATTATTTCTTAGGTCTTGAGGTATGGCAGAGTCCAGAGATATTCTTCCTTAACCCAGGGAAGTATGCAGTCGAAATCCTGAAGAGATTCGACATGTTGAAGTGCAAGTCCATGAATACACCCATGGAAACAAAGCTGAAGCTATTGGTCGACACTTCGTCAGAATTGATTGATGCCACACTGTATAGACAGATCATTGGATCATTGATGTACCTGACGAACACCAGACCAGATATCTATTTTGTTGTGAACACTTTGAGTTAGTTTCTGGTAGAACCCAGACATGTTCACCTAGTTGTTGCAAAACATGTGATGAGGTACCTTAAGGGTACATTAGATTGTGGTCTCAACTATGATGGAGATCATGATTTCACATTGAGTGGGTACACTGATTCAGATTGGGTAGGAAGTGTCTCTATCAGGAAGAGGACTTCAGGATGTTGTTTCAGTTTGGGATCAGCCATGATCTCATGGTAGAGTAGGAAGCAATCCAACATTGCTCTTAGTACAGCGGAAGAAGAATACATTGTTGTGTGTTTTGCCAGCTGCGAAGCTATATGGCTTCGAAAGTTGTTGACCGGTCTATTCGACCTAGAGATGGAAGCAACCATGATCCTATGTGACAACCAGAGTTGCATAAAGATGACAGAGAATCCTATATTTCATGATAAGTCGAAACACATAGAGATTCGATACCATTACATCCGTGACATGGTGCAGAGAAGAGCCATAAAGCTCCAGTACATTAGCATGGATGAACAGGTTGTCGATGTGTTGACCAAGCCTCTATCTCGTGTAAAGTTTGAGCACTTTCGAGATAAGCTTGGTATAGTCCGAAAGGACCTCCCTTGAAAGGGGGAGTAGAGTTGAGATATGTCAGGCTAATACTGTGCTTCCAGCTTAATTGTTGTGACGTAAATCCAATCTAGTTCTATGCTTCCAGCGTAAATGTTGTGGTGAGATATGCCTAGTACTGTGCTTCCAACTTAATTGTTGTGACATAAAGCCAGTCTAGTTCTGTGCTTCCAGCTTAGATGTTGTGGTGAGATATGCCTAGTACTGTGCTTCCAGCTTAATTTTTGTGACGTAAAGCCAGTCTAGTACCATTCTTCCAGCTCAATTGCTATGACGTAAAGCCAGTCGAGTATTTTTATTCCGGCTTAATTGTTGTGACGTAAAGCCATTCTAGTACCATGCTTCTAGCTTAATTGTTGTGACGTAAAGCCAGTCGAGTATTGTGCTTCCAGCTTAATTGTTGTGAAGAAAAGCCAGTCGAGTACCGTGCTTCCAGCTTAATTGTTGTGACATAAAGCCAACGTAGTACTGAGATTCCAGCTTAATTGTTGTGACGTAAAGCCAGTCTAGTATTGTGATTCCAGCTTAATTGTTTTGGTGTTTCCAGCTTAATTGTTGTGTGGTGTTTTCTAGCTTAATTGTTGTGATGATGTGCCAGCTTAATTGTTGTGATGTATTGCCAGCCTCGTGTTGTGTTTCCAGCCTCGTGTTGTGATGATGTGTTGCCATCCTTTGTGCTGTGATATTGTTGCTTTTGATGTTGTATCAGCCTTGTGTTGTTATTGATGATGAGGATGTATTAGTGTTACACTAATCCATGTCGATGCAGTTGATGATGATGATGCCACTTCATCTCCTGAGTTCTTGTTGCAGTTGATGATGATGATGCCACTTCAGCCTCTTGCTGAAGATGATGATGATGATGCCACCTCAACTCCTGAGTTCTTACTGAAGATGATGATGATGATGTCACTTCAGCTCCTGATTCCTTGCTGAAGATGATGATGATGATATTATTTCAGCTTTAATGTTGAATATGATGATGATGTTACCTTAGCCTCATACCGATGAGGATGATGATGTTGCTCCAGCCTCTGTGTTGATGATGAGAAAAACTTCTGATGATTTGTAGATACGCCAGTCGGTGTTCCAAGATGATATTTATGATGTTGTCCTCTCACCCACCTGATGTTGTTGATGATGTTGTCCTCTCTCTCGCATGATGTTGTTGTAGAATACCCTTCTTGTTAAGGGGGAGTGTTGAAATAATGTAACTGCAAAAAGTATTCTAATTATTATTGTTGTATTATTCATTAGATCAATCCCCTATTGCGGATTGATCATGTCGGCTATTGTAAAATACCAAATCCCCTTTTGCGGATTGGTCAAAACATAATTGTAATAGGCAGAATAAGAAGTCGGCCCTAGAATATATTAAAGAGGCCCCAGAATATATTAAAGGTGGTTATAACCACCCAGAAGAAGAAGTTGACCATGCCAGTGAAGAGACACCTCCATCCACACGTGCCAGAGTTGTAAATAAGGAGGCTAGCACATCATTTAGACACACACTCACTTGTTCATTAAGGAGCAAGTTTTGGAGCTACAGTTGGAGAGAAGAGAGAGAGAGATAGAGAGAGAGAGAGACGCATTCTTGGGAGAGGACCTTCTGTATTTGTTTGAGTTATCTCTTGGCATTATATTGGTTATCTATAATAAGGAATTTTTGTTGGGTTTTCTCCCCCATGAAGGTTTCCCAGGATAAATGATGTGTCTCTTGTGATTGTGTATTTCTCAATGATCCTATCTTATGCTATTGAGCTCTAATAATAGCTTAAACCTTAACATATTCTTCTTCCATGGATTCTTCTATAGATTTATTGAAAGCCATCGTCTCATCGAAGGTTACATCTCTGTTGACTTCAATCTTATGTTGTTCTGGAATATAGATTATGTAAGCTTTGGAGGATTAACTATATCCAACAAATATGCACTTCTTTCCCGAGGGTTCTAGTTTCTTCCTTTTATCCTTGGGGATATGAATGTAAACACGGCACCCAAATATTGTTAAGTGTTCCACATTAGGTTTCTTTCCTGAGAAAACATATTCTAGAGTCATATCCTTCAATATGCGGTGGGGACTTGTGTTCTTAACATATATTGTTTCCATGACTGCTTCTCCCCATAGATGCATGGATAAACCTTGATCATTCATTAGTGCCTTCATGGATTCTTCAATGGATCTATTCTTCCTTTCTGCTACACCATTTTGTTGAGGATTATGAGGAACGGTTAGCTCCCTCCTAATCCCTGTTGATTTGCAAAAGGAAACAAATTCCTTGGATGTGTATTCTCCTCCATTATTTGTTCTCAAAGTATTGATTTTCTTGCTTGTGAGGTTTTCTATTTCTTCCTTGAATTCTTGAAACTTGCTGAAAACTTCATCCTTCGTCTTCAAGAGATATAACCAATTATTTCATGAGTAATCATCTATGAAGGTTACATAATAAAGAGAACCTCCTAGAGATTTGATTGCCATCGGACCGGAAACATCTGAATGTATTAGATCTAGGATTTCCTTAGATCTATTATCACTACTTGAGAATGGATTCTTAACATTTTTACCAAGTGCACATCCTATGCAAATTCCTTCATATATAGATTGTAGTTCTGGTATTCCTTGAACCATTTTCTTGAGGAAAGGTAATGCTTGATAGTTAAGATGAACATACATTCTATGCCAAAGTTCATTGGGATTGACTTCATTATGTACAAGAGCTTCATCATTTCATTCTAGTAGTCTATATAATCTACCTTCATGAGTTCCAGTAACTCTAGCATTCTCTATGTTGGAGTCTCTAGACCAAGATAGTACTTCACCATCTACAAAGGCTATTCTATTTCCTTTGTCTTCTAAGCAAGAGATAGATACAAGATTCTTTTCTAAACCAGGTACATATAAGACATTACTCAAATGAACATTGTTACCTGATTCTAATTTGATGGAGGCTTGACCAATTCCTTTGATTGGATAGGTGTTATTGTCTCCAAGTTCTACTTTGTGAGATGTCTTCTTTTCATTCAGACTGGAGAGTCTGACCTGGTTTCTTGTCATATGCCTGGAATCTTCATTGTCAATTATCCACATGTCATCTTCAAGAGTTCCTGTAAGAGCTGAATAGTGTAGATGATCTTCCTTTTCATTCATGATTTATGTTGACTGATAGTTGGTCAAATTTTGACTTTTACTGGTCAAATGTTGACTTTGACTGGTCAAACATTGACTTTGACCCAAAACTTCAACCTTGACGTTTTTTCCTTCTGAGAGTGCCAATAGGTGCATTGGACTAAGGCGCACTAGGATATCCTTTCCTTAGTCAAAACGTTCCATCATAAGGTGTTGGGAAAAAGGTGTAGTGATGCAAACCCCCTATTTCTCCTTAGGGCTGCATGACCTCCTGGTTAGGATCTCTGAATTCCAGAGCCGGAGCGGCTCTCCTAGTTCCGAACTGGAACCTTTGAAACCAAGTCCACAGGCCCTTATCTGATTTTTCCCCGTGCAAACCAACACTAGGCGTGAGTCTTCACTCCACGTGACCGCAGGTGCGACCACAAGCTTAACTCAAACAGGTGTGTCGCGGTTCGCGACTCCGGGGTTCCCAATACAACGAGTCCTTGGCTCCTCCAAGTCCCGAAAACCTGGTGAGGACTAATGGAGATTAGCTCCTCCCTTTCCCTAGCTCACGTGACTGCAGGCACGCGAACACAAACTTTACCACAGGGCGCTTCGGGCTTCTCCAAGTCACGAAAGCCAAAACACTTCCCTGTTGTGGATCGACGACTCTAAGTGTCCAAGATCTGACAGCTTGAATCCTTTTGGGGTTTCATAGGTCAAGAGTCCCAACTCTTACTTCTTGTATTCCTGGTCTTTGAAATGTTGATACACCTCCACGCTGCAGATCGACGGCTCCCAACCTCCGAAGATCTGACGGTCTGGGTCCTTTCGGGGTTTTGTGGATCAAGAATCCCGACTCTTACCTTTTGTGTCCCCGGTCGCCAAAATGCAGATACACCTCCACACTGCAGATCGACGACTCCCAACCTCCGAATATCCGATGGTCTGGTTCCTTTTGGGGTTTCATGGGTCAAGAGTCTCGACTCTTACCTTTTGTATCTTCAGTCGCCGAAATGTCGATACACCTCCACGCTACAGATTGACAGCTCCCAACCTCCGAAGATCCGATGGTCTAGGTCCTTTCAGGGTTTCGTGGGTCAAGCGTCCCGACTCTTACCTTTTGTATCCCCGATCGCCGAAATGTTGAAATCTTCAGGCGTTCGATCAACGGCTCACAATGCCCCTTGATATCCACAGCCTCAATATTACCCTCATGAATCGTTATTTCATGATTCTGGGTTTCAGGAGTCAAAGACCTCTATCCTCCCAACTTCCAATACCCGAGATCGCGAAGTGGACCAATGGTCTAGATATGCCTGGGATCGATGGCTATTATCCCTCCTGAGCTTCGGACATCGAGAGGTCCTCGCCACTAACCTCCTCGCAGCTCCACTTTATCCAACGGCCTACGAGGTTTCCGCGTTTCTCCTCGGGGACTCTCCACCGTCTGTTCAGATCTTTGAGATTCTCCCTCCTGGATATGTGCAGTGTTAAAGCTTGCGCACCTGTCTTGGATCCGACGATCACTGAGTCTCCTTCACTACCCAACGGTCGACAACGTTCCTCCCTCTAAACGTTTTGATCTCTTAGACTTAGAAAATTTTCTAAGCCCCGAAGGCTCAACCTTCGTTTCTCCTGGGAGATGGATTTCCTGAATCTCGATAACACTTCTCTGAAATGTTATTCCTCCTTAGCTTTGTCTGGTGAAGACCTCAACTCCCTGCACACTCCTTGCGTCAGAGGGATTTCGATAACTCAGATCCAAGGGATTTCTCCCAGAGAAATTCCTCCTGATCTCCTGGCACTCTCTTCTTGCTCGATGCACACCTTGCAGAGCTTCAATGAAGCGAAACAATTGAAACTGGAAATTAGCAATCGCAGTTCCCTTCTCCCCTACAGAGATTCATTCACTTGCTTACAAAACACAAGAATAACAAAGATTTGAAACGCAATCACAAACCATGCATTTGGATCAATTTTCCCTCTATTATATTCACAAGTGTCAAAATGGCTACAAAACATATTCTGATTACAATAGCTTTGAAATCTTGAGGCTTCTGGTAACTTGCAGTCCCCTTACACTACTCTCTCCTATCTTCCAGCTAACCTAATCTGTTCATACGAAAACTCTATTAACTCAGATAGATTTCTAGGTTTTCCCCTGCCTACTCATCTACTCTAAGATTTAATCTACTGGCTAACTTAGACCAGTCGCATTCCAGAGCCATAGTGGGAACTCCTGCTCCACTTGCAATTTTCAAAACGTGCCTCAAAGAGTAAAATTTGGCACTACTTCAAGCGTGCTTCCAAAGGTAAATTTCGATGTTGAGTTAAGGTGGATTTCAAAATTGGTTGTAGCTGCTAACGTTGAATTTATGGAAGAACTCCCACGTGCTAAGTGGTCCTACTTCTGCATGCTTGCCAACGATGCTCTTGCATCATACTCCCCTTGACAAAATTTCATGGACTCATGTCCATGAGCTCCCCTACTGATTTTCGTTGCTTCTGGATAGCAGCTTCGTTTTCCCAACTGGCATCTTCGATTGGGTGTCCCTTCCATTTGACCAGATACTCAAAATAGGTTTTCCTTCTGGTCTTCTTGCCAATCCTCTGATCAACAATTTTCTCCATTTGCAGCTTTTCTGCCACAGGCATTTGTTTCTCCCACTGAATCTTTCCTTGGTCTTCTGGCCCTTCTGTGTCATCTTTCCTGTAAGGATACAGGTCTGAAACATTGAATATGGGTGAAATGACCACACCATCTGGCAGCTCAATCTCATAGGCATTTGCATCAAACTTCCTCAAGATCTTACAGGGTCCTATCTTTTTCATCTTCAACTTATTGTATGTTCCCCTAGGGAACCTTTCCTTCCTGAGATGCACTAAAACCTGATCTCCTACTTCAAATTGAAGTTCCTTGCGATGTTGATCAGCTCTGTCCTTCTATTTCTGGTTATAGCTCTCCAACTGTCCTTTGATTTGGCTATGGAGTTTCTCCATCCCCACAGCAAAATCCTCTGCTCCAGTGCTCTTGATCTCACCCTATTCCAAGTCTCTCAACTCAGATACTCCCCTTGGTTGCATTCCATATAGTATTTGGAATGGGCTCCTTCCAGTGCTCATGTTTGATGAATCGTTGTATGCAAATTCTACTTGTGGCAGAATCTGATCCCACTAACTATGATGCTTAGTGACTAAACTCCTCAACAAGTTTCCCAAACTTTTGTTTACCACTTCAGTCTGCCCATCTGTTTGAGGGTGATAAGTTGAGATGAAGGACAAATATGTCCCCAACTTCTTCCACAATGTTCTCCAAAAGTGACCAACAAATTTTGTGTCTCTGTCTAAGACAATGCTCTTGGGTAGGTCGTGAAGTCTCACAACTTCCTTGAAAAACAGATTTGCAACATGTGTTGTATCACTGGTCTTCTGGCATGGGATGAAATGTGCCACATTTGAAAACCTATCCACCACCACAAATATAGAATCAAATCCCCTTTGTGTTCTTGGTAACCCCAACACAAAATCCATGCTTATTGCATCTCAAGGCCTCTCTGGTATTGGCAATGGTTGATAAAACCCAGTGTTTTGTCTTTTTCCCTTTGCATGTTGGCAGATTCTACATTTCTTCACAAACTTTATCACCTTTGTTCTCATACCTGGCCAGTAGTATGAACTGCTCAACTGTGCAAATGTTTTATCATGGCCGAAATGTCCAGCCAATCCCCCACTGTGCTTCTCTTTCAGAAGGTTATCCCTCATTGAGAATTTTGGTATGCACAACTAATTTCCTCTAAACAACAGCCCTTCCTGAATCATGTACGTTGTCCATTGACTTATATCTCTCAACACAGGGTTTGTACATGCTTCATATGCTTCCTTGAAGTCTGTATCATCACAATACATATCCTTAAGGTGTTCAAATCCCAAGGTCTTCACCTGGAATTCCTGCAGAATTAAACATCTCCTGCTTAACGCATCAGCAACCTTGTTAGCATTCCCAGCAATATGTTTTATGACAAAAGTAAAAATTTTCATAAATTCAACCCATTTTGCATGCCTCTGATTCAGTTTTTCCTGTCTGGTTATGAACTGCAAAGCTTGGTTATCGCTATACAAGACAAATTCTTGTGGGACAAGGTAATGCCTCCATTTCTTCAAGGCTTGAATTATGGCATAAAACTCCTTGTCATATGTGGAATACTTCCTCTTGGTTTCATTTAGTTTCTCACTGAAGTAGGCAACAAGTCTGTTATCCTGAATCAAAACTACTCCTATTGCAACTCCACTTGCATCACATCTTACCTTAAATGTCTTCTCAAAATTCAGCAAGATCAGAATTGGTCGTTCTGTTATCTTCTCCTCTAGTATATGGAAGCTCCTTTTGGCCTCCTCTGTCCATTTAAAGGACTTGTGTCGCTTCTTCACTATATCCATAATTGGCACACAAATTCCACTGAAGTCTCTAATGAACTTCCTATAAAAGCTCGTTAATCCATGGAAGCTCCTTACCTCGAACATGCTTCTTGGTGACGGCCATTCTCTGATCGCTTTCACCTTCTCTGGATCCATCTTCCGTTCATTCAAAGAGATCACAAAACCCAAGTAAATGAGCTCTGTCTTCATAAAAGAGGATTTCTTCAAATTTATCAGCAGCTTCTCATACTATAGCCTCCTCGTTACTAATGTTAGGTGCCTCAAATGCTCCTCTTTAATCCTGCTAAAGATCAGTATATCATCCAGATATACAACTATGAATTTGCCAATGAAGTCTTTCAAAATTTCGTTCATCAGCCTCATAAAAGTGCTCGGGGCATTCATTAAGCCAAATGGCATAACCAGCCACTCGTATAGACCTTCGTTTGTCTTAAAGGTTGTTTTCCATTCATCACCTTCTCTCATCCTGATCTGGTGATATCCACTTTTTCAGGTCTATTTTAGAAAAGAAATTTGCTTCACTTAAGCAATCCATTAAGTCATCCATTCTTGGTAAAGGAAATTTGTACCTGATGGTGATATTGTTGATGGCTCTCAAGTCTATGCACATTCTCCATCCTCCATCTTTCTTCGGACTCAGTACAGTTGGCACTGCACATGGACTCAAGCTCTCCCTGACCAAACCCTTGTCTAGCAGCTCCTGGACTTGGCTCTTCACTTCCTCGTTCTCTCGAGGTGTCAACCTATATGTTGCTTTGTTCGACAGACTTGCTCTTGGTATCAAGTCGATATGGTGACTGATACTTCTGACAGGCGGCAATGAGTTAGGTAGCTCATCCACCACTATGTCAACGAAATTATCCAACAGTTCTTGAACTTCCTCAAGCAAATCATCCAATGATGTGCTTGTAAGGATAACTTTGGGTTTCCTTACCACAGCGAACTACATCTCTTGTTCGTCCTTGAATTCCTTCAGGAGTTCCTTCCCACTCATGAGAAGTATGCTTGTGCTGGACTCCTCTTTCACTCTTTTCTCCTCCATTGGCAGCAACATGTGCATCCTACCATTTTTCTCTAATGTGTATGTATTCTTCCTTCCATCATGAATGACATTTTTTTCACTCTACCACGGCCTTCCCAACAGGATATGGCATACGTACATGGAAATTACATCACATAGGATTTCATCTTTATAACCTCCTATCTTAATTGCAACTAAGCATTATTTAGTAATCATTACCTGGTGTTCTTTTTGCAACCATGAGACTTTGTATGGCTTTGGGTGTGTAGTTGTCTTCAACTCCAATTTCTCCACCATCTCTGTGGATACTAGGTTGTCAGTGCTCCCACTGTCAACGATCACCTTGCATACTTTGTCCTTAGTCTTGCAAGCTGTCCTGGAGAGACTATTTCTCTGCACTGGCTTTTCAATTTCTGCCTCTGGTTTTAAGAGAACTTTTCTCAACATCAGGGATGCTCCATCCTCTGCTCCTTCTGCTTCAACATCTCTCCACTGTGCTTCTGAAACCTGAGCTTCTCCTCCTTGCTTCTTCTTCTCGGGACATTCCCAAGACATGTGCCCTGTCTTTCCACGGGCATAGCACCTCACTCCTCCTTTGCCTCTTCCTCTAGAAGAGTTTTTTCCACCATTCTGTCTTCCTCAGGAACTTCCTCCTCGTTCTGAGTGATTGTGTGGTTTCTCAACCTCATCCTTAGGTTGATGTGTTATGTCCCGGATAAACCCCTTGCTTTTGCTTGGGACCGAGCTTTTAACTCTTCCTCGCTGGTTTTGTTTTCTGGTCATCTTCTCCTTTGCCTTTAGTGCAAACTGATAAGCATCCTCCACGGTCCTGACTGACATCATGTTAAGCTCGTCGTGGATCTCATATCTCAAGCCATTCATATATCTGGTGACTTTTTCTTCATCGCTCTCCCTTTGTCCAATTCGGATGTTCAGCCTATAGAACTCCTCGGTGTACTCCTTAACTGTCATCCCTTTCTGTCTCAGGTTATGTATCTTCCTGAACAGGTTGATCTGATAGTCCTTAGGTATGAATTTAGCCTTCAGCTTGGCTACCATTCTGTCCCAACTCTTTATCCTCTATTTGCCTTTACTTCTCCTCTCAGCCTGTAGTTCGTCCCACCACAGTGTTGCATGCCCTTTTAGCCTAGTGACTGCCTGCTTCACCTTCTTCTCCTCATCGACATCTTCATAGTCGAAATGTTTGTCCATGGACCTTATCTAGTCCAACAATTCTTCAGCGTCTAGATTTCCCTCATACATCGGGACCTCTATCTTAGCTCTGCCTCCCAATCTGACAACTTCTCCCAACAAACGTTTTTCTGCAACTTCTTCAACCTCAACCTCCTCACTTTCTGCATCACTGACATCTCCCACATCAGGTACTCTTCTCTGCGTTGCTTCCATTGTTTCCAATATGGCATGAAGCTCTCACATCTCCCTCTCTACAGCACGGTTGGCTAAAGGTGGTTCTCGTCTCCTTGGCGGCATTATGTTGACTATCTGTTACACACATAGTACAGCTCCGAGTTCTCTGTCTCTTTCTTTTTCTCTTTCGCCTGAAGTCTACAGACGAAGGATTAGCTCTGATACCACCTGATGCAGACCCCCTATTTCTCCTTAAGGTTGCATGACCTCCAGGTCAGGATCTCTGAATTCCGGAGCCGGAGTGGCTCTCCTGGTTTCGAACTGGAACCTCTGACACCAAGTCCACAGGCCCTTATCTAAGTTTTCCCCGTGCAAAACAACACTAGGCGCGAGTCTTCACTCCACGTGACCGCAGGTGCGACCACAAGCTTAACTCAAATAGGCGCGTCACGGTTCGCGACTCCGAGGTTCCCAATACAATGAGTCCTTGGCTCCTCCAAGTCCCGACAACCCGGTGAGGGCCAACGGAGATTAGCTCCTCCCTTTCCCCAGCTCACGTGACCGCAGGCACGACCACAAAGTTTACCACAAGGCGCTTCGGGCTTCTCCAAGTCACAAAAGCCAAAACACTTCCCTGTTGTGGATCGACGACTCTAAGTCTCCAAGATCCGAAGGCCTGAATCCTTTCGGGGTTTTGTAGGTCAAGAGTCTCGACTCTTACCTCTTGTATTCCTGGTCGCCAAAATGTCGATACACCTCCACATTGCAGATCGACGGCTCCCAACCTCCGAAGATCCGATGGTTTGGGTCCTTTCGAGGTTTCGTGGGTCAAGAGTCCTAACTCTTACCTTTTGTATCCCCGGTCGCCGAAATGTCGATACACCTCCATGTTGCATATCGACGGCTCCCAACCTCCAAACATCCGACGGTCTGGGTCCTTTCGAGGTTTCGTGGGTCAAGAGTCCTGACTCTTACCTTGTGTATCCTCGGTCGTCGAAATGTCGATACACCTCCACACTGCAAATCGACGTCTCCCAACCTCCGAAGATCAGATGGTCTAGGTCCTTTCGGGGTTTCGTGGGTCAAGAGTCCCGACTCTTACCTTTTGTATCCCCGGTCGTCGAAATGCCGAAAGCTTCAAGCGTTCGATCAACGGCTCACAATGCCCCTTGAGATCCACGGCCTTAATCTTACCCTCACGAATCGATATTTCGTGATTCGGGGTTTCAGGAGTCAAGGACCTCTGTCCTCCCAACTTGCGACACCCTGTTAATGTTTATGCCATTATTATAGTTCTTTGCATTTCAATAGATAAGAGCATAATAAGAACAAGATCACTGAGAAATACACATTCACAAGAGACACAACATTTATCCTGGGAAACCCTCTAGGGGAAGAAAACCCAGC
>ML781019.1:462613-476034 GCA_009831015.1 Picea engelmannii | reverse complement strand
TTAAAAGAGAGATCCAATTATATATTGCAGAAGACAATAAGGATGCAGATGGAAGTATGGACTCTATCAGACGAAGAGAGCCGATTATATGCACTCTTACATGAAGCAAGGATTAGGAGGGAGCTAATCCTATGATCCATTGAAGATGATGAAATGTATATATCCATGGTAGCAGCCATCAAAGATAGTACATGTTCATCTCAACCACAGAAGAAGACCTCTTCGAAGAAAATCCTTAAAGTATTCATTGTTGTCCATCCAGATCTGTGATCCTATGATGAAAGGAAGAAGTGGAATTTCTAGGGCATGGAATCTATAAGAAACTCCATGGACCCAAAAGTAAAAGAAAAACATGAAGATTCCAAGAAAGAAACAGAAACTAGAACAACCAGTCATTGTATCAAAGAATCATAAGATTACCAACTTGATATGAACTCACTAAAAGAAATCAAGCAGAAGAACTGAAAGTCGTGATGAAGAACAGTGTATGGAAAACTTATGAATGAAAGCATTGCAAGATCCAGAACTAGAGGTTCTCCCATATGGAGGGAGAAGACTATGATGATTACTTGTTCCAGTACACCAGACATATCTCTGCATGAGTCATTATATCATCCTCAACATCCATGAGTTGGAATTCTACATCAGATAAATGAAAAGAATGTTCTCCAGAGAAATTGAATAAAGAGCATATGAAGAGAAATCTCAAGACTTTGAGGCATACCAGAAGAAGACTCATATATGCAGATAGAAGAAGATAACTTGGTGGATAAGCTCCAGTGCACAACAGAAGCATGGTGAATATTTCCTATAACATCAAGATGACTACTCAGAAGATCAGATCTCATCATGACAGAAGAAGTGCCACATGGATATGTTCCAGTTCTCCAACTATGATATACTCTATTGTTCATATCTACATGAAGCCTTCACAGTATTCCAGACTAAATCACATTTGAAATCAATCATTGCATTATCCATGATGAAGTCCATAAAGGAGAGGTAAAGCTCGAGTATATTCCCACTGATGAATAGATGGCAGATATCCTGACAAAACCTCTATCCAGAATCAAGTTTGTATATTTCTGAGAGAAGATGGGGATCGGGAAGATTCTCCAAGCTAAGAGAAGGTACGAAAAAATATTTTTGAAAAACATTCATTTTTGTGATTTAAGTAACTCTCCAGTTAGGAGGGAGCATTTATCTTTGCAATTGAAAAATAGTCCAAATTGGACAGATGCTTTCCTGTTTGGAAAGTGGATTGAGATTTCTGACGGACAGTGACTTCCCATTGTAGTTAACATGGGAGGCAAACTGATTGCTGATGTATCATAGACAGCGACTTCCCATTGTGGTTAACATGGGGAGTGGTCTAGGACAGTCATTCTTCTTGGCAGTCACTCTGAGTAGTGGTCAAGTAGAATGGTCCACCTTGTCGGGCAGTCATTCTTTAGAAGTTCACAGTTGTGAGAAGTTTCGAAGAATGGTCTGTTTTGGAGGTTGATGCAAGATAGACATTCCTTAGGGTAGACTCATTCTCTCTAGGTTACACTTTGTTTAGTATCGGAGGAATGGCCCAGGGTGGGGAATGGTCCAGACAGTTATTCCTTAGGGCAGACTCATTCTCTCCAGGTTACACTTTATTTAGTGTCGGAGGAATGGAATAGGGTGAGGAATAGTCTAGGCTCAGCAATCAAGGACAACCATTCCTTAGGGTTTATACATTCTCTCCAGGGTGAACTTTAGTTAGTGTAGGAGGAATGGCCCATGGTGAGGAATGGTCCACACATTTCTTAGGGTTTATACATTCTGTCCAGGGTGCACTTTAATTAGTGTAGGAAGAATGGCCCAGGGTGAGAAATGGTCCAGGATCAGAAATAAAAAATAATCCTTCTTCCTTGTTTGTGAAGAATAGGGAAGATAGCTCATTACTGATGAGGGCAGATATTCTTTCAGATCTCACAAATGTGAGTGAAAGATTGGCCCAGAGGATTCAATTTATCTTTAAACAATATTTCTCTATGCAGGATGGCATCAGATGATTGTTATGGAGACTACCTGTCTTCAGACAATAGAGATATACTACTGTGGTGGATATGTTCCACTGTTCGTGAGGCAGATATACTTTCAGAGCTCACATATGTGAGTGAAAGATTGGCCCAGATAATTCAATCTGTATCATAACATTGTTCCTATGCAGATTGCTATCAGATGTTTTTTATGAAGATTATATGACAGTAGATGAAGACTACTGTGGCAGATATTCTTTCAGAGCTCATAGATGTGAGTGAAAGATTGGCCCAGACAAATCAGTTTATATCACAACATTGTTTCTATGCAGGATGCTATCAGATATTTGTTATGAAGATTGTATGACAGTAGATGAGGACTACTGTGATGAATATGTTTCACTGTTCGCAACCATACATTGTTGATCAAGTACTTATGTGTTACTTGATGTGGTAGTGAACCACTGGATTGTAGTTATGTACTACTATGAATAGACACAGTTGTGCTCTATCCTTGTTCTAAATTGCCTTGAAGACTATCAATAGTTTATTGGAGATAATGATCATTTAAATGAATGATGAACATAGATTTTCCAGACGAAAAATAGTTCAGAGCTCTTACTCCTCTTGTATCACTCTATGATGAGAGTGATGTATCCAGCATCATATATAATTACTCAGATGAAGTATGGTTTCGAGAGTTGATGCAACTGATGGTGATGGTGATGCTCATGATCTAGTCATGAAATAGTCTAGATGACTATATTGATGCTACTGGGTAAATGGTATGTTTTTGTGCTCAACTCCATTACCTGTAAATACCTCTCTAGCTAGGAGGGATTGTTAATATTATGGTAGTTGTGGGAGGTATTTACCTCCACATGTGAACCTGACAAGAATAGAAGACTCTGGGAAGCAAGAGAAACCCTAATGAGTTGGCTAATAACCCTAGAAGCCTTGTCAGCTCAAGAAGATAATTTATATTAGGTTATTAGCCTCCAAGAGAAGAAGTCGGCCCCAGCACAACTGGCAGAACCACTATAAATACAGGGCACCATTTTTCATTTGTAGCATCTCTCAGAATTGTAGTTTCCCAGTTGGTGCACACTGCAGTTGCAGTTTGGTGCACACATGTGGAGGAGGGTTGCAGCTGCAGCTGCAGTAGCAACAAGTTTTCAGTATTGGGTTGAATATCTCTTGGCTAGGGTTTGGACTATCTGATTAGCTCTTTGTGATGAACTATCCTTAGGGAATGATGTGATATCCTTTGTTTGGCTATCTAGCCTAGGGTTTGCTTCCGGAGGAATTCTCAGTCAAGGTTAAGGTGCTCGGAGGGAGGCTTCGGCCTATGGTTGCGTGATGAAGGTATCGTCAATGGTAAAACAAGCACACCATCTTCTATATTCTAACAGGAAACAACCCAAAATATTTTACGAGCCGGTTACTTCTGGCCGACACTAATCAAAGATTGTATCGCATCAGTCAAGAAGTGCCACCTGAGTCAGATCTTCTCTCAGAAGATGAGAGCACATCCCGCTCCCATGTTTCCTGTCATCACAGTTGGTCCCTTCACCAAGTGGGGGATTGATTACACTACATGCAACCCTCCTTCAGCAAGGGGGCATCGTTATATCATTGTAGTCATCGACTACTTCACAAAGTGGGTCAAAGCTATGCCAACGTTTAAAGATGATGGAGAGACTGCAGCTCTCTTTTTGTTTAACCAGATTATAGCAAGGTTTGACATCCCGAGAGAGATTGTCACTGACCATGGAAGTCACTTTCAGAACCAAATGATGACCGAGTTAACATCAAATCTTGGGTTGAGGCAAGAAGATTCGTCACCCTACTACCCTCAAGCGAATGGTCAAGTGGAAGCTGTCAATAAATCTCTTAAGACCATCCTACAGTGAATGTTCAATTCGGCCAAGTCAAATTGGCATTTGATGTTATACTCAACATTATGGGCCTACCGAACATATGTTAAGACTGCAACTAGTTTCTCACCTTTTCAACTCGTTTACGGGCTGGAAGCAGTCTTTCCCATAGAATGCCAGATCCCATCTTTAAAGTTGGCAGTACAGTTATTGCCAGACACTTCACCTCTTGAAGAACATTTATTATATCTCGAGCAACTCAATGAACATTGTCATGATGCAGCCTTAGCTAATGAAGCTCACAAACAAAAATTCAAGTGTCATTATGATCAGTCCATTCGTCCTTTGATTTTCTCGGAAGGCAACCTTGTCATGGTCCATGACCAAGATAAGGACCCCTTGGGGGCATGCAAGTTCAAACCCATGTGGTTCGAACCTTTCATCATAAAAGAGGTTCTAAAAAAGGGCACTTATCATCTAGAATATTTTGAGGGACATGCTTTGGAAGAGCCTAGAAATGGGCTCTACCTCAAAAAGTATTACTCATAGGTAGGTCACCTTGGGTAACTTTTTGTAACATATGTATAGTCTTTGTACTATTACTTTTTGGTTTCTTTTGGTTTTATGGACATGTCATTTTTTATGTTATATTTTGTCACTGTGGCAGATGTCAAGTGAATCAGAGGTGTTCGTTGGATATGCAGACGGTGCTTGCCGGAACACTCGGAGGCTTGCCTCCGCAACTTGGGTAATTTTTACACCTCAGGGCCAGTTATTATCTTTAGGAGGTATATTTTTAGGTGACACCACAAACAATGTCGTTGAATATAGCGCAATTATTGAGTTGCTTCATGACGCTTTGTCATTTGGTATCTCTCACCTCTGGGTCTATTTAGATGCTCAGTTGGTTGTGTCTCAGTTAAATAGAGTCTACCGTGTTCATGATCCTACTTTACACCGACTATTCCTTAGGGTAAGTCTCTTAGAATGAAGCTTTGATTATATTACATATTTTCATGTTCCTAGGAGGTTAAATCAAGTCATAGATACTCTAGCTAATCACATTTTAGATTGGCATCTTGCACACATATAAGAAAGACACACACATGCACATGTAAATACATTTTTAAAGCAAATATAATCCATAAGTCATAAAAAGACATAAACATCCATATATAATATCAAAAACAACAGAGTACATAGGTGGGCGCAAGCACCTCAAAAATACGATTAAATAACGAGTCATAAGGCTTATGCTCTCAAAAAATATACAAATAGTGCCCTCAGCATGTGAAAAGTCCAACCTAACTAAGGACGGGGCATGTTGGCCCTGTTGTAATGGTCAATGACATTTTCCAAACACCGAAAAAGTCGAACCCACGTCCGTGGTGCCCCCACTACATGAGGCTGCATAGATGGCGGCAGATCCTCGATCTCTACCATGGGCACTGTGCGAATAAGTGAGGTGAAGTTTCTCTCTACTCATCTCAAAACTCTCTCAGCCTCACCGACTGGAGGTACTCCTGCTGCTGCTGGCCCGCCAGCTGTGACTGGGGTTGCCTCTGGTCGAGGACATCATCTATTCCTCGCATAGTCCGCTAGTCTCACTGGCCCCACATCTGCACATAAGAGAAACATATCTATCAAATGCTCTGGTATAAAAAAAATGATATATATAAAAACAATAAAAAGAAAACTTACTCGTCTCTCCTCGCTCCTTGTCGGGAGGTACCAGTATCTCAGGATCTCTCGAGAAGTCAATCCCAGCATAGGGGTAATCTTCTATGACCAGGATCTGTCGCGACAACCAAGCAAAAAGTTGTCATCAAAGGCCTCAATGGTCCTTCCCCCCCTGTCGCGGCAACAGGACCACCCATCTGCATAACGCGGGAAGAGAGGCCTAGTGCCCTCGTACCACCTCTCGAGGGTTGAAACTGGGCACTCTTTCAAAGAAGAAAGAGCAAAGAATTGTTCCAAACCCGAAGTTCCTCTGATTCCGCAACCGACAATCTATTAGTTGCCTCTTCATACAATCCAGTAATGTGGTGCTCCAATCAAACACTTGTGCATTTAATCACTAAACTGCACAATTCATTTTTGCACGGGAAGCCTGATGCAAAGTCGCAGACCCAGTAATCCACTCGATGAGCAACACTATCACTTGTAGTGATAAGTCTGAAATCTTGCTTATCGTTACTTGCAAGCTCGTTCTGTCTGTACCCCCCTCACAATGGATTCCAATCAACTCCGATATGTTGTGAGGCCTGGAGGGAAAAGTATGAAAATTGACTGGTTCCCCTCTCCTAGAGAGGCCAATCAGAAAGTATATATCCTCTGTCGTTGGAACTAGCCATTGACCCTCTAGCATAAAGGTCTTTGCGTCGGGATGCCAATAATCAACCAAGGCATTAAATAGCCTAGGTTGCACTCACATGAAAGGACATACAAAAAAATTTAACAACCCACATTGCATTAATGTAGCAACAACATTAGGGTCCTCCCCAACCAATGCACTAATATCCTCATGCTCTCTTTCCCTCCAGTGAACATACATCCTGCAAAAACCAAATTCAGGAGGGTTAACTCTTGTTTTTTTAATTTTTTTACATTAAATGAAGGGTCCACGTGGGCTGTAATGCGGACAATAGTGTGTACATGCGTGCAGTTTTTCCTCTGTCCGCATGTACACTCAGGTTGTCATAAGACAACCCGCGTGGACTTAGGGCCGACCTTTTAAAAGGTCGACGCCCCCCCAAAAAATTGAATTTAAATGCATAAAGAAATAATTAAATTGCAAGAGGGGGTAGTGAGTACTTACTTGGTCCAAGCGGATGGTCGTTTCATCCACTGAAGCTCCCAGAATCAAATCTTTTCACAAAGGGGTAGTTTTGGTTTTTTGTCAATTTCTCAATTAGCAATGGTGATAATGAGTTGTCAGCTTCTATTTATAGACTTTTTGGCCTCTTTTTGTCAATTTTTTGGACCCTTTTGTCATTTTTTCTAAATTGAAAATCATTTAGTATGGTTCGGGAGTTTTCTTTGGATTGTCACGAGAAGTGTTCTTTGGGTATTTGAAAGTTTTTGGAGTTTTGGGTCATTTTGAAGGTCCTTTGGTAAAAATACATTTTTTCCAACTCATTTCATTTAAGATAGGATTCCACCTCTACTTTCTGCATCTTGTTGTCTTTTCTGCTTTACCATAGGATCGATCCCACCGAGTTGCGACACGAAACCATCATTGTTGTTTTAGGAGTGTCATAATTTAGTGGTAGAGCCTACCTTAACATGGATGCCCTAGGTAGATCCTGGTTGCATTTTGGTGTCCATGTTGTCACTAAATGACTATAGGTCTTGGAGTCCTTACTAGATTATCCTGATTACGAGTTTGATCCCCATTTGCATAATTCCGTATCACTCTTGATCTCACCCTCGGGACTCCCAAAACTTAACGGGTCTTCTTTTAAGCTCTTTTCAGACCCTCTAAATGTGAAAAGATTGTCGAGCGATCTTGTTGACCTTCATTCTCGCTAAACTGAAATTTGAATTCACGTCTGTCCGGTGGTAGTTTACCCCTTTTTCGGTCCGGATGGTCAACTATACGAACAAAGGTATACTCTAGAAGCCTCGGTTCTCTAGAAGAGTATTCTCTGGTATAATTTTAACCCTTTTTCGGGCTTGAGGGGCTAAAGTTACGAAGAAGGAACCCCCACGGATTCCATATTTAATCTCTTTTCAGACTCCCTAAAATTGAAAAGATTGCCAAGTGACCTTATTCTTTCACACTCGTTAAAATGGTCCAGAAGAACATTCCTAACAGAGTCCATAGTTAAGCTTTTTTCAGACTCCTTAAAAATGAAAAAATTGTCGAGTGACCTTGTCTTTATCACACTCGTTAAAATGGTTTTGAATAGACGTTTGGTCGGTGCTAGTTTACCTCTTTTTCGAGACGACTAGACTATCTTCGAAAAAGGTACCCCAACGGAGTCTCCTTTTATGTTTTTTTAGACTCTCTAAATATGAAAAATCGTCGAGCTTACCTTCTCTAGGCTTGTTAAAAGTACATCGAAGGACGTTACCATTGTGTGTTTTGTTAACCACATTTGAATACCTGCATCTTTGGCCTAATGTCGGCTCCATGTTGCTCTCAATTGAACCATCTGAAGCATGCTTTATACGCAAGCCCTGTAGCACTTTGCCTTTGCGTCTTAACACCTTTGGCCCCGAGAGGGATTTTTCTGAGTGTCCTTGCTCTGAACATCAATCTTGTCCTTGCACCTAGAACTACTATGTTTGTGACACTCGTTCCTCCTTTGTAACGTAGCATTCTTTTATTCTTTTTCCAAAATTATTGAAAAAGACCAAAAAAAAAAAAAAACAAATATACCCCAAAAAGAGGAAGGGAAAAGTATTTCCTTTTTATTGGCAGCACAATGAGTCGCCCTTGGACAAAGCACATCCTTCTGTTTGTTCATCAAGCTCTAGGATTTAATATGACCTTAGGAAGTTGTTCTCGCTACATAAAGTTGTGTCCTCCTCCATTTGGTTATTCTTCCAAACATATGGAGAGTTTGCATTGCCTCCTGCATCGTGAACTTATGTCAATACCATGCTGCATGAGTCTTATCATTTGTTGTGCTATTGTCCAAGGGAATTTTTTACCAAGCCTGAGTCGGCCCCTCTGCAGTTTGTCTCTTGCCCTCATGCCCGTCCATCCCGAAATTCCAATCAAGTCTTTGTTCAAAATCAATGAAGCCTCCAGTCTGATCATCAAGATCCTCTAGTCCATGACCGACGAGCCGTCAAAGACCTCTGGGTAGTGAAGTCGTACACTCATATTACACTCCTACCTGAGTTTTGAAGATTTTGAAGTTGATGCTCGAGCTCTGAAGACATCATCTCCATCCATTAGGCCTTATCGACTTCTAGAAGATGGATACTATAGATGTATATCTTTTTTATTTTGAGATGTAGATATGTTGTGTATTGCTCGCGGATACACTTTATATAGTTATATGACATGGATCTACAATGTATTTGATTGGTAGCCATGATTTTATTTCATCCTAAGAATGGGTATGCCCACCTCGGTGAGAAAAAATTTATTTTGCAAATGGCACCTTCCAAATTCTAGTTCCTGGGCTCACTAGTTTGGTACGTTGATAAAGATTGATAATGTATTTCGGCCATCAGATACTCTTCTGACCTCACACATTAGGGGGCATCTGTTATAACCCTAATTTGCACCAGACATACTTACCTGACATTAGGCCATTTCATATACCTTCTTTTCCAAGCCAGTATTGAACAACTCTTCTTAAAAACACCCTTTTTAAAGGCCCACGCGCCCTGCAACACTATAGCCTGCGTGTACACTCTAGCTGACCCACTACAACCCGTGTGTACCTACAAAAGCACGAAAAATGGAAAGTTGTTGATGGAACACACAGTTTTGGGTAAGTTAACTAAACCTTCTGACCATGCATGGCCAGTCATTCAACTAAATAATTAGCTCCTTCTAGCCTATAAAATAAGGGGTAGGGGTCCCATTCTAAGAGAGGAAAAACATAGTAAAAGAAACTCTACACGAATTTGTATTCCCCTTTTCCAAAGATTCTGCAACCATTTTGTGATTTCAACGAAGAAGAGAAGCAAGTGTGTTAGCAGTTGGTGCACAGTAAAAGAGGAGCCCAGGACCATATTCATGGAGCAGTGGTCGGCTTCATCATTGTAAGTTTCTTTAGTGAAGTTAATAATAAAGAAGTACTTTTCCCGTCCCACCATATGAGATTTTCATTGTTTATCGTGTACATGTTGATTAAATCTCTAACCCATTAATCTGTAGATCAAATGCATGTGGAGTTCTCTATTTGTCTTCTGTGAATGCAGGTCATCCTTGGGAGGAGAGTTGTGGTCAAAGAGCGACCAAGCGTGAAGAGGGATCGATATCAAATGCCGGAAATAAGGTATGTTCACTTGATCTTCTTAACTGTGTATTTGTTTAAGAATAATGGGGATTAGGTCTGGGATGATGGTAAAAAGTAGGAATCTTTAGGTCTTTTCTGCATGCATGATAAAACCCTAAGTGTTAGTTCGTAGGGGGATTTCCCACTCACAACAAGGTCTCAGGGTCAACCCCGTGGGTCTCCCCCTTTTGGGCTTTGTATTGTTGCAATATATAATTTAACATATGGTTTGTTTCTCTATAGTTAGAGATGGCGATATCCATATCCCAACGATGTAACTGTGGCCAAGTTTGGCGGACCTGCCAAACTATTTTTTATCAATTTTTTGCTTACGGACTGTCATTGAGCATTTCTCGCCTGCCACGTTGCAACCTCTTATTGGGCCACATGGAGGCCTCTCACTGGTCCATATTTTCCCCCTGCCAATTCAGCACACCACATCAGTATACAGACTACCATGTGGTACGATTTGATTGGTCCATGGATCGACCTGAAAATGCCAAAACTAGGTGATGCGTGGCAGCCTCTGGTGCTACCACGTCACCATGTTGACATCATGAAAACATCAGCATGCCACATGTCACCTTCCTGCTCCTTCCACATGTGTTGTAAGGATGTTGACATCATCTGTACGGATGTTGATGTCAGTAATATGGATGTTGACTCATCCTCTATTGACTTGGCTAGGTTGACCAAAATTTGACCATGAATATATTTCAATCTGTAACTCTGTTTGATGAGTCGTTTGCATTGTTAGAAATATTGTGACGCGGTCTTTGCGATCATGTCATTTTCACTTAGTTTTGGGAATTTTTATTTTTTTCCCTTTCTCTGTCTGCTAAAGCCATTCTGAGCATCTTGAGGTTCCTCTGTGAGTTTTGAGTTGTTCTTAGCCTTCTCTGGATCCTTTTTGGATCAGGCCTTCCCACTGAGAGCTTTTTGGACCACCAAAAGATTTCATCAATCAACAGGTAAGTGAGGGAAGAGTCCTTCTCTATCCAATTTGACTTGCTTGGATGTGTGCCCTTTAAGCCTACTCGAAGATAATAAACATCACCCCTGCGTGAAGTCCTCATCCTCATGTCCAGGATGATATATTCCTATAACTCATCCAAGTAATCAGGTGCAAACTCATCAACTGAAGGTATTGAAACTTCCTCATCTTGATCCATGATCATGGGAAGCTCAAAAAGTTTCAAATTCTCAACATTCACAACTGAGTAAATATGCATGTAAGGTGGAAGATCCAGATGAAAAGCATTGGTACCACTTTTCTCCAAGATAGTGAAGGGTCCATAACGAATGGGCTTGAGTTTCTTGCCTTCACCCTTCAATCTCTCCTTGTTGATGTGAATCCATACCTAGTCTCCAACCTAGAACTGATGATCAACCTTGTGCTTGTCATGCTGATCTTTATATTATGCTTGAATTTTCTCCAACTATTCCCTGACTTCCTGGTGTATCTGTTGGATCCTCTGGAAGAACTTGCGGGCTCTGTCCTCTGTTCTTTCTTCATTCACATTGACATCTCTCCCATATATCAAGTGCAAAGAAACCTTAGGTAGGTACCCAAAACATGTCTCAAAATGTGAACTCTGAGTGGACGAATGTAAAGATCGGTTGTACGCATGTTGTTCATAGGGTATATGTTCATCCCATAACTTGGGATGCTTGTTGCAATAGTCTCGAAGAAAAAGTACCATTGTTCGGTTTACCACCTATGTATGTTTGTTGGTCTATGGATGGAAAGCAACGATCCTTTTCAATTTGGTGTCCATGATCCTCCACAAGCTAGTCCAAAAGTCCCCAAGGAATCGAGTATCTCGATATGAGACAATGGATGTGGGTAACCCAAAGTGAACCCAAACATATTGAAAGAAGAGATTAGCAGTCTTCTCAGCAGTGATATTCTTTTTACATGGCATCAAGATACACATCTTTCTGAACCTATCCACTACAACATACAAATAGTCATGACCTCCTTTGGTCATTGGTAAACCCCCTACAAAATCCATGGACATACTTTCCCATGGATGGGATGGAACAGGAAGTGGTGAGTATAGCCCCAGTTTTCTATTAGTGGGCTTACAAGTAGAACACATCACACACCCCTTTACATATTTAGTTGCAATTGCTTTCATTTGAGGCCAGTAACAAAACCTATGCAAATGAGCCATAGTTTTCCTATTGCAAAATTCTTAGACAAAAGAGAAGTGTGAGATTCTCGTATTACATGGACTCGTTCACTTGTAGTAATACATAGCTTTCCAAGATGGTAGAGTAGTTTTCCCTGCAGACAATATTTCTCTACTTGTGCACCAAGGGTTAGCTTCTCATATACTTCTATAAAATCTTCATTGATGGCATACTATTCTACATAGTTATCATGAGATAAATAAGTATTCTTCAAAACAATAGAAGCAACAATAGGATGTCTAGAAAGAATATCGTCTACCTTGTTACTTGTACCCTTTTTGTACTTGATTACCAAATGAAATTGTTGTAGAAAACCCATCCATCTGTAGTGTTGAGATTGTTGCAATTTGGTGTGTGCTTGGATATACTGTAAGGGTTGGTGATCTGTATGTATGATTTTTTCCTTCCCTAACAAGTAGTGCTTCCATTTCTTTACGCTCTGGACTAATGCATACAACTCTTTATCATATGTAGGATAGTTAACAACAACTTGGTTAAAATTTTCAGAGTGGTAACAGATAGGCTTACGATATTGCATCAATACTGCACCCATGGTGTATCCATTGGCATCTGTCTCGATCTCAAAAGGATGTTGAAGATTCGATAGTGCTAATACTTGTGCAGTACTAATCTTCTCCTTCAAAGTGTTGAAATATTTTTGTTGCTTTCCTTCCCACTAAAAAGTGTTCTTCACACTTGTTAAGGCATGTAAAGGAACTGATATAAAGGAGAAGTTGGAAATGAACCTCCTCCAATATTGGATTACACCTAAGTCGCTTCAGACTTCGATTAAAATTTTTGGCTCAAGCTAATTTACAATTACATTAATTTTGGAAGGATCAATTTTTAATTGTCCTCCTCCTACAATATGACCTAAGTACACAAGCGCAGTCTTGCCAAATTCACATTTAAACAACTTTACATACAACTTTTCCCTTTGCAAAGTATCTAATACTTGTTTTACATGCCCCACATGTTCAGCCCAAGTCCCGCTAAAAATAAGAATGTCATCTAAATATACAATCAAAAAGTCATCTAGGAAATGCCTACATACATCATTCATCACACACAAGAAAGTTGTCGGAGCATTACAAATCCCAAATGACATAACTAACCACTCAAACAATCCTTGTTTGGTTTTAAAGGCATTTTTCCATGCATCCTATTCTGCGACTCTAATTTGATGATATCCACTGCGTAAATCTAACTTAGTGAAATAAACAACATTCTTCAATTGATCAAGTAAATCATCTATACAAGGAAGAGGGTTTCGATTTTTCAACGTGATTTTATTTAAGGCCTGGTAATCGACACAAATTCACCATGTGCCATCTTTCTTTGGCACCATCACGATCAGAGAACCACAAGGAGATGAA
>ML781019.1:378528-456372 GCA_009831015.1 Picea engelmannii | reverse complement strand
TGTAACTTGGTTTAATCTCCTAGGAACATGAAAATATGTAATATAATCAAAGTTTCGTTCTAAGAGATGTACCCTAAGGAATTGTCGGTGTAAAGTTGGATCATTAACCCGGTATACTCTATTTAACTGAGACACAACCAGCTGAGCATCGAGATAGACATGGAGATGAGAGATACCAAATGACAAAGCATCACGAAGCAACTCAATAACTGCACTATACTCGGCGACATTGTTTGTGGTGTCACCTAAGCATATACCTCCAGAAGAGAATAATTGGCCTTGAGGTGTAAAGATTACCCAAGCTGCGGAGGCAAGCCTCCAAGTGTGCCAACTAGCACCGTCTGCATACCCAACAAACACCTTGGAATCAATTGACATCTGCCACAGTGATGAAAGATAACATCAACGACACGTCCATATTACTAAAAGAAACTAGAAAGTAATAGTACAAAGACTATACATATGTTACAAAAAGTTACCCATAGTGACTTGCCTATGAGTAATAATTATTGAGGTAGAGCCCATTTCTAGGCTCCACCAAAGCATTCCCTTCAAATTCAACCAGATGATAAGCACCCTTTTTTAAAACCTCTTTTATGATGAAAGGTCCAAACCACATGGATTTGAATTTTCCTGCCCCCAGGGGGTCCTTATCTTGGTCATAGACCAGGACAAGGTCGCCTTCAAAGAAAATCTAAGGATGAACGGACCTATCATACTGACACTTGACCTTATGTTTGTGAGCCTCGTTGGCCAGGGCCGCATCACGGTGCTACTCATTGAGCTTCTCAAGGTATACTAACCATTCTTCAAGTGGAGAAGTGTCTAGCAATAACTGTACTGCCAACTTTAGAGACGGGATCTGACATTCGATGGGAAAGACTGCCTCCAACCCGTAAATGAGTTGAAAAGGTGAGAAACCGGTTGCAGTCTTAACCAAAGTTCGGTAAGCCCATAATGTCGAGCATAACATCAAATGCCAATTTGACTTGGCTGAGTTGATCGTTCGCTGTAGAATGGTCTTAAGAGTTTTGTTCACAACTTCCACCTGACCATTTGCTTGGGGGTAGTAGGGTGACGAATGTTCCTGCCGTAACCCAAGCTTTGACGTTAACTCGGTCATCATCTGGTTCTGAAAGTGACTGCCATGGTCAGTGACAATCTCCCTTGGGACGTCGAACCTTGCTATTATTTGGTTGAATAAAAAGAGAGTTGCAGTCTCTCCATCATCTTTAAACGTTGGCATAGCCTCAACCCACTTCTTGAAGTAGTCTACAACTACGATGATATAACGGTGCCCCCTTGCTGAAGGAGGGTTGCATATAGTGTAATCAATCCCCCACTTGGTGAAGGGATCAACTGTGATGACAGGAAACATGGGAGAAGGATGTGCCCTCATATTTCGAGAGAAGATTTGGCATGGATTGCACTTCTTGACCGATTCGA
This sequence comes from Picea engelmannii, assembly GCA_009831015.1. Taxonomy (NCBI): domain Eukaryota; kingdom Viridiplantae; phylum Streptophyta; class Pinopsida; order Pinales; family Pinaceae; genus Picea; species Picea engelmannii. The sequence goes on along the minus strand of ML781019.1, from coordinate 454,926 downwards.
TACAATATTTGATAAGTGTCAGCCATAAGTAACCTTCTCATAGAATATTTTGGGTTGTTTCCAACCCAGACAAATGACCGCCGCAAGCTCCGGTATGGAAATCGTTAAGCATGAGAATTGCTTCGTCGTGAGTGAGACATCGACGTAGGATGCAGTCTACACCTCTCCGATACAATGTATCATCGAGTATGAGATAATTCTTAGCCTGGTGGTGTATGCATCGACGCTCATCACGAGAAGCAGTGGTGGGGCACTTCAAAGTCTGGAGATAGATAAGGATATCTCCATACTAGGGATCCGAAGAGGTGATCAAAAACATATCTCCTCTGATAGGCGACTCTTTGGGCACAAGATCACCTGACTCAACTGGAAGTTCCGAAATAAGTTCTGCAAAGACCAGTGACTTTTTGGATTTCGCTGAAATGAAATCTAAGTCAAACTCCTAGAGGATGACTATCCATCTACTGATCTTTCCGCCTATTACCCGTCATGTCAACATGTACTGAAATGGATTCACGACAACAATGACGGTGGTCTTACGAAATAGAACATAATGACGGAACCGTTGAACAGCATGGACTGCTGCCAACACAAGTTTTTCGATATGAGAATAATTGAGTTTCGGTCCTACGAGGCCTCAACTCAGATAATAGATAACATATTCTAAGAACAATTCATCTCCCTGAACTAAGACCATGCCAATGGTTGACTCTGCTGCAGCCAGACATAATAAGAAATCCTTTCTATAGTTAGGTGGCTAGAGCAGAGGGGTAGTTGTGAGTGAATGTTTTAATGCGGCGAAAGAGAATTGAGCGGCATCGTCCCAATAAAAGGGAACGTCTTTTTTAAGTAAGCTCATAAATCCCTTGGTGATCTCGGCATAGTTAGCGATAAAGCGTCTTAGAAAATTCACCTTGCCCTGGAGACTCTGAAGTTGAAGGATTGTGCGTGGGGGGGGAAACTGAATTATTGCCTCAACCTTGAGAGGATCAACCATGATCCTTGTTGTTGACACTATGAAACCTAACAATCATCCTGATGTTACGCAAAAGTTGCACTTGTTTGGGTTCAAGTGAATCCGGAAGTAGTGATAACGCTCAAAGATAAGTCGGAGGTGTGTGGGATGATCTGTTCTCTTGCAAGATCGAGATGCTAAATCATCTAAATAGGCCTTGACTATATGCTTGAGGTCATGGAAAGAAAAAGACATGGCCCGTTGAAAGGTGGATCCAACATTTTTTAGACCAAAAGGCATCTTACGATATGCAAATGTACCCCATGGATAGATGAATGTCGTTTTGTGTCGGTCTTCGAGTTTGATTTGTATTTGGTTATATCTTGAAAAACTGTCCATGAAAGAGAAGGCCTCGCAACCCACACATTCATCAATTATCTGATCGATGAATGGTGTGGGAAAATTATCTTTGGGATAGGCCTTGTTCAAATCACGGAAGTCTATACATACACGAATTGTGCATTGTTTTTTATTGACCGGCACGGGGTCTGACAACCACTCGGTCAAATGGATAGGATAGATAAAACTGACTTTTAGCAGTTTCTCAACCTCAACCTTAATGGTTGCTTCTTTCTTGGGGTTAACTAAATGAAGCTTCTGTTGGATAGGCTTGGCATCTGGATACGTTGTGATTTCATGTTCAACTATTTTTGGATCGATGCCTTGCATTTCCTCGTAAGACCAGGCAAAAACTTCGCAGAATTCTTTAAAAAGATCTATGTAGATTTGAATCTCTTCAGGGGAGTAGTCAGCTCCGACGAAAACATTCTCCACAACGCCAGGGTTCGGGAGATATTGATTGGTAAGGTTTCAGTGATAGTTTCCATATTACCCTCAGCATAAACCTCATGTGTAGATAAGGGATTAATGGGACAAGACCTATCTCCCGTCATAGTCAAGGTGAATTCTCCAGCTTCGATTCTACTTAACGCTGGGAGGAAGTATGATCTGTGATGAAGATCTTCCCAAGGTTTGTCCAGACTAGTCATTGCCTCAATTATAGCTTCATCAGAGGGAAATACTAAGTCTAATGAATCGATGTGAGTGAGAGAACCCTGAGCCCAAATAGGCTCTAGAAGTGGATCGAACTCTTGTGCAGGAGTTGGATTAGTGTTGGATGAAGCTTGCTGGACTAAAGAGTATGCTACTTCAGTTGTGGACAAGGGCATGGACATGCCTGGGTGCCCTGTCCCATCCATCATGGTCGATGGGGAAGGAAGTATCCACGGATCGTCGAAGTAAGTCGTGCAAAACGACGAAACTTGAAAAATCTCAACCTTATGGTGATTGGATATAAACTTGATATCACCTTGAGGGGGCGGGTAATCGAAGGCACCCATCAAACATGGGCACAAACCAACCCCTACGTTGACTACACCTGGTTGAGGATTATCAATCATCGGGACCATGGATGCCCCCAATGAAGGGTCAGGTCTGGAGAAAGACAATTGATCGATGGTCACTATCCAGCCCTCGTGTGGAAACAACAAGACCTAGAAAACTGTAACAACCACATCTTGCATGGCATAAGTCCAACTCCTTCCTAACAAGAGGTTATAGTCGAGGGGAGCATCAACTACCTCTACCTCAACACACATGGTCTTCCCTCCTAACTGCATGGGGAAAGAGGGAATGATACCATGTGGTCGGAATGAATGACTGTCGAAAGCAGTGAGGAGAGTAGGTGACGGAGACAAAACAGGTTGGCCAACGGCCTTCCAACATGCCAACGACATAACGCATGTCGAGGCTCCCTAATCGACCACTGTGTGGAAGATATTCCGAGTAAAAGTTTTCATGGGGTAAGCCACTACTATCTGAAATGCTACGTGGTAAGGCAGACAAGGTTTTAGGTCGATTGTATCTAGCATGATTATACCCGGATTACAAGTCTCGGTAGATCCTAAAACGGTTAACAAGACTTTCCTCTGGGAAGGGCATCTTTGGAGGACCTCCAAAGCGGACATCGCACAAGGGGTTTATGATAAATCTTCCACCACATAATAGTTTTGGGCAGCCCTTGCGTTTGGGTTGTGAGAATATTTTTTGAACGCACCTTTGGGGATGCATGTCATTGTTTCACCCAACGTATTCTCCATCTGTAGAGGAAGACATGGGAGTTTGGCTTCTTTACCCTTCTCAGAAGTTCTTGGTTTACTATAGTCATGTGCTCTAGTCAATATAAAAGCATCACCCTTCACTATATATACATTCGCGGATGTGAGGTTGGTTAAAGATGAAGAGGGTCCTTGGCTACCCCCTTCCGTGCTTGCAGAGGCTTGAGTTAGATTTTTCCCTTGTTGAAATGGATTGGTTAACATAGCAGGTTGTTTCTGCGTCACAAAAAATTTTGGGCTTCTGCAAGCTGAGGACATAGATGGGTTAGGTGGTATTCCACGCATAAGTTGCATGGATACCTCGCCCTCTGTTTCTCAGTGTTGTCCCCACCAGCATTATCGGTAGGTTTTTTATCCCCTTTACCCTTCTTTCGTTGTTTTTTCTTTCCTTCAGGCTGTTGGGTGGCCTTTGGATTAGTTGATTTCATTGTGTGTACATCCGACGTTTTGGTAGGGGGAGCAGCCAAAGCAATAGTTTGGCTAGCCATTGTGTGTTGTATAGACAACTGCTACAACTACTTCGTTAATTTCTCAGCGGGCTTTGTTTGTGCTGAACCAACAATACCATCGACATGTGGTCCAGCTCTTTGTCTGGTGTTATCAAGTATTGAGCGTGGTGCATCTGGCAAGATCTCAATAATAATCCAGACTGAGAATAGATTATCTCAAGTTGTTGAGCTCTCATGATGGCGTCTTCTTCGAAAAATACTCCCGACGTCGCAACGTCTTTAGACAACTGTGGGACCAAATAATTAAGAAACCACTCGAGCAGGAATGTTGGTGGGACTGGTACCTTAATTAAACTCTTTCTGCGTCTCCATTCTCGAATGTGATCAGAGATATGGTCTGCTTTTGTTTGTGAGAAATTGGCCAACAATTTGGTGCCAGTGTCGTATCTCACAGGCAACTAGAAATGGTTTAGGAAAGCCATCGCCAGTTCATCGAAGGAAGAGTATCTTGAGTGGTCGAGCTCAATGTACCATTTTGTGGCACTCCCAATGAGAGTACGTTAAAACAATCACAATTGTACGGAGTCATATTTCAACGAGTTAGATGAGCACCAAAGATGGAAGGTAGTCACATGATCTCCTGGATCTTCATTAGGCTTGGATTTGAACTTTGGGATGTCTGAAGGCAACTTTTTCGACATAGGAGGCCAATGCGGATCGTGACAGATAGGGTCATTCAACAACCTTGTCAAGTCTGCCAAATGCAAGGTTTCCAGGAAGGGTAGTTTGGGTTGTTGGTGATAACCTGGGAAAAAGGGGCTTGGAGTTTGACTAGCACCAAGTTGCCAGGAAACGTCCGGTTGCTGGCCTGGGTTCTGGTAAAAACCATGGCCATGGCCAGCATATGGATTTTGCGTGTGAGGAGACATCATCAGTTGATTTCCAAAATAGGACATAGATGGATGGGCATGCATTACATTCGAAGGACTTTGGGAAGGATTTCCCCATGTCGGTCCCATGGGGATAGGCATAGTTCTTTGCTTGGGGTTCCATTGATCGTGAAAAGAATTACCCCATATTGACATTCCTGACGAGGGAACGGATCCGCCAAGAATTCCAAGGCCCTGATGCGGAAGAAGTTCCTGGGTGTGCCCCCTGTGCGGGAATAGTACCCTGCATAGGAATAGGTTGTCTGAAACCAGGGTTGCCCCCAGTTGGGAAAGTAGCTGATGAGAAGGCGTTGTTACCAAACGCACCGAACAAAGAAAATAGTGTCGAACCTACCAGTATATTATGCAAAGGTGGTCCTTGACTCCCCGCTCCAAATAAACTATGGTGTGCAGATGGCCTGGCGGATTGTTGATGCATGCCACCGAGTGAAGGGGACGAAGGAGGTATATGACCTCCCCCATAAAAGAAAGCATTAAAAGGAGTAGGAGTGCCCCCCCATGTGTCCTTGCAGAGGAGCGTTAGAGCTCCTTTCCCCCAGACCTGAATTCTGTGAAGTGGAGTAGTAAAGTATAGGACTTGTACCTGAACTAGGCATCCCGTATGAAAACAGAGGGCTTTTCGCACTTGGTGTGAAAGGGTTTGTGGTCGCCGCTAGAGATGGGATCGGACCACTTTGCGATGTAGAGGTAGTCGAGACCATGGTGGCTCGGACCGGTGATGGTGGGTTAGGAGGTGGAAACTCTCCTGTGGTGACAACCGTAGTGGGAATTGAAGAATTCCCAGAAGGAGTAACAACATTTGTTTCCATTGCTGCGTGCGACACTGTCTAGCACTCATAAGGATGAATCGGTATGATGGTGGGTGTCGAAAGATCAGTGGTGGAGGTTTCAACCAGACCAAAAGCTTGCGCTCCAAGGTCTAAAACAATTAATTCCTCTGGATGTTGGTCGGGCACAATTTCTTGTGACCTGGTCGCTTCAAAAGACCTTTGTTGGTCTAGCTTTCACCTTAGTGGTGGCGGGGGTGGCTCCAGTGTAACCGGCGGCAGGCCAAGAATCCTTCGTGACCGACGGAGCTTTTGATCCTCCACTATGTGAGAAGATCAAAGACACACTAGGGTAGTCTAACCATTCAAAAACAACACGCACTAAAAAAGTCCCTATAAGATAAGACAGGCAAACACTAATTTAATTGGAAGAATAGTTACAACAACCAACACAAGAGTAACTTACCGGTGCAAGTGCAACTCAAAAATGGAATCACCCTCCAGGTATACTCTGCAAAGAGTGGCCCTATGTCTGTCCTAGGTACCACGGTATACCCCCGCAGTCACTTGTGTATGTCCCTAAAAAGGATAGGCAACTAGGTTGCCAACGCGCGAACAGTCACCAGGCGGGTACAGTCGAAAGTCGAGTAGACCACAATGAGCAGGGTATCGAGCTCGAAACCTGTCAAGGGTATCGAAAGCAATTGGTCTGGAAGACAATTGAGGACCTCGAATGGATTCGAGACCCACAAAGCCCTGTGGTAAATGAAATCAACGGAATCCCGAAACAAGCCCTCTATATGTGTTCTCCACTACGATTGGTCCAGCTTTAGAGGGGTTATCTCCGCTACCTTTCCGCATGCGACCTCGTGTTTATCCCTTGTGTTAGAGGGGGGTCCCGGATAAATTTCACGATACTGGACTTGGACACTCCCTAAACTCATACTCCAATGTTTGATTTTAATGGCCTTGAAGAGTTTCCTCTCCAACCTAATCCAAGGCCCTAATCCTGAACTAGTTGGTTAACCCTACAAACATAAAAGTCTAATAAATTTTAGATTTAGCGTTAATTTTATGGCTTGTCTTATGTCAAGGGGTATGAAAGTGAAACTAATGATGTTTGAAAGACGAAAGTAAAAAATGAACAGAAAGATGGAAACAAAAACTTTTACTTAAAACAAATTTTCAACAACTTTTCATTTTTTATTTATTTTTATATTTTCTAAGATCTTTTGAATCAACAAACTTAAAGAAGGATTTCACTCAACTATGAGCTACTTACGATCTAATTAAACTACCAAGAACTTAAGAAAGAAAAGACTTTTCCCTGGTTACTAATGCAAAATCACACTTTTCAACCAAACAAGAAAATGAAAGAGATTTTTTTTTATTTAAATGTTGATAAAGCAAAAAGGAAAAATACCAACAAGTCAAAAACCAAGAAAAAACTTCTGGCCTAATCGCATATCGCAAAGAATCACTTCAAGAAATCACACACTAGCAACTTAAAAAGGGACTCTCACACTTGTCTAAAACCCTAAAAAAAAATTTAATGACAACTTTTAAATGAAAAAAGCAAGCTAAGGCTAAGATCAACCCTAAGCTACTGACTACTAGGACAAAAATTCATAAACCTGAGAGGTATAACTCTTATCAAGGGAAAGGATGATTGCCTTACCCTCAACAAAAACTATCCTGCACAAGCACACTACTAACAATCCAATAGCAAGCGTGTGCATGCGAGTTGTGTAGAGCCAGAGGGCATGTACACGCGTACTGGCCTTAAACAGGCTGCATGTATCTCTAAAACTCTGAAACAAATAAAAACAGACAATCCAAACTAGGAAGAGACCACTGATATTGAGAACAAGGATCTCTTGAAGGCTTAGACACTCTTTTTAACAAAAAAAGAAAACAATGTAAGGAAAAAAAATTCGTAAAACAAACCAATCTGAGATGAGACTGCAAACAACCAAGACTTAGAAAGAATTCCAGAAAAACCCCTGAGAATGATTGATTCTGACAGGGAAGAGGATGACTGCCTCAAAAATTTTCTGGAATCTACACGCTACTGCTACTTCTTTAGCTAGTGTTTACACGCGGGTTGTAAGAAAGTAGGGAGAAGGTACATACATGCAGACCTTATGCAGGCTGTGTGTACCTCTGTGGGTCTCGAAAAAACAAAGTCAAGCAAATAACAAAGATAGCTAGTATGGAAAACAAGACTCTCTGCTAGCTCAGACTTTGCAGAAACTTCAAAAAACAGGAAAGAAAACCAGTCTTTTAAAACTACCCAAAAATATTCCCAGGAACCCTAGAGACTTCCCCAGTATGGTCGCCAATTCTGTTGTGGTGGGAAATCCCCCTATAGACTAGAAAATAGGGTTATATTATGCATGCAGATATGAACAAAAGAAACCTACTTTCTACCTTCGTCCCCAGACCTAATCCCCATTTCTTTTCAGCAAATACATGGTAATACCAACATACCTTGTTCTGGATGTTCGATGTCAATCCTTCTTCACGCTTGATCACTTGTTAGCATCTCTCCTTCCAAGGCTAACCTGCATACAAAAAAAGAAACAAACTACACATGCATTTTACCTATAGACTAATGGGTTAGAGATTCAAACATATATTTACTGAACTATGAAGAACTGATATAGTGGGACGAGAAAAGAATTTCTTTATTATTAACTTTAATGAATCAACTTACAATGTCGAGACCGGCCACTGCTCTGCGAATCTTGATCCTGGGCTCCTCTTCAAATGTCCTCCAACTTCTTTTCTTTGTATCTCTCTTTGCACAAGGATGGCTAAAGGGTTGGGACAATGAGAATGTGCAATTGGGCAGGGTTTCTTTTTTCTTATTCTCCTCTTCCAAATGGGACCCCTAACCCTTCTTTTATAGGCTAGAAGAAGCTAGGTATTTGGACGAACCCTTGGCCATGCATAGTCAGGAGTTTCAGTTAACTCACCCAAAGTTGTGTGTTCCGTCGGCAACTTTCCTTTTTTCATGCTTTTGTCGGTCCACGAGGATTGTTTTAGGTCAGCTAGCATGTACACGCATGCAGTAATGGAGTAGGGTGCGTGGGCCCTTATAAAAGAGGTTTTTTAAAGAGTTGTTCGGCAGTGCTTTGGCAAAGAAGGGATCTAAGATGGCCTGATGCCAGGTAAGCATGTATGGTGCAAATTAGGGTTATAACACATCATACGAGAGCGATTCCTTCCAACCGAAGAGAAGCCAGTTGCACTTTAACTTCTTCTTCATCAATATGCTAAACATGACAATATACGTCAACCTGTCGAATCTAATTATCTATCTTTTTAGGATTAACATCTCCATTAAACATAGGTAAAACAAATTATACATCAAGATTTAATAATGGTTTCTTAAAAGAGGCTTTATGGTTAGAATGATGAGAATGATGAGAATTCTCAAAGGAAGAAGAACTAGAATTCGAAGGTGAAGACAGAGGCTCAGGAGGATCTCCTCTAACCCTTTGGTTTACCGAAGCATCATCATCTGCATGTGCTTCCTTTTTCTTCCCTTTCTTCTTCATCCTCTTTTCGTAATATCCATACATTCGTTCGACCATTTCTAACATGCGATAAAAGACCATGTAAAAAATTTTCTCTGGTTCATCATGCTTGTCCTCTTCTGCCATTTTCTTCATTTGGGATGCACGACCAACTTTGGGATTGAAAGTATTAAGAGTTCCTTCACCCTGCTTATTCTTGGCCCTAGTAAGCATTCACACTCAACATTTCAAGTCAAATACAACTGCTTTGATACCAACATGATCTGAGATCTTTTCATCGAGTGACTTATAAAGAATTGCATTAAATGAGAATAAATTAAAGTGCACCATTAAAGAAGGAAAAGCTCGAAAATGAAGAGACATAAGAATCAAATCTGAACACAAAAACTTGATAACAGAGTTCATCCCTAGTGGAATACGTCTCCGGGTCCTACTCTCAAATGGGTAGGCTCTTTCATTAACTCAGCAAAAGAATTTGGAAAAATACACAAGTATACCTCATTATGAAATCAAGTTGTAGAAATAATGCTCAGATCAAAAAATGGACAGCACCACTGAATTCATGGCATCGAATTACCCAAAAATGTCTGTCTCCATGCCTCGATCCGACTCTGGCACTCCGAGGCCCAAGAAGAAATTTGTCTCAGTTTCTGTGCCCTCTCTGCAACCTGCATTAATGACTCGACTACAACATTTTTCATGCCTAGACAGTCATACAGTATGTGCACCTCCCCTGGTGGTTGGGAGGATGCAGCATTTAATATATTTTTCAGGCGTTGATTACAATGTGTGGCCCATGGCCTGTTGGTTAGGGAGGATTTGTTAAGGTGTATGTGGGGGAGGAGGTCTCGAGGTCAAACCCGGGGACCTCCCCCTTTTGGGATTTGTATTGTTACAATATATAATTTAACAAATGGTTTGTTTCACTGTAGTTAGCAATGACGTTATCCATATCCCAATGATGTAATTGTGGCAAAGTTTGCGTGGTCTGCAAGATTTGGCAAACCTGCCAAATGATTTTTTTTTCAAATTTTTGCTCACGGACTGTCATGGAGCATTTCTCGCCTACCACGTGGTGACATCTCATTGGTCCAAGTTTCCCCCTTCCAAGTTAGCACAACACGTCAGCGTATGAACTTCCACATGGAACTATCTGATTGGTCCACGGATCGGCCTGAAAACGCCAAAACCGGGGGACACGTGGCAGCCTCTGGTGTTGCCATGTCACCATGCTGGCGCCAACATGCCACGTGTCACCTTCTTTCTCCTTCCATGTGTGTTGTACAGATGCCGAAGTCAGCAGTATGGATGCCGACTCATCCCCTACTGACTGGGCTAGGTTGACCAAACTTTGATCGCGAATATATTTCAATCCGTAACTCTGTTTGATGAGCCATTTACATCGTTAGAAAGCTTGCGACGCACTCTTCACGATCATGTCATTTTCACTGAGTTATGGGAACTTTGAATTTTTTCCCTTTCTCTGTCTGCTGAAGCCATTCTGAGCATCTCGAGTTGCCTCTGCGAGTTCTGAGTTGTTCTTAGCCTTCTCTGGATCCTTTTTGGATCATAATACAAGCCCAAAAATTTCTATGATAACTAAACCTCCATAGACCTCAAAACGACAAGTCGAGGAAAATTAAGGGTATAGGGGACCCAAAGAAAAAGATTTGGTTCAACAAGATGGCAATTTGACGGTCGTCATGGAAACCTATGAATATCAAGGAATATTCACCACAATGTTTGAAAGGGGGCGAGGGAGAGCCTGCTACCAGGTGAAATTCATGGCCAATTTTCCTTACTCAACCTTCTACTTCTGGAATACACAAAACCATTTAAGCCTTCCCTAGAAATTTGATGCCACACATGCAAAGATGGAGTGTGAATTTACTCTTTGAAATGTTAGAGTGTGTAAGCAGTGGGATAATAATGCTAGATCTCCACCGATCGTCCAAGCTCTTAAATGCAACCATCATGGGATTAGGGGATGGGTTGAAACCTTGAGTTCCTAGTAACCACTATGTCACCTTTGCCTAGCTCTGATCCAACCTTGGCAAGCTTGTTCGCTTCAATGTTTAATTCCCTTTTGATGTGGTACATAGTGTTGTTTTAAAAATTCTTAAGTACTACTAGGGAGCGAGATATGACACATGAATAGATATTACCCCCATTGATGTTACCCTTAACAACTACTCTTATAACCATCATGGAGTCTCCACAAATTATTAGGTTTCTAATTCTCTTGGAGTGAACCTATTTTATGCTTGCATAGAGAGCATAGGCCTCTACCTAATTATTAGTCATTGACCCTGGTCCCCAAGAAAAATTGATAACTAGTTGACCTCCAGGATTACAAATTATCCCCCCCGTATGTCGCCCCTGGGTTACTTCGTGAAGCTCCATCAAAGAATAACATGTTGTTTTTATGCTAAGTTAACCATGTCTTGAAATCTACATCAACAAGTCTTAATATCCAATTTGGAACATTATTTGTGGGATTTTTTTTATTGTAGAATGATTGATTTCCAATTTGAAGCAGTTCATCCAACTATCTTCAATTTTGTCCAAGGATTGCTCCTTCCCTTGAACATGATGTTTCATGTATTATGATAAAAGAACATAGGTCTTCAAAGTAACTTGTCTTGGGTTTTTGGCTTCGTCATTGAAAATCCTTTTGTGACGTGCTATCCAGATGCTCCAACATAAGTATTTGGTAAGGGATTCCCAATATCATTTGAAAATAGGTTTTTTCTTGAAGTTCCCTTTATAATGGCCCCCCAAGCGAGAGAAGAAATCAACACAGGTTTGTGGCCATCTTAACCTTTGGCCTAAGATACGCATTGCATGACTCCATGCTTCCTTCACAAAGCAACACTCTATAAAAAGATGATGTATGGTCTCTTCTTCATTTTAACACACAACACAATGGGAGGGCCCACTTATTCTTCTCTTTTTTAAGTTCTCAACTGTGAGTATTTTCTTATGCACTAAAAGCCAACAAAGGAAGTTGATTTTTGGAATTTTGTAATTGTGATAGACAGTGGTCCACATGATAGAATGTTGTTGACAATGAGATGCCTTAGCTAACATTGAATACTCTTTGTTAATTGTATATTGCGCATTGCCCCAACCATGATAATCTTTTAATATTTAATTTTGAGGAGCACATCATTGCAAGGTAGAAATAGACATGTCAAATAAGGGATTAAGATGGGGAGGGAGGAAAAGATCGGTCCAACTATACCAAGAGCCATCACTGGACCATATGGAAATATATGATAGATTACAAAGGCCTTGAGCTTCCATCCAACCACATAGAGGGAGAAGAGGCTCAATCTGGGCATGAAGATCAAAATCCAAGATTTTATCTTCCCAAGGGTTTATTTGATGACCAATTCCAGGGATCTAGTTTATCTTTTTTATTACGAGCGACCTAGGTGCAAGTACGAGTTTAAAAATTGGCGACCCAAAGTTAACTTTCGACCTAAAATGAAAGCATCTAATCCTTGAACCAATGAAATATTTCTTCCAGAGAGCTTGCTTCCACCACACCATGTTTCCTGTGACCATTCTCCACAAAAGCCTAGCTCCCATAGAAATATTCATGAGTTATGGTTCCCTTGTACCCAGTCCACCATGACTCTTGTTGTTTGTGACTTGATTCCAATTGGAAAGATGATTTGTTTTATGGTTCGACATCCCACCCTACCATAAAAAGGACTTGATTTTCATAGAGATATGTTTTGCTATACATTTTGGAGCCAAAATAATAGAGCATTGATATAGAGGGAAGGATGAGAGTACAAATTTTATAAGGATAACCCTTCATGTCGGATTTAACCATTGTGAACCCCACTGCATGAGTTTCTTGCTTATTTTCTCTAGGATTTACTGCCAGATCTGTGTATAGGAAGATTTGAGAGAGATTGGAATTCCTAAATATTGGAAGGAAGTCTAGTTTTCTACCAGGGAGAATTGAAAAACTTGTGCTATTGCTTGCATGAACCAAGGTGAAGTGTTCCACCCATAAACTTGAGAAAACCCAGAGAGAAGGTGAGGTTGCTCTGCTCTCTTTTCTCTGGTAAATAAATGATGCAAGTACAAAGAAAGAGGCACTCTCTGTGGAGTTGCCTTTGACCTATGGTCTGTATGACTGCTACATATTCTCTCCTCCTCTATTATGCCCACAAAATACCACTCTCAAGTGTTTTTCTTAGCTATGGATCAATATACAATGCAAACGAATGGACCTCTTTCTCCTCCTAGTGGCTTGGTTTTTAACATAGCCCGATAGCCATCTAGGGATAGTTTTTTGACTTCCTCAACCTTAAATCGTGAAAGATTATGGACCTTCTAGAATTTTATTAGAAAATCTACTACGTGGCTAGCCCCACATGTTTAAGTAATGGAGGTTGGCGTGACATCCACTCGCACCATGGTGATCAATATGGTAGGTCAACTTGCGAGAGGCATAACTTTCTCATACGAACTTTGATTGACGAATGATCTACATCGTTGGAAAGGTATCGACGTGTAGAATTTAGAACCTTCCTATATAGTAGGGTTTGGACAAAATAAAGGTCATTTAATGCCACAAAATGGCTCCGGAAGATTTCTGATTGCTTTTTGGACCTACATTTCCAAATTTGGACCAACCCTTGAAATGGCCTTGCAAGATTATTCCTCCAATTTTTCCACCAAAAAAGTATTGAGATAGATGGAAAATAATATAATGATCCAATCCAGGTCATTGGGAGAGATATCTTGGGAAGGAATTTGTTTAATCGAGAGACTATGATTTTAGTTAAGATTTTGTAAGAGGAGTTGCACAGTGATATAAGTCTGAAGCGAGAGAAAGTGGTTGGGTTGGACTCTTTTGGGATCATGGAAAGAAAGGAGGAGTTAATGCTACCTCCCAACCTCAATGTTTGATGGGAATAATAGATTATTCTTTTAAGGTCAGTCTTAATCAGATTCCAAAAAAATGGTAGAAGGAAATAGAGAAACCATTTGACCCGAGGGCCTTGTCTGGTTCAAGGCTCCATATGGATGGGTCGATTTAGTTCATAATTTTCTTCATTGGTGATCTTGGTTAGGATATGTTCAAGCATAGCAATGATGTTGGATTGATACGCCTCTTCCCTTTGCATATACAACTCAACAAAGTGAGTTATAGCCATTGTTTTAATTTATGCAAAATTTGTCACAATGGTCCCATCCTCTAAAGTGACTTTTGAGACATCATTTCTGATCTGCCAGAGTTTGGATTGGTTATGAAAGAATAGTATTTTTGTCCCCAAATTTGAGCCATAAGCTGCGATATTTTAAGCACCATAACTCTTCTTCTCATCTCAAAGCATTTTGATAGCTACATTGCAAGTTGAGCTCATATTTTTGGAGTTAAGTTGTGATCTCATGGTTCTTTAAATCCTTTTGTAGCTCCTCAAGTTTTCTCTTAATATGTAGTTTTTCAAAAGGAGAAGAAATAAAGGAGAGCTTGGCCCAATGCTTTAAAGCTTGTTTGACATACAATTTTTTTTTCTCCCATATATAAATCGAGATTCTTGGGATCCAAGTATTCTAGGTAGATTCAACCAAATCCACAACTTCTTGATGTTGAAGCCACATTGGATTAAACCTGAAGGAGAGGGGGGAAAAGTTTGGGATAGTGATGCAGGAGCATCGCTTCAACTCAATAGCGCGCCAACAACCATCACAACAACGCACTAGGAGGGAGTGTATCCCAAGGAGAGAGAAGCACCAACTTTCACGTTTTTTAGTTTAGATCTCAAATTGAATGCAATTTAATATTGTAAGGCTTTAGGAAGGCTGAGTCATTGTATTTGTACAAGTTGAATGTAAAGTCGCCTTTAATGGCTGACAGGTAGATAGATCTAGATCCGATTCGGACTAGATGTAAATTAAATGTAATTTAATGTAAGTAGGCAGAGGAAGGCTTAAGAAGCTCCTCTTATGTAAAAAGATCATTGTATTAAGAATTCAGAAGTATTGAGGATCCATTAGAGAGAGCATTAAGAAGACGAGAGAAAAGAAGAGAGGAAATGAGAGAAAGAGTTGAGACTATGTTGCAGTCCAGTCTTGTACACATTGTAAAGACCATTCGGTTTAATACAAAAGCATATTTCCCTGCATATGAGTTTTCATGTGTTTGTTCTCTATGTGAATGAATGAATGCATTTTTTTGAATGTGTTTATTGTGTATATTCATGAATTCCATGAATGTATGTATGTTTCCTTTGCAGGAATAGATATAATTCTATGTCTATAGTTTCTGAGTGTTTTGGGCTCTCACGAATGTGCAAGGAGTGCACATTAGAGTTGTTAGAAAACTCTAAAAGGCCCGTGCAAGGAGTGCGCAAGGACTCCATTGTGAGTTCTGTGAGGAGCATGCCAAGTGGGCACACTAGAACTATTCATAAGCTTAGAAGGGATAGTGCAAGGAGTGCATAGAGTGAGCACCATGAGTGCGCCTACACTCATCATAGTGTAAAAGCTCAGAGAGGGGAAGGTAAGTGCAAGAAGTGCACAGAGCCAACACAAGGAGTGCGGAGGCCGAACCACTGATTAGGAGAGATAGTGTGAGTTTTTCCAGAGCAGAGGTGCAAGGAGTGCATAGAGACAACACTTTGTTAAGTGTTGGTAAAGATCAGTAAGGTAAGTGCAAAGGGTGCACAGGTGACTGTCAAAGTCCCAAGCTTAAGACGACAAGCACTAGGAGTGCGCCAGAGGCCAAGTATTTCAAGTACTAAAGCTCAGGAGAAAGAGCATGGGTGCCGAGAGGGAACAAGAAGTATTATGGAGGAACAAAGGGACTGAACCCCTTGAAGTTCGAGCAATTCAAAGCTCAAGAGAAATTGCACAAGTGTGCACCAGAGACCAGTCCAAGTTTCATACTGCAGTAGAGCGCAAGTGTGCGCTCACACTTCATCCGTAGTGTTGAATAAATCTCAGGAGAAGTAGCATTTTCCAAACCGTAAGCAGAGGCTAAGGAGTCAACCCTGCAAAGAAGAAGATTCAAAGGCCAAGCCTTTGAGAATTTGAGAAATCTTTAGTCGGAAGGAAAGCATAGCAACAATAGAGGAGGAGAAAGCTACAACAACCATTGGATTGGCTGTAAGATTTGATCCGGGTCATTAGATCAACCCCAGACATAAGGAAGAGCATGCTACAATGGAGGATAGATCCCAGATGTCGGATTTGAGCTCAAAGATCAACAGTCATTGGACCCAGGTAAGTAGCATGGATGATAACCCTTAAGTCCTTTGGACTTTTCCACTTCGACAAAATTGAGTTGTGGTTGAAAGTGTAGGAGAAATCCTCGAAGCTCCGAAGTCTCAGAGCAAATCCTGACTGTTGGCGTCAGGGCCACGTGTCAATAGATTGCAAATACTTCGGGAGTCCGACAGTCTGGAGGAAATAAAGTGTTGTTGCTAGAGTAAGAAAAACTCCCAAAGGCCTGAAGCCCAAAGCAGATCGTGACCATTGGCGTCAGGAGTATGTGTCGATATATCGAAAGACTTCAGATATTTGACACTCCGAAGGAATTTGGGTGTAAGTTTTTTTGGGTCAAGAATCCTCGAAGGCCAGAGTCCATCTTGACCGTCCGTTGGAGTGGACACGTGGGCCGTTGACTGAGACCCTTTGCGTGTTCGGAGTTCGACACTCTGGAAGGAAGTGTGGTTTAAGGAGTGAAAAGCTCTGAAGCTTGGAGCCCAGAGTAAATGCAGGCCGTCGATCTGAGGTGGGTGTCAACCATCTGATCTGCAAGTTCTAAGTGTGCGTATTCAAAGGTATTGCCTATTTAATTAGGGAAGACTCTCGAAGCTCGAAGCCTCGAAGTTACAGTGAGTTGTAGATCTTGGCGCGGAGTATGAACCGTTGATCCCATACCTGTGCAGGTGTTTGCCAATTCGACATTCAAAGGGATTGAAGTATTATATTGTGAAGACTCCTAGAGCACCGATGTAGCACGCTTCGTTTGGCGCCTAGTTCTAGCCCATGGTCACATGGGATTTTTGTCGGAGAAAAAGGGCTAGCATCGAAATTTGATAATAAAGGTAAAAGGGGGCTTAGAGAAAGCACCTGCGGGTCTTTATGGGACCTTCACAAGGAAATTAAGGGCATGTGTGCATTAAGAGAGGATCCAACAGGGATCCGAGAGCTAATTCAACTCCTATGTGAACGATCCTATACCGAGAGGTTGCGCGAGCCCCAATAGGTGGTGGGGGTTTGCATAAGAGAGATTGGAGATGGAGGGAAAAGGGTTTGTGGTCTGATATGATAGAGGGAAAAATATAATACTTAATGGTTGAGTTCTAGAGGAGGAGGTTTCTATAAACATGAAATCGGTCTATTCTTACAACAATGTGCCCAGGACCAGCACACATATTGGTCCAAGTGTATTTTCCTTGCCGAGGAGGAATGTCCACGAGGTTCCACTCAGATATTATTTCTTCTAAGTTATTTTGAAAGGGGTCTCTTCCAAAGATCCCCCCTCTTTTTTCTGTGTTGGCCCTGATGGTATTCAAATCTCTTGCTATGATGCAATGTTCAAATATACATGTGTTTTTCAAATTGGACAACGTTCTCCAACATTTTGATTTCTCATTGGGATTTGTCGCCATATAGACATTGATAATTGTAAATGAAGTGTTACTATGCTTGTGATGAAATTTTGTAAGAATCCAGTGTTGTGATTTGAGATGGTGTTCTAAAGTTACCTCTTGTTTGCTCCATAGAATGCAAAGTCCTCTAGAGGCACCTCTAAAGTCTTCGGCTATGACATTGTTGTATTTCCATAGAATTTTCACTATCTTTGAATCTTCTTCTGCTTTCATATTGGTCTCCTAAATGAGGAGAATAATAGGTTTTTATGATTTTACTAGATCTTTGAGAGCCAGTGACTTTAGGGAACTGCCTAACCCCCTGCAGTTTCAGGAGATCACAACGATCATTATTTAAGAGGATTGGACTGAGAACCCCCCTTTTTTGTTGCATTCCCACTCAGTGACTTGTTATTTTTCGTTCCTCCTCCTATCATATTTGGCAGGGTTTTCTAGGATCCCAACAAAATATCTTTTTGATCATGTTCTTCCCAAATGGATCAAGCAACTCTCCTTCCCGGCTTTCTTGGAAGGTTTTCTTTAGAAGCCCTATCATCTTGCCCATCTTTTCCTAAGCTTTCTGTTTCTAAGTTGTATTTTGCATCTGAGAATGCTATTTTCACATCTTTGAAAGTATCCAAATCTTTCGGCCTTGGTTTGAGAGGATTGGAGCTTATTATCATTGGAATTTCAGACAAAACAATGGTTTTTTCTCTTTGCTTCAGGAACACTACACTCGATTTCAAGTGAGATCGGGGGATTATTTGGACCGAAGGTTGCTCTTGGCTAGCCATTCCTACTCCGGTTGGAACCTGGATTTCTTCCTTCGTTGACTCCTCCAACTAAGACAAGGAGTTGAACTTGTTTGATAGAGCAAATGTTACCTTTTTTCATGGGTTTTCTGCGGTTTCGAGCCGACATTTGAAGGACCCGCAAAGGATCGAGCCCTACTACCACCAAAAGCCATTTTTTTTCTGGATATCGCTTGCCATTGTTCATCTCTGCCATTCCTTGTTGGAGTCGTTTCCACCTTCTTACAATTTCTCGCGAAATGTCGATATTCATGGCATAACTTGCACTTGAAGGGTAACTGTTCATAATCTAGTTGCTGCATATGCTGCTAGTTATCCAAGGTTATGACCATTGCTTCAGGGATCCCTTTCTCCAGATCGACCTCAACTCAAATTCTTGCACAAGAGAAAATATTCGCCTTCAATTATGCCCTATCAATATACTGACCAATAGAGTTTCCAATGCTTCGAAGGGCATCATAGCTCCAAATGTGCAATGGGAGATGCGATAGCGTCACCCACACCAAAATGGCTAAAGGGACATCATTTTTGGGACTGAAATCTAGGGTCCATTTGTTCATATACATACCTCTCGCTCCTAGAAAATATGGTTAAATCCCTGTCTGCCTTAAATTCAAAGAGGAATGTGAAAAAACCTCTACCACAGAAGAAATGATTCAACGAGCCTTTGATTAGGGGTTTCTAGTTTTTTTCAAGCCAAAATGCTATAGTCTTTGGCAAAGGCCAAATGCCTGTAAATTGACCGATTAAACCCCGATTGACTAGGCCAAGAGCTTTCCTCCTAGAGGAAGAAGGCGAGAGAGCGACCTGGGGCATTTCATCCATTTTTTTCACAAATTTGGTTGGATGAGCCTTCGAGGTCTTGATAGAGGTCGCTACCATTTCATGGAAGGTGAGAATTTCATCATCAAGAGGGGGTGGAGGCCCCCTCCCATCGCTATCAAACATCCCAACAACTAGACCTAGGGTTTTAGATCACAGAGCGTGTACTTAAACCTCTATTCATCAATCAAAATTATAATTTTTTACAAAATTATTATAAAATTTGAATAAGTTTCTTTGAAAAAGAGAAGTTTTAAATATTACTTATATTTATAATTAAAAAACATATATAATTTTTTCACATTTGAAAACTTATTATAACTTAGTTCTCAATCACTAGTGGGAACAAGTATCACTTGGTGACACCATTATTCAAAGAAAACCACGCTACCTGGAATAACTTGTTGGCGGTCCTTAAAGAGACAGATTTTCACTCTTGCCATATGTCTAGCGGTTGACCTATTTCTTTGCATATAAGGAAGACCAATTCTTAACTATGCAAAAAAATATTAAAAAAAAAAACACCCCATATATAAGTATTTATACAATTCACCTTTTTAAAATAAATATTTATTAAACATAATTAAATAATAATAATAATTTAAATTAATGTAACAACCCACTAAACGCGAAATTGATTTCTACACATATTGAACTGTAAAACACCAAACGCAAACACACTAAGCTCTTGAACCCAGCGAACAAGAAGAGAATTTGCATCGTGAGACAGCAAAAGGAGAAATTGCATTTGTCAAGTACAAATGTAAACAATGTGAAAGCAAAGTAAAGGGAAGCACTTTTAGTTTATAGAAACTGAAACTTACAAACAACTTAGAGCAACCCATGGCCATTACCAAAAGCACCTGGTAGCGTGTTCCCAGCAACTTTTCCTTCAGAGAATCGAATTTAGAACATAGCACTCTCTGCAATTGGAAATACAGTGAAATGCAAACTCATGGCCAATGCCATCAGAAAAACAACAACCAGAATTGCCATGAAAACACCCTCAAAACACATTAATTCAGAATCACAAGTCAGTATTGCTGTTGACCTCAGTACCCGCGTCATCGACATTGGCAGCATGTGCAAGCAAGGCCAGTTGAACGAAGCTCTGGGTGTACTCCATCACATGAACCAGAAGGGCATCTTAGTCGATTTCAACACCTATGCATCTCTTTTGCAGGCCTGCGGTAACGCCAAAGCACTAACGCAAGGTAAGCAAGTCCATGCCCACATGTTAAAGTATGGTGTCGAGATAAACTTGTTCTTAGCTGCTAATCTCGTTAGCATGTATGCCAATTCTGGCAGTTTTGTGAACGCTCGCAATATGTTTGACAAAATATCAGGCCAGAGTGTTTTTGCATGGAATGCCATGATCAGAGGTTACGCCATCCACGGGCAGTGTGAAGAAGCTCTTAAATTTTATTGTCAAATGGAGAGAGAATGCATGCTACCTGATAAATTCACATTTCCTTTTGTGCTTAAGGCATGTGCTGCCTTACAGTCTCTCACGCATGGTTCGGAAATCCATCGCTGCATAATTAAGAGTGGGTTGGAGTCGGATTTGTTTGTGGGTAGTGCTCTCATAGACATGTATTCAAAATATGGGAGAATGGAGTTGGCACGCACAGTATTTGACAAAATGTCTCAAAGAGATGTGGTTCTGTGGACTGCAATGGTTGCAGGATATGCGCAAAATGGGAGTTGTGATGAGGCATGTAAGTTATTTCATCAAATGGGAGATGCAAATTTAAGGCCTAATATATTCGCTTGGAATGCGTTGATTGCAGGCTATGCCCAACATGGGCCTCCTGCAGAGGCTTTGAATTTGCTTCATCAAATGCAAGTGGCAGGTATGAGACCGGACATGGTCACTCTCACTAGCGTTGTCCCTGCTTGTGCACACTTAGCAGCTCTGCAACAGGGTAAAGAGATTCATGATTATGTGATCAGAAGGGGACTTGAGTCTGATGTTATTGTGATGAGTGCTCTTATAGACATGTATGCTAAGTGTGGAATTGTCAAATTGGCACGCCATTTGTTTGACAGAATGCCTAGAAGAGACGTTGTCTCGTGGAATTCAATGATTCTTGCCTATGGAATGCACGGGTATGGTAAAGATGCAGTTGTTCTCTTCAATCTAATGCAGGAAGCAGATGTCAAGCCAAACCGTATTACCTTTATTAATGTTCTGTCTGCTTGTAGCCATGCAGGCTTAGTAGATGAAGGTTTTGGATGCTTCGGCATGATTCAAGACTATGGCATTACTCCTAGTTTGGAGCATTATGCTTGCATGGTTGACCTTCTTGGTCGCGCAGGCCACCTTGATGAAGCTCATGATTTCATCAAAAGAATGCCAATTCAGCCTGATGTTGATTTGTGGGGAGCCTTGCTTGGTGCCTGCAAAATTTATTGCAATGTAGAACTAGCAGAAACTGTGGCAGAACATATTTTACAGTTAGAGCCTGATGATGCTGGATATTATGTTATGCTTTCAAATGTTTATGCTGAAGCTGGTAGGTGGGATGGTGTGGCAAAGGTCAGATCAATTATCAAAGACCGGGGATTGAAAAAGATGCCTGGGTGCAGCTGGATTGAGGTTAACAACACAGTTCATGAGTTTTTTGTAGGAGGCAAATCTCATCCACAATCGGAGACAATATATGAAATGTTGGAGACATTGAGTGGGCAGATGAAGGAGGCAGGTTATGTGCCCGACACTCGGTTTGTGCTGCATGACGTGGATGAGAAGGAGAAGGAGGCTATCCTCCGTGGTCATAGCGAGAGGCTTGCCATTGCTTTTGGGCTTATCAGCACACAACCTGGGACACCCATCAGGATCACCAAGAATCTTCGTGTGTGTGTTGATTGCCATCATGCCACCAAGTTCATATCCAAAATTGTTAACCGAGAAATTATTGTGAGGGATAAGAATCGTTTCCATCATTTCAAAGATGGGCTTTGTTCATGTGGAGATTACTGGTGACAATGTGACACTAACTGAAACAGGTAATGAACATGTTTCTGTATAATGGCAATTCTGTCTATGTATTAGTTTTTCACTTGTAGTGAGCGTCTATGTCTCATAGTTGTATGTGCTAAGCTAGTTGGTGGATCAGAGTGGAGCTGTATGCAACATAAACAGTCTCGTAATTCATTTGTGTGATTTAACATGCATCGTTTTAAAAAAAAAATTTAGACTGGAGACTCCCTGCAGATTATAACAACGTTACTTTAATTGCAAATTTATATTCTATTCACATAAAAAGTTCCACAGAAGTGATCTCCGAAATCAGTGGCCACATGTCCAATATGAGTTCATGGGCTAGCAAATGTGGGAGGAGATAGTAGTGGTTGTCTATTTCCTGAATCACAACTTCAATTTGAGTCTGCAGTGATGCTGGGAAGACTGTTTAATTGTGTGCATCCTTAAGCCTCCCATGCTTTTTGGGTTCATGAATCATGTTTTGGCTTCACTTAGAACATGTGAAACATGATGTGCGCTGCCTTTTTTGCTGATGTACATCGGGGGTTAATGCTGGGCAATTTGTCTTTGACCATCTCATAATAAAAGCTATGTGATGTACTTCTCTCTCCTCATTGTCTCAACCTTCCCTTTAGCTAGGAGCTTGTTCACTTCAACTAGTTGATGAGGGCAGTAGGCTTGCTGCTGCTGCATGAATTGTACCTTTTTGCCTGGTGCCTTAAATTACTTTGTTTCTAAGACCATGGGTTCTCTGGTCCTTTTCAAGCTGCACCATGTTGGTTGGGAACAGTGAATACTAAAAGAAAAGCAACTCCCTATAGGTGCTTCATTTTCCATTTCCACTTTGTTCTGTGAGACACGAGGATAAGGTAATATAGTTAGACCTCATAGTTGACTTAGTGGCAAAACCGCCAATGCAGGTAGTAACTTAATGATTCTATTTGAAGAAAATGCTCATAATATATCCCCTCAAAATTGTAGAAGAGCCCATTTAAACTAGTTAAGGAAGAGAGCTGAGGTTAACTCTAGAGTTCATTGTCAGCAGCTTTAAAATGGGTCAGGTAGAACATGCCTAGGATCATTTCCCACTCTCCATAGGAATCCTGGACATCAATATTCAGGCCTTGCAACTGATCTTTCATGGCTGGCTTCTGATGCCAGATTTTCACAAAACTGACCTTCCAGTTTTTATGAAAATAACAAGGAAGTACCAAACAATCAATTGCTATTAGGAGTTTTATAAACAACAAAGCAGGATCTTGCAACGGAAGAATATCTAGCCAAATATAGCATACAACTCTTTCCAGTGGAACACTCTAGTGGGAAAGCGAGAATCTTGCATTGGATAGTCTTCACATTGATCCTATCAGGGACCCTCAATCTGCCAGTTTCCAGGAAAATCTCCAATAAGAGCTACCACAATTGAATTGTTGTTCATGCTATCAACTTGGTATTCATGGGTATCAAAATACAAGATGTAGCAGTGTTTGGAGGACAAAATTTTTAATTGATTATTGATCTCTTTGCTAGTTATTGTCCCTCTCTCTGGATGGCAGCAACATTGTAACACGGTTCTTTCTGCTATAATCACAGTTTCACAACTAATCCAGAACTTTTAAAAATATTAATATTATTAGTTTTATTTAGTTTTGGTTGGGTTCATATTAATATGGCATATTAGCACTTCGAGTCTATCTTTTGACTGCTAACATTTACTCACTACAAAATTAAACTTAGTGTAAGTTTTCATGATCATTTAGTCCTTAACCTCAAATTTTCCTTTCTATACTTAATTCTCTTTATGAATTTTCAGATTTTATTTGTTTTCTTAATGTATGTTGCCATATTTATTTGCGTTTTTTTGTACTTCTTTTGCTGTGCTATTTCTAAATGGACTGACCATGCTTTCAACAGAGCACTTTCGAAAGCAATATGGCATTGACGTGTCCTATTCTTTTTGAGAACCAATTAGTTACTAGTGTAATTTATTATCTTGGAATCTTCTATTGATTATTCATAAATTTATATTTTAGGTTGCCACTTGGGCTCCCACGTTTGATCTTCAAGCTGGGACGTGCCTTACTTTTGATGCTGCTGGATTAACAATGGATGCATTTCTCTCAGGTATGCTTTCTCACATCCTATTAAAGAGAGGGATTGTTATGAAGCATTATAAGTCACAAATTCATCGAAAGTGTGTGTACATGGATATCTTTGTGCTTGCAGGCCACACTATAAATTCGTTGCCATCTTTTCAACTAGATACTTTCAGGTGAATATTCTGGACGTGGAGGAAGAGAAGATTCAGTAAACAGTGGCATCTTAATCATGAGCAGAATGTGACCTACCAAAATGTTTGCCATACTTATGGGTGTAGTTTTAAAAATCAACAAGTTCTTCATGGAATGGAAATCTGTCTTGAAAATGGCCACTTTGACTTGTGTCTGTTTTCTTAAGATGGATGTGGCATGGCTGAATGATCATCTTTTCTGGTCTTATCTAAATAAAGGCTGCAGTTGCAATTGTGTAAATATTTTTCTTTTAAAGCTGGCAAAGATCAGGGTTCAACAGTAACTCAATACTTATTAGGCAACCGTGTTCTTGCTGTGGCCTGGGAGGTCTGCACCAGCCATGGTGAGAATGTGGGTGTAAATATCTATGGGTTGTGCTAAGATCATGCCAAGGTATATACATAAAAAATGCTAAAAGTAACCGAAGCTACATTAATAATTAACGAGTAATAGAGGTAACAGAGATCTGCACTGAGCTAACTGACAACAGAGTGCATCATGAAGCACACTATTATCAGATGTATAACTCAATAATTTGCAAGTATGATAAAGAAAGATAATATCCAGAACTGTGCATGAACAGAACATAAAGATAAACTAGAATCCAATCACATAAAGAGACACAAATATGCCGTAAACACAGGCTTATATTAGCAGCTGGAAGCCTGATAGATTGTAGTTTATACTCTATCGGTTCTCACCCCATACTCTCAAATGGAGTAAGAGTTCTTATACATACAAAGCTAGTGGCTGGTGCCTAAAGCATAATAAAATACAACATAATACAATTTCAAAAGCTGTGCAAGTCAGCCTAGATTGCACTTACGATAACCAAAACAAAGCCCATACCTAGTCTTCAAAATCCGTCGGGAGGAATTTTGAAGCTCAAAATGGCACCATACAAAATTGCCAATAACAATACCTATTGAAACCATTTATGCATTTTTCTTCTAGGCATACCTCACTGTACCTTCAGAAGTATAGTTGCACAATGAAAGATGCATATACACTGCCAACAATAATCCGGTCTGTTTAACTGATGGCTCTTCCAATTGTGGGTTCTTTCCCCTCAAACTGTAGAAGTCAAGTTAGTAAATGGAAGCAATCAGTCCACAAGTGCAAATGTTGGATTTAAATTTGAATCCTATTTTATGGTTAGCATTCCTCTTACAAAATTGCCTTTCTTTCTTTTCAATGGTAGCCCAGCCTTGTGACTCGTAGTTGTTTATTTGTATGTTAACATTCCCATGGTAAAGTGGCTTTTCTTCCTTTTCAATGGCAGCCCAATATTATGACTACTAGTTGTTTATCTATATAATGATTTCTATGCCTTGACCTTACAGAGGATGCAGTTGCTACTATCTGGAATTATGAATCAAGCTGTAATCTTTATCCCTATTGCCTAACAGGAAGGCTCACAGAAGTGCACTCTTTTAGAGTTTGAATCATTCAGGCCCATTCAAGGACAATGAACAGGAGTTCCTCTTCAAGGCTTTGATGTTACATTATACATATATAAGATGCCATTTATATTTATCATTAAAGGACAAGTCAACGCAGTTTGATTGATTTGTTGGACTAAGGCGGATAATATAACATTATTTCGTGTGACCTATTCGCAGCTACAAGCATCACTTGTTATAACTTATAGTCTTTTGCAGTGAAATGATGACTACTTTGTATATAGTTCCGAGTTATATTGTTTAGTTCACATCTTTGTCTCCCTCTTTTGCATAAAATGTTGGGATCTTATCAGTTCATAACAATATCTTTTGAACTTTTTCAGAGAGGCATAGGGTTTTGATTTCATTCGTAGTTTATTTTAGGCAGCTAAGATGCAGTGTCCTGTTCTGTTGGTGCAATCAGAGATTTCCTCTATTTCTTATAATTGCTATAAATTTGGTGATGTGTGGTCTCATTTATTTTCATTTTCACATCTTCTACAATACGGGTGCATCATAAGGAGTGATTCATTATTTTGTGTAGCTATAGCACCCTTACTCTTCAATGGAGGCCTAAGACAAGGCTGTCCACATTACCATAGTTTTTTTTACAAGATGGATTTATTTATAGATGTTAACAGTGCGGGAAGCCACCCGTTTTTTCCTTGCAAAGTAGATCCCTGGGAAAATCCCTAGGCACATCTCCTCATTTTGAGGATGTTACCCAGGGGGAACCAACTCGGCACAGTTTTGTCACCTAACTTGGCAGGGACATCAAGTGAGGCCCACTTCGGCAAAGGCAGCCAACCTGGGGACTTGACTCTAAGACCTCCTGCATGCTATTCACAGCTCAACCACTCAAGCTAGCCCACTAGGCTAAACTACTCTTTTTTTTCTTATAGTGTGTTCTCTTAAAGGTAGCCCAATGGAAAATAGAGGTCCTTGGTTCTCAGTTTATTAATCCTAGTCCATATTCATTGAACAAACAACCTCTCTCACCATTGATCAATGTGGCCTAATGTATTAGCAAGGTCATTGGTTCAATACATATCAAATGTTGACCATAAGGCGTCTACTCTACAATGATGAGGACACAAATTTGTAACAGTGATAATATGACGTTGTCATAGGTAAGTAAGCTACCATCTATACTTTTGTTAAAAATGATTCGGTGTAATTCGATAATCCTAATAAGATCCCTCGTTAATGGGATGACATGTCATGCTCATTGAAGATGTGAATAAGTCAATTCTACACCCTAAGGGTTGGGTCACTCGTGAGACTTGGATATTGAATTTCAATGCACTCCAATTTGATGCCATGTGCATAAACTTTAGGAGGGAGGTGGGAGATTGAGGGGCCATTGAGGGGATTGTTCCTCAATCATGTCATTTAGTGCTCCGAAGAAATAATCGCATGATTATTTTTTAGTTTTGTAACATTCACAAGAGGAGGAGATCTGCAATATTTGTAAGGGTTAATGGAGTGGTAGAAAGGAACAAAGATGGCACTCCTTCACATACTCTCCCTCGTGTCTGGAAGAGCCTATATTCTATTATCTTATATTTGCGGCAATGGTAGAGTGCTTGGGAGACCTTTGGGAGTATTTGAGGATCAAAATTGAATCGTTAATCCTAAAGGCATGGATTAGGGAGTTACTAAACAAAGAATGATAGGGGATCACTTCTTCAAGTTAATAAAAACCATTGCAAAGGATTGCTTCAATTTGGAAGGTATCGACAATGACTGCAGTTGGTTAAAGTCCATTGTGAACCCTTCAAAAATATTGCTAATGGTTGATTGGAAAGGAGTGGAGGTGAAAATTACGGGGATTTCCTATGTACAAAATTCCACTAACTTATTCTTATGGAGATTTATAAGTGCTCAAGAGACAACTCCACATGTCCAACATCTATAGATTCTTAGGAAAAAGGTATTTTGCATCTAATGTTGATTCCTTTGACACTGTTACCCCCCCATGCCTAGGGGTAATTAGAGGAGATCATGTCTCATGGCCCACAATGGAGACAATGATCCCGACCATGATGATGATCATTGTGTTCACATATGACAACTCAATAACCCCCCTTAGATTGCCTCTTACAACTACAAATCAACCAAGCTCATCACATCCAAACAACTCAGTGTATGGGAGATGGCACGACAACATCACCATGAGGTATGTTAGTCCTTCTTTCATGCAAAGTGTTGTGCCTAATTGATTGGACCTGTGGATGAGGATCATTGGTTGAAGTTGGATAATGGATCACTGGCCCGAGAAGTTGTGTTTGTTGTCTTGTTTCACCTTGGTGTTCAACGTCTGTGCCCTAATCTCGTGTTGTCACCGCCCAGGGAAAAGGGGTACTACCAGGCCCCCCCTCACAAGGGTAACGTTTTGTTCCCTGCCATACTTAACACTTTCCATCTTGGAACCTACCACTATGTACTAAACTTCGGTAATGGGTCATGGTCTATTCTCTCATGAGAAGGGGTTGAAGGCCCAAAGGTTGATGGAGTTGCTATATATACCGTATGTAAAAATGATAAAGACCACCTATAAAAGCCACAGGCTAGCTTGAGCTCTACCCTCTCTAATGGCAATTGCCCCTTGTCCTGATGCATTGAATGCACATCTATAACAAGACATTAGCCTAGTAAGAAAATGAAAGATAAAAGCTTGAAACCTGTAAAGGGGACTTGCAAAATAATGAATGGGTATCAAAAGGCAATTAAAGGGTTCGAAATGCAAAAAGTACCGAGGAAAGGGTATCTTAAGAAACAAGTGCTCCCTCTACAAAGGCACTCATAGAAATGGATTTAATGACACCATAAGCCATGAAGTAAGGCCAACTCATACCACTATCACACTTACTCTTGAATGGTTCTTTTCTTTCATTGTTTCCCTTGGGACCTATCCCTCTACTTGGGTCTTTTTCTTTCGTTGTCTTGGTTGGAACACCTAATAGGGTTGGATGAAGGCCCTCTCATATTCAAACTTGCCAACTCACATAAAGTCTTGAGTCGATGTGATGCTTGAAGGGGATACTGAGGTGAATTGTTCACATGGCTTGTATCTTAAGTAACAACTTACTTTGCGTGAATCAAGGACTAATATCTCTTATGAACATTGGTTTACCTTGTCTTATATTCTATTTAGATTTGGATGGCTCTGACATGGTTCTTGAGGGACGTCCTAGGCTTTCACCTAGGACGTTGTGTCCTTATTGCAAGACTTTTGCACGTGTGATGCAGAGCAGTGAGTCACCTAATGACTTGGCACCTTCCAACATGAGTTCTCACATCCTTTGGACCTTGGACGATGGACATATGGGTTGAAAGCCCACATGCTGGGCAATATACCCTAGGGCTTATTACTCATTGGATTGAGCACGTTGCAACAATTGATAGTTGGATATCATGTAGAGACGAGATGCAACTTCCTCCACCTTGGACGCAGTGCCCTAGACCCTTAACGTTGGCCTTCATTTTATGATGACATTGTTGATATTATGGTAGTTGTGGGAGGTATTAACCTCTACGTGTAACCTTGACGAGACTAGAATATTTTGGGAAGCAAGAGAAACCCTAAAACGTTATATAATAACCCTAGAAGATAAGCCGACTCAAGAAATTAATTAATATTGAGTTATTAGTCTCCAAAAAGAGAAGTCGGCCCAATCAGGTGAGTTGGAGCAGTATAAATAGAGGGCGCTAGAGCTCATTTTGGATTCACTCACACACAACTGCATAAGGACTAGAGCTGCACATGATTGGTGGAGAACTGCAACTGTTGCAGTAGTGACTTTGTCTTGGGTTATGGTTTGGAATTTCTGCTTGGTCTTTGGATATTGTTGTTTGGTATGCTAGACTTGGAGAGAGAGGTACACTACCTTGGTTAGCTTCCAGAATCATTCTATATGTCAAGGTTAAAGGTGCTCGAGGGTGGCCTTTGTGCCTATGGTTGGGTGACAATATTGCTATATTGTCTATGGTGAAAACGAGCACATCTCTTATATTCTAACAGGTTATGGGCCCACACCTCCTTTAGTCAGTATAAACCACTAGATGGAAGATAAGCCATACGTTATAAATCTTGTTGAAGAACTGCCGCTAGGGTTTCTAGCAGGTGGAGTTACTAAAGCACTGTTGCTAGGGTTTCTAGTAGGTGCAGTTGCAAAACCCTACATGATGCAGGAGCATCGTTGGCAAGAACGTAGAAGCAGGACCACTTAGCACGTGGGAGTTCTTCCAGAAATTCAACGTTAGCAGCTACAACCGATTTTGAAATCCACCTTAACTTAGTGCTGGAATTTACCTTTGGAAGCACGCTTGAACTAGTGCCGAATTTTACTCTTTGAGGCATGTTTTGAAAATCGCAAGCGGAGCAAGAGTTCCCACTATGGCTCTGGAATGTGACTGGTCTAAGTTAGCCAGTAGATTAACTCTTAGAGTAGATGAGTAGGCAGGGGAAACCCTAGAAAGCTCTCTGAGTTAAATAGAGTTTTCATATGAACAGATTAGGTTAGCTACAAGATAGGAGAGAGTAGTGTAAGGCGACTGCAAGTTAGTAGAAGCCTCAAGCTTTCAAAGCTATTGTAATCAGAATATGTTTTGTAGCCATTTTGGCACTTTTGAATATAATAGAGGGAAAATTGATCCAAATGCATGGTGTGTGATTGCGTTTGAAATCTCTGTTATTCTTGTGATTTGTAAGCAAGTGAATGAATCTCTGTAGGGGAGAAGGGAACTACGATTGCTAATTTCCAGTTTCAATTGTTTCTCTTCATTGAAGCTCTGCAAGGTGTGCATCGAGCAAGAAGAGAGCGCCAGGAGATTGGAAGAGAAATCCCTTGGATATGAGTTATCGAAATCCCTCTGACGCAAGGAGTGCGCGGGGAGTCAAGGCCTTCACCAGGCAAAGCTCAGGAGGAATAACATTTCAGAGAAGCGTTATCGAGATCCAGGAAATCCATCTCCCAGGAGAAACGAAGGTTGAGCCTTCGGGACTTAGAAAATTTTCTAAGTCTAAGAGATCAAAAAGTTCAGAGGGAGGAACGTTGTCGACCGTTGGGTCGCGGAGGAGACTCAGTGATCGTCGGATCTGAGACAGGTGAACAAGATTTAACGCTACACATATCCAGGAGGGAGAATCTCGAAGATCTGAACGGACGATGGAGAGTCCCCGAGGAGAAACGCTAAAACCCCGTAGGCCGTTGGATAAAGTGGAGCTGCAAGGAGGTTAGCGGCGAGGACCTCTCGATTTCCGAAGCTCAGGAGGGATAATAGCCATCGATCCCAGGCAGATCTGGACCGTTGGTCCACTTCGCGATCTCGGGTGTCGCAAGTTGGGAGGACAGAGGTCCTTGACTCCTGAAACCCCGAATCACGAAATAGCGATTCGTGAGGGTAAGATTAAGGCCGTGGATCTCAAGGGGCATTGTGAGCCGTTGATCGAACGCTTGAAGCTTTCGGCATTTCGGCGATCGGGGATACAAAAGGTAAGAGTCGGGACTCTTGACCCACAAAACCCCGAAAGGACCCAGACCGTCTGATCTTCAGAGGTTGGGAGACGTCGATATGCAGTGTGGAGGTGTATCGACATTTCGGCGACCGAGGATACACAAGGTAAGAGTCGGGACTCTTGACCCACGAAACCCCGAAAGGATCCAGACTGTCGGATCTTCGGAGGTTGGGAGCTGTCGATCTGCAACGTGGAGGTGTATCGACATTTCGACGATCGGGGATACAAAAGGTAAGAGTCAGAACTCTTGACCCACGAAACCTCGAAAGGACCCAAACCGTCGGATCTTCAGAGGTTGGGAGCCGTCGATCTGCAGCGTGGAGGTGTATTGACATTTCGATGACCAGGAATACAAGAGGTAAGAGTTGGGACTCTTGACCTACGAAACCCCGAAAGGATTCAGGCCTTCGGATCTTGGAGACTTAGAGTCGTCGATCCACAACAGGGAAGTGTTTCGGCTTTTGTGACTTGGAGAAGCCCGAAGCGCCCTGTGGTAAAGTTTGTGGTCGTGTCTGCGGTCACGTGAGCTGGGGAAAGGGAGGAGCTAATCTCCGTTAGCCCTCACCGGGTTTTTGGGACTTGGAGGAGCCAAAAACTCGTTGTATTGGGAACCCCGGAGTTGCGAACTGCGACGCGCCTATTTGAGTTAAGCTTGTGGTCTCACCTGCGGTCACGTGGAGTGAAGACTCGCGCTTAGTGTTGGTTTGCGCGGGGAAAACTCAGATAAGGGCCTGTGGACTTGGTGTCGGAGGTTCCAGTTCGGAACCAGGAGAGCTGCTTCGACTCCAGAATTCAGAGATCCTGACCTGGAGGTCGTGCAACCTTAAGGAGAAATAGGGGGTCTGCATCAGGTGGTATCAGAGCTAATCCTTCGTCTGTAGACTTCAGGCGAAAGAAAAAAAGAAAGAGACAGAGAACTCGGAGCTGTACTATGTGTGTGATAGATAGTCAGCATAATGCCGCCAAGGAGACGAGAACCGCCTTTAGCCAACCGTGCTGTAGAGAGGGAGATGCGAGAGCTTCGCGCCATATTGGAAACAATGGAAGCAACGCAGAGAAGAGCACCTGACGCGGGAGACGTCAATGATGCAGAAAGTGAGGAGGTTGAAGAAGCTGCAGAAGAACGTTTGTTGAGAGCAGTTGCCAGATTGGGAGGCAGAGCTAAGATAGAGGTCCCAATGTATGAGGGAAATCTAGACGCTGAAGAATTGTTGGACTAGATAAGGTCCATGGACAAACACTTCGACTATGAAGATGTCGATGAGGAGAAGAAGGTGAAGCAGGCAGTCACCAGGCTAAAAGGGCATGCAACACTGTGGTGGGACGAATTGCAGGCTGAGAGGAGAAGTAAAGGCAAATAGAGGATAAAGAGTTGGGATAGAATGGTAGCCAAGCTGAAGGCTAAATTCATACCCAAGGACTATCAGATCAACCTGTTCAGGAAGCTACAAAACCTGAGATAGAAAGGGATGACAGTTAAGGAGTACACCGAGGAGTTCTATAGGCTGAACATCCAAATTGGACAAAGGGAGAGCGATGAAGAAAAAGTCACCAGATATATGAATGGCTTGAGATATGAGATCCAGGACGAGCTTAACATGATGTCAGTCAGGACCGTGGAGGATGCTTATCAGTTTGTACTAAAGGCAAAGGAGAAGATGACCAGAAAACAAAACCAAGGAGGAAGAGTTAAAAGCTCGGTCCCAAGCAAAAGCAAGGGGTTTAACCGGGACAGAACACATCAACCTAAGGATGAGGTTGAGAAACCACACAATCACTCAGAAAGAGGAGGAAGTTCCTGAGGAAGACAGAATGGTGGAAGAAACTCTTCTAGAGGAAGAGGCAAAGGAGGAGTGAGGTGCTATGCCTGTGGAAAGACAGGGCACATGTCTTGGGAATGTCCCGAGAAGAAGAAGCAAGGAGGAGAAGCTCAGGTTTCAGAAGCACAACGGAGAGATGTTGAAGCAGAAGGAGCAGATGATGGAGCATCCCTGACGTTGAGAAAAGTTCTCTTAAAACCAGAGGTAGAAATTGAAAAGCCAGTGCAGAGAAATAGTCTCTTCAGGACAACTTGCAAGACTAAGGACAAAGTATGCAAGGTGATCGTTGACAGTGGGAGCACTGACAACCTAGTATCCACAGAGATGGTGGAGAAATTGGAGTTGAAGACAACTGCACACCCAAAGCCATACAAAGTCTCATGGTTGTAAAAAGAACACCAGGTAATGATTACTAAATAATCCTTAGTTGCAATTAAGATAAGAGGTTATAAAGACGAAATCCTATGTGATGTAATTCCCATGGACGTATGCCATATCCTGTTGGGAAGACCGTGGCAGAGTGAAAAAAATGTCATTCATGATGGAAGGAAGAATACATACACATTAGAGAAAAATGGTAGGATGCACATGTTGCTGCCAATGGAGGAGAAAAGAGTGAAAGAGGAGTCCAGCACAAGCATACTTCTCATGAGTGGGAAGGAACTCCTGAAGGAATTCAAGGACGAACAAGAGATGTAGTTCGCTGTGGTAAGGAAACCCAAAGTTATCCTTACAAGCACATCATTGGATGATTTGCTTGAGGAAGTTCAAGAACTGTTGGATAATTTCGTTGACATAGTGGTGGATGAGCTACCTAACTCATTGCCGCCTGTCAGAAGTATCAGTCACCATATCGACTTGATACCAAGAGCAAGTCTGTCGAACAAAGCAACATATAGGTTGACACCTCGAGAGAACGAGGAAGTGAAGAGCCAAGTCCAGGAGCTGCTAGACAAGGGTTTGGTCAGGGAGAGCTTGAGTCCATGTGCAGTGCCAACTGTACTGAGTCCGAAGAAAGATGGAGGATGGAGAATGTGCATAGACTTGAGAGCCATCAACAATATCACCATCAGGTACAAATTTCCTTTACCAAGAATGGATGACTTAATGGATTGCTTAAGTGAAGCAAATTTCTTTTCTAAAATAGACCTGAAAAAGTGGATATCACCAGATCAGGATGAGAGAAGGTGATGAATGGAAAACAACCTTTAAGACAAACGAAGGTCTATACGAGTGGCTGGTTATGCCATTTGGCTTAATGAATGCCCCGAGCACTTTTATGAGGCTGATGAACGAAATTTTGAAAGACTTCATTGGCAAATTCATAGTTGTATATCTGGATGATATACTGATCTTTAGCAGGATTAAAGAGGAGCATTTGAGGCACCTAACATTAGTAACGAGGAGGCTATAGTATGAGAAGCTGCTGATAAATTTGAAGAAATCCTCTTTTATGAAGACAGAGCTCATTTACTTGGGTTTTGTGATCTCTTTGAATGAACGGAAGATGGATCCAGAGAAGGTGAAAGCGATCAGAGAATGGCCGTCACCAAGAAGCATGTTCGAGGTAAGGAGCTTCCATGGATTAACGAGCTTTTATAGGAAGTTCATTAGAGACTTCAGTGGAATTTGTGTGCCAATTATGGATATAGTGAAGAAGCGACACAAGTCCTTTAAATGGACAGAGGAGGCCAAAAGGAGCTTCCATATACTAGAGGAGAAGATAACAGAACGACCAATTCTGATCTTGCTGAATTTTGAGAAGACATTTAAGGTAAGATGTGATGCAAGTGGAGTTGCAATAGGAGTAGTTTTGATTCAGGATAACAGACTTGTTGCCTACTTCAGTGAGAAACTAAATGAAACCAAGAGGAAGTATTCCACATATGACAAGGAGTTTTATGCCATAATTCAAGCCTTGAAGAAATGGAGGCATTACCTTGTCCCACAAGAATTTGTCTTGTATAGCGATAACCAAGCTTTGCAGTTCATAACCAGACAGGAAAAACTGAATTAGAGGCATGCAAAATGGGTTGAATTTATGCAAAATTTTACTTTTGTCATAAAACATATTGCTGGGAATGCTAACAAGGTTGTTGATGCGTTAAGCAGGAGATGCTTAATTCTGCAGGAATTCCAGGTGAAGACCTTGGGATTTGAACACCTTAAGGATATGTATTGTGATGATACAAACTTCAAGGAAGCATATGAAGCATGTACAAACCCTGTGTTGAGAGATATAAGTCAGTCGACAACGTACATGATTCAGGAAGGGTTGTTGTTAAGAGGAAATCAGTTGTGCATACCAAAATTCTCAATGAGGGATAACCTTTTGAAAGAGAAGCACAGTGGGGGATTGGTTGGACATTTCGGCCATGATAAAACATTTGCACAGTTGAGCAGTTCACACTACTGGCCAGGTATCAGAACAAAGGTGATAAAGTTTGTGAAGAAATGTAGAATCTGCCAACATGCAAAGGGAAAAAGACAAAACACTGGGTTTTATCAACCATTGCCAATACCAGAGAGGCCTTGGGATGCAATAAGCATGGATTTTGTGTTGGGGTTACCAAGAACACAAAGGGGATTTGATTCTATATTTGTGGTGGTGGATAGGTTTTCAAATGTGACACATTTCATCCCATGCCAGAAGACCAGTGATGCAACACATTTTGCAAATTTGTTTTTCAAGGAAGTTGTGAGACTTCACGACCTACCCAGGAGCATTGTCTCAGACAGAGACACAGAATTTGTTGGTCACTTTTGGAGAACATTGTGGAAGAAGTTGGGGACAGATTTGTCCTTCAACTCAACTTATCACCCTCAAACAGATGGGCAGACTGAAGTGGTAAACAGAAGTTTGGGAAACTTTCTGAGGAGTTTAGTCACTGAGCATCATAGTCAGTGCGATTAGATTCTGCCACAAACATAATTTGCATACAACGATTCATCAAACAAGAGCACTGGAAGGAACCCATTCCAAATACTATATGGAATGCAACCAAGGGGAGTATTTGAGTTGAGAGACTTGGAACAGGGTGAGATCAAGAGCGCTGGAGCAGAGGATTTTACTACGGGGATGGAGAAACTCCATAGCCAAATCAAAGGACAGTTGGAGAGCTATAACCAGAAATACAAGGAAAGAGCTGATCAACATCACAAGGAGCTTCAATTTGAAGTAGGAGATTAGGTTTTAGTGCATCTTAGGAAGGAAAGGTTCCCTAGGGGAACATACAATAAGTTGAAGATGAAAAAGATAGGACCCTGTAAGATCTTGAGGAAGTTTGATGCAAACGCCTATGAGATTGAGCTGCCAAATGGTGTGGTCATTTCACCCATATTCAATGTTTTAGACCTGTATCCTTACAGGAAAGATGACATAGAAGGGACAGAAGACCAAGGAAAGATTTAGTGGGAGAAACAAATGCCTATGGTAGAAAAGCCGCAGATGGAGAAAATTGTTGATCAGAGGATTGGCAAGAAGACTAAAAGGAAAACCTATTTTGAGTATCTGGTCAAATGGAAGGGACACCCAATCGAAGATGCCAGTTGGGAAAACAAAGCTGCTATCCAGAAGCAGGGAAAGTCAGTAGGGGAGCTCATGGACATGAGTCCATGAAATTTTGTCAAGGGGAGTATGATGCAGGAGCATCGTTGGCAAGCACGCAAAAGCAGGACCACTTATCACGTGGGAGTTCTTCCATAACTTCAACGTTAGCAGCTACAACCAATTTTGAAATCCACCTTAACTCAACACCGAAATTTACGTTTGGAAGCACACTTGAACTAGTGCGAAATTTTACTCTTTGAGGCACGTTTTGAAAATTGCAAGCGGAGCAGGAGTTCCCACTATAGCTCTGGAATGCGACTGGTCTAAGTTAGCCAGTAGATTAAATCTTAGAGTAGATGAGTAGGCAGGGGAAACCCTAGAAATCTCTTTGAGTTAAATAGAGTTTTCGTATGAACAAATTAGGTTAGCTGGAAGATAGGAGAGAGTAGTGTAAGGGGACTGCAAGTTACCAGAAGCCTCAAGCTTTCAAAGCTATTGTAATCAGAATATGTTTTGTAGCCATTTTGGCACTTGTGAATATAATAGAGGGAAAATTGATCCAAATGCATGGTTTGTGATTGCGTTTGAAATCTTTGTTATTCTTGTGTTATGTAAGCAAGTGAATGAATCTCTGTAGGGGAGAATGGAATTGCGATTGCTAAT
This sequence comes from Picea engelmannii, assembly GCA_009831015.1. Classification (NCBI taxonomy): domain Eukaryota; kingdom Viridiplantae; phylum Streptophyta; class Pinopsida; order Pinales; family Pinaceae; genus Picea; species Picea engelmannii. The sequence continues at coordinate 417,555 of ML781019.1, read as the reverse complement.
TTCCAGTTTCAATTGTTTCTCTTCATTGAAGCTCTGCAAGGTGTGCATCGAGCAAGAAGAGAGTGCCAGGAGATCAGGAGGAATTTCTCTGGGAGAAATCTCTTGGATCTGAGTTATCAAAATCCCTCTGACGTAAGGAGTGTGCGGGGAGTTGAGGTTTTCACCAGGCAAAGCTCAGGAGGAATAACATTTCAAAGAAGCGTTATCGAGATCCAGGAAATCCATCTCCCAGGAGAAACGAAGGTCGAGCCTTCGGGGCTTAGAAAATTTTCTAAGTCTAAGAGATCAAAATGTTCAGAGGGAGGAACGTTGTCAACCGTTGGGTAGTGAAGGAGACTCAGTGATTGTCGGATCCGAGACAGGTGCGCAAGCTTTAACACTGCACATATCCAGGAGGGAGAATCTTAAAGATCTGAACAGACGATGGAGAGTCCCTGAGGAGAAACGCCGAAACCTCGTAGGTCGTTGGATAAAGTGGAGTTGCGAGGAGGTTAGCGGCGAGGACCTCTCGATGTCCGAAGCTCAGGAGGGATAATAGCCATCGATCCCAGACAGATCTAGACCATTGGTCCACTTCGCGATATCAGGTATCGGAAGTTGGGAGGACAGAGGTCTTTGACTCCTAAAACCTCGAATCACGAAATAACGATTCGTGAGGGTAGGCTGTGGATCTCAAGGGGCATTGTGAGCCATTGATCGAACGCCTGAAGATTTCAACATTTCGGCGACCGGGGATACAAAAGGTAAGAGTTGGGACGCTTGACCCACGAAACCCCAAAAGGACCCAGACCGTCGGATCTTCGGAGGTTGGGAGCCGTCAATCTGTAGCGTGGAGGTGTATCGACATTTCGACGACCGTGGATACAAAAGGTAAGAGTCGGGACTCTTGACCCATGAAACCCCGAAAGGAACCAGACCATCGAATATTCGGAGGTTGGGAGTCGTCGATCTGCAGTGTGGAGGTGTATTGGCATTTTGGCGACCGAGGACACAAAAGGTAAGAGTCGGGACTCTTGATCCACGAAACCCAGAAAGGACCCAAACCGTCGGATCTTCGGAGGTTGGGAGCCGTCGACCTGCAACGTGGAGGTGTATCGGCATTTCGACGACCGAGAATACAAGTAAGAGTTGGGACTCTTGACCTATGAAACCCCGAAATGATTCAAGCCGTCGGATCTTGGAGACTTAGAGTTGTCGATCCACAACAGGGAAGTGTTTTGGCTTTTGTGACTTGGAGAAGCTCGAAGTGCCCTGTGGTAAAGTTTGTGTTTGCGTGCCTGTGGTCACGTGAGCTGGGGAAAGGGAGGAGCTAATCTCCATTAGCCCTCACCGAGTTTTCGGGACTTGGAGGTGCCAAGGACTCGTTGTATTGGGAACCCCGGAGTTGTGAACCGCGACGTGCCTATTTGAGTTAAGCTCGTGGTCGCACTTGCGGTCACGTGGAGTGAAGACTCATGCCTAGTGTTGGTTTGCGTAGGGAAAAATCAGATAAGGGCCTGTGGACTTGGTGTCAGAGGTTCCAGTTCGGAACCAGGAGAGCCGCTCCGGCTCTGGAATTCAAAGATCCTAACCGAGAGGTCGTGTAGCCCTAAGGAGAAATAGGGGGTTTGCATCACTACACCTTTTTCCCAACACCTTATGATGGAACATTTTGACCAAGGAAAGGATATCCTAGTGTGCCTTAGTCCAATGCACCTATTGGCACTCTCAGAAGGAAAAAACGTCAAGGTTGAAATTTTGGGTCAAAGTCAATGTTTGACCAGTCAAAGTCAACATTTGACCAGTAAAATTCAAAGTTTGACCAACTATCAGTCAACATAAATCATGAATGAAAAGGAAGATCATCTACACTATTCAGCTCTTACAGGAACTCTTGAAGATGACATCTGGATAATTGACAACGAAGACTCCAAGCATATGACAAGAAACCAGGTCAGACTCTCCAGTCTGAATGAAAAGAAGACATCTCACAAAGTAGAACTTGGAGACAAGAACACCTATCCAATCAAAGGAATTGGTCAAGCCTCCATCAAATTAGAATCATGAAAAGGAAGATCATCTACACTATTCAGCTCTTACAGGAACTCTTGAAGATGACATCTGGATAATTGACAACGAAGACTCCAAGCATATGACAAGAAACCAGGTCAGACTCTCCAGTCTGAATGAAAAGAAGACATCTCACAAAGTAGAACTTGGAGACAAGAACACCTATCCAATCAAAGGAATTGGTCAAGCCTCCATCAAATTAGAATCAGGTAACAATGTTCATTTGAGTAATGTCTTATATGTACCTGGTTTAGAAAAGAATCTTGTATCTATCTCTTGCTTAGAAGACAAAGGAAATAGAATAGCCTTTGTAGATGGTGAAGTACTATCTTGGTCTAGAGACTCCAACATAGAGAATGCTAGAGTTACTGGAACTCATGAAGGTAGATTATATAGACTACTAGAATGAAATGATGAAGCTCTTGTACATAATGAAGTCAATCCCAATGAACTTTGGCATAGAATGTATGTTCATCTTAACTATCAAGCATTACCTTTCCTCAAGAAAATGGTTCAAGGAATACCAGAACTACAATCTATATATGAAGGAATTTGCATAGGATGTGCACTTGGTAAAAATGTTAAGAAGCCATTCTCAAGTAGTGATAATAGATCTAAGGAAATCCTAAATCTAATACATTCAGATGTTTGCGGTCCGATGCCAATCAAATCTCTAGGAGGTTCTCTTTATTATGTAACCTTCATAGATGATTACTCATGAAATACTTGGTTATATCTCTTGAAGACGAAGGATGAAGTTTTCAGCAAGTTTCAAGAATTCAAGGAAGAAATAGAAAACCTCACAAGCAAGAAAATCAAGACTTTGAGAATAGATAATGGAGGAGAATACACATCCAAGGAATTTGTTTCCTTTTGCAAATCAACAGGGATTAGGAGGGAGCTAACCGTTCCTCATAATCCTCAACAAAATGGTGTAGCAGAAAGGAAGAATAGATCCATTGAAGAAACCGTGAAGGCACTAATGAATGATCAAGGTTTATCCATGCATCTATGGGGAGAAGAAGTCATGACAACAATATATGTTAAGAACATAAGTCCCCACCGCATATTGAAGGATATGACTCTAGAAGATGTTTTCTCAGGAAAGAAACCTAATGTGGAACACTTAAGAATATTTGGGTGCCGTGTTTACATTCATATCCCCAAGGATAAAAGGAAGAAACTAGAACCCTCAGGAAAGAAGGGCATATTTGTTGGATATACTGAATCCTCCAAAGCCTACATTATCTATATTCCAGAACAACATAAGATTGAAGTCAACAGAGATGTAACCTTCGATGAGATGATGGCTTTCAATAAATCTATAGAAGAATCCATGGAAGAAAAATATGTTAAGGTTTAAGCTATTATTAGAGTTCAATAGCATAAGATAGGATCATTGAGAAATACACAATCACAAGAGACACATCATTTATCCTGGGAAACCCTCATGGGGGAGAAAACCCAGCAAAAATTCCTTATTATAGATAGCCAATACAATGCCAAGAGATAACTCAAACAAATACAGAAGGTCCTCTCCCAAGAATGCACCTCTCTCTCTCTCTCTCTCTCTCTCTCTCTCTCTCCAACTGTAGCTCCAAAACTTGCTCCTCAATGAACAAGTGAGTGTGTGTCTAAATGAGGCGCTAGCCTCCTTATTTACAACTCTGGCACGTGTGGACGAAGGTGTCTCTTCACTGGCAGGGATGACTTCTTCTTATGGGTGGTTATAACCACCTTTAATATATTCTGGGGCCTCTTTAATATATTCTAGGGCTGACTTCTTATTCTGCCAATTACAATTATGTTTTGACCAATCTGCAAAAGGGGATTTGGTATTTTACAATAGCCGACATGATCAATCCACAATAGGGGATTGATCTAATGAATAATACAACAATAATAATTAGAATACATTTTGCAGTTACATTATTTCAACACCCCCCCTTAACAAGAAGGGTATTCTACAACAACATCAGGCGAGAGAGAGGACAACATCATCAACAACATCAGGTGGGTGAGAGGACAACATCATAAATATCATCTTGGAACACTGACTGGTGTATCTATAAATCATCGGAAGTTTTTCTCATCATCAACACAAAGGCTGGAGCAACATCATCATCCTCATCGATATGAGGCTAAGGTAACATCATCATCATATTCAACATTAAAGCTGAAATAATATCATCATCATCATCTTCAGCAAGGAATCAGGAGCTGAAGTGACATCATCATCATCATCTTCAGCAAGAACTCAGGAGCTGAGGTGGCATCATCATCATCATCTTCAGCAAGAGGCTAAAGTGGCATCATCATCATCATCAACTGCAGCAAGAACTCAGGAGATGAAGTGGCATCATCATCATCAACTGCATCGACATGGATTAGTGTAACACTAATACATCCTCATCATCAATAACATCACAAGGCTGATACAACATCAAAAGCAACAATATCACAGCACAAAGGATGACAACACATCATCACAACACGAGGCTGGCAACACAACACGAGGCTGGCAATACATTACAACAATTAGGCTGGCACATCATCACAACAATTAAGCTGACACATCATCACAACAATTAAGCTAGAAAACACCACACAACAATTAAGCTGGAAACACCACAACAATTAAGATGGAATCACAATACTAGACTGGCTTTACGTCACAACAATTAAGATGGAAGCTCAGTACTAGGCTGGCTTTACGTCACAACAATTAAGCTGGAAGCACGGTACTCGACTAGCTTTTCTTCACAACAATTAAGCTGGAAGCACAATACTCGACTGGCTTTACGTCACAACAATTAAGCTAGAAGCATGGTACTAGACTGGCTTTACATCACAACAATTAAGCTGGAAGCACAATACTCGACTGGCTTTACGTCATAGCAATTGAGATGGAAGCACGGTACTAGACTGGCTTTACATCACAAAAATTAAGCTGGAAGCACAGTACTAGGCATATCTCACCACAACATTTAAGCTGGAAGCACAAAACTAGACTGGCTTTACGTCACAACAATTAAGTTGGAAGCACAGTACTAGGCATATCTCACCACAACATTTACGCTGGAAGCATAGAACTAGACTGGCTTTACGTCACAACAATTAAGCTGGAAGCACAATACTAGCCTGACATATCTCAACACTACTCCCCCTTTCAAGGGAGGTCCTTTCGGACTATACCAAGCTTATCTCGAAAGTGCTCAAACTTTACACGAGATAGAGGCTTGGTCAACACATCGACAACCTGTTCATCCGTGCTAACGTACTGGAGCTTTATGGCTCTTCTCTGCACCATGTCACGGATGTAATGGTATCGGATCTCTATGTGTTTCGACTTATCATGAAATATAGGATTCTCTGTCATCTTTATGCAAATCTGGTTGTCACATAGGATCGTGGTTGCTTCCATCTCTAGGTTGAATAGACCGGTCAACAACTTTCGAAGCCATATAGCTTCGCAGTTGGCAGAACACACAACAATGTATTATGCTTCCGCTGTACTGAGAGAAATGTTGGATTGCTTCCTACTCTGCCATGAGATCATGGATGATCCCAAACTGAAACAACATCCTGAAGTGCTCTTCCTGACAGAGACACTTCCTGCCCAATCTGAATCAGTGTACCCACTCAGTGTGAAATCGTGATCTCCATCATAGTTGAGACCATAATCTAATGTACCCGTAAGGTACCTCATCACATGTTTTGCAACAACTAGGTGAACATGTCTGGGTTCTACCAGAAACTGACTCAAAGTGTTCACAACAAAACAAATATCTGGTCTGGTGTTCGTCAGGTACATCAATGATCCAATGATCTGTCTATACAATGTGGCATCAATCAATTCTGACGAAGTGTTGACCAATAGCTTCAACTTTGTTTCCATGGGTGTATTCATGGACTTGCACTTCAACATGTCGAATCTCTTCAGCATTTCGGCTGCATACTTCCCTGGGTTAAGGAAGAATCTCTCTGGAATCTGCCATACCTCAAGACTTAAGAAATAATGCATTAGGCCAAGGTCTTTCATCTCAAATTCTACAGCGAGCTTCTTCTTACATTCGGTGATGATATTTTCTTCTCTAATCAAGAATAAGTCATCCACATACAACAATATCACCGGCTCATCATTCATAACCTTGAAGTAGAGGTTAGAATCATATTTACTCTTGGTAAATCCCAAGCTCGTCAGGAAACTGTCAATTCTGTCATATCAAGTTCTAGGAGCTTGCTTCAACACGTACATATCCTTCTTCAACTGGCATACATGAGTCTTTCTATCTTCAATCTTCAAATCAATTTTTCTCATTACATTGTACCAATCTGGTACACTTGCTCAACGACAACTCAATCTGCACAAACATGTGTTGGCTCTATGTGCTTTTTGTAAGGCACTATCTGACTCATTGTCTGGTAGTATGTCCTCTACTCTCTCTACAACTGTTCCTTCTGGAATCTGGGATTCTGCACCTGCAACTTCTCTGAGGCTGAGAATGACTACTTCATTTTCACTGTGGCTGCTAAAATTTGAGAGTAACTCTTATTCTATCACAACAATAATTTCATCTGAAACTAAGAGTGGCTCAATAACTGGTATTGAAGATAACTCTTCTTCTTTCATGGAGGTAACTCTATCTTTCATTGTAGTCATGTCTCCATGACCCAACTAGTGTACTGCACCAACTGCTCCCCCTACATCTCATACTATATATGAATCATGGTTGTTCTGGTTGTATGGAACTATTTCTTCAATAAGTGTCTTGTCATAGTCTTCTCCCCTTTGCTGGGAGAATCCTCTGGACACACATCAGGCTTTGTACATCTGTAACACGTTTGATCTATATAGATCAATATTGGAAGTCAATATTGACTTCTCATCTCACAGAAGAAACCATATCCTAGTCTTTCTGACTAGCTTCCTTCTTTGTCACTGAAACAAGCGAATCATCCCAGAGATTTCATGTCTCTTAGTAGTCTTTGAAGTTACGATCTGTCTTTTGGTCCTGGAAGTTTTCTATTCATTCGATCCTTTCTGAGATCATGTTTACTCTCAATTTCTTCTGAGTCTACAAGGACTTCATCATCTCTTACAGGGTATACTTGGTGTTGCATACAAAGTTTAAATATGAAAGACTGAGTCAGGCTTCAAATGAGGTTTGCTTCCCGTTCTAATGTTCAGTCATCTTTGGAGACTTCTGCTCCTTTCAATCAATCTTCATATGAGATACTCTGAATCTCAAGAGATAGATTCTTCTTCATTTTCTTTGGTGCATGAGTGTATATGGTCATGTACATAGTTTGCTTCATGTCTCATATAATATGTTTCCTTCTGCAACCTTCACTATAGCTTCCTCAGGGTTATCACCTGTGACCTAAAACAAGGTCAACAAAACAGTAAGCAAGAGTAATATTCTTTTGATAATAGTAGATAAAACAATAGCACGAATAATCATCACAGTAGCTCCTTTAGAGCTATCACTCGTGTCTTGTTTGAAGCAACGATCAAAATTAAGAGATACACTACAAAATGAGGTCAACACTCTTATAGTGTTGTGATCGAACATTCCTCCATGACAACCTGGAACTAACACATGAGGTTTCTCCTAGAGGAGGTGTTAGTTGTATCAGGAAAATGATTACATTAAGCATTTACCTCTATATGCTCACATGCTACCAAGCATAATACTTTTCAAAGACTGCTATCTCAACTTGTCATGTGTAACTTTGAATCTTATCAACTTAATTAATAAAACCTGGGACCTGGAGCCTTGTCCTCAAGAATGAGTGCGCTTGCTTTTCTTCCAAGTCTCCTTCACTCAATATGACGAGTGCTTTCTTCAACCTGTATTCTGTACTAAGACAATACTCTATCTTGACATAAGGTTAGGTTAGAGGATAAGCTCTATGATCTCAACTTTTAATCCATCTAATACCTTGACTCAGATTTTGATAAAGGTTAAAATGATGGTCATGCAACACTGATCAAAATAATGTCATAACAAATAGATGCATATCAGAATAACCACACCTAGGTTGCATCATTCCTCTGAATGTGTTGGATCTTGAGATCTTCTGGATCTATGGCAAGAGATCCCTTCTCCTGAAAATACCCTTTAAAGCTTATCCATTTAAACATGTGTGAGTACATACCTCTGATGATACTTGCAGGTAGAGGCACCATCTAGTAGCAACGATAATGATCACCAACTCTTAAGAAATTTAAGGGTGACTGCAACTGGTACTACAGATGCAACTGCAACTGATACTATAACTGCAATTGATACTGCAACTGGTTCTGAGACTGCAACTGCAACTGAAAGTTAGGGTTTTATGAGGAAACCCTAATTTTTCAAACTTCAAATTTTGATATTCTGATCTAGGGGATAGATGCGTTGAGCTGAGGCGAGTAAGCTGGTGTAGTCAGATTTTTGAAATTCCAACTTTTACCCCCTCAAACTTGACTAGTGGATTTCTGGACTGGTGCTTCTAGTTTTCTGGTACTTCTGGTACTCTGGTATTTCTGGTACTCTGGTACTTCTGGTACTTTGGTTTTCTGATACTTTGTGAAAACTAGGGTTTCACTTTTCGGGAGATCTAGCCACTAAAAAGTTGCACTGGGATGCCAAAGTGATCCTTGAGGAAGGGCACACTTTTTTAGATGGTTTTGGGGCTGGAATACTTCTTCAATAAAAAACCCTAATTTGCATGTACGACAACAATGACATTTTTCACTTTCTCTTTTGAAAGATGATCTCTTCAGCTTAGCTCTGATACCATGTTAAGGTTTAAGCTATTATTAGAGTTCAATAGCATAAGAAAGGATCACTGAGAAATACACAATCACAAGAGACACATCATTTATCCTGGGAAACCCTCATGGGGGAGAAAACCCAACAAAACTTCCTTATTATAGATAGCCAATACAATGCCAAGAGATAAATCAAACAAATACAGAAGGTCCTCTCCCAAGAATGCGCCTCTCTCTCTCTCTCTGTCTTCTCCAACTGCAGCTCCGAAACTTGCTCCTCAATGAACAAGTGAGTGTGTGTCTAAATGAGGTGCTATCCTCCTTATTTATACAACTCTAACACGTGTGGACGGAGATGTCTCTTCACTGGAAGAGCCGACTTCTTATTCTGGGTGGTTATAACCACCTTTAATATATTCTGCGGTCGACTTCTTATTATGCCTATTACAATTATGTTTTGACCAATCCACAAAAGGGGATTTTGTCTTTTACAATAGCCGACATGATCAATCCGCAATAAGGGATTGATATAATGAATAATACAACAATAATAATTAGAATACACTTTGTAGTTACGTTATTTCAACAGAAAGTGTCAAACTTTGTCCATTGAACCTCAGAGCCCAAGCTCTCATACCATGTTGAAAAATAAAAAAATCTGGCATAAGTTCCCATAAGTTCCCATCGCATATTGAAGGATATGACTCCAAAAGATGCTTTCTCAGGAAATAAACCTAATGTGGAACACTTAAGAATCTTTGGGTTCCTTGTTTACATTCATATCCCCAAGGATACAAGGAAGAAACTAGAACCCTCAGGAAAGAAGGTCATATTTGTTGGATATAGTGAATCCTCCAATGCCTACATAATCTATATTCCAGAACAACATAAGATTGAAGTCAACGGAGATGTAACCTTCGATGAGATGATGGCTTTCAATAAATCTATAGAAGAATCCATGGAAGAATAATATGAAGAGCCTAAAGAAGAAATCACCTATCTTCCAAAAAGTCAGAATCAATCATTGTACCCAAAACTAGAAAACGTCCAACTTGGCTTGAAGCTACTCTACAAGAAGCAAAAAGACTCAAAGCTCCAAGTGGCAGTTTTAGAGAAAGAAAGAAGCCCAAAATATTCTCTAGCTATGCAACATGTATGACAAAACTTATAAATGAAGAACCCACCACATTTGAAGAAGCAATTCAAAAGAAACAGTGGAAAGAAGCCATGACAGAAGAATACCAGTCCATCATGAAAAATGACGTATGGGAAATTGTGCCTAGACCCAAGGAAAAATCAATGATAACTTCAAAATGGATCTACAAGATCAAACACACAATAGATGGAAGCATATATAAATACAAGGCAAGGTTCGTGGCTAGAGGGTTCTCCCAGAAGGAGGGAGGATATTATGATGAAACCTTTGCTCCTGTTTCCATATATACTTTTATTAGAGCCATTATGTCTCTTGCTGCTTCCATGGGATGGAGTTTATATCAGATGGATGTAAAGACAAATTTTCTCAATGGAGGAATTGAAGAAGAAGTATACATTGAACAACCTCAAGGTTTTGAGGTGAATCCCAGAGGAACTCAGGGTTGCAGATTAAAGAAAGCCATGTATGGACTCAAGCAAGCTCCAAAAGCTTGGTATGCCATAATTGACAGTTAATAAGACTTGGTTTCTCTGAGAGTCATGCATATCCAAATATCTACTACAAGGTTGTGAACAATGCAACTGTGATTCTACTGTTGTATGTCGATGATTTATTCTTGACGGGTGCAAAGTCTTTCATCACCCAGTGTAAGAAGGAGTTATCTTTTGAGTTTGATATGAAAGATCTTGGTCCCATGCATTATTACTTGGGACTAAAAGTATGGAAGAAGCATGGTGAAGTATTCCTTGGACAAGGAAAGTATGTAATAAAAATCCTTTAGAAATTTGGAATGATGGATTGTAAATCCATGGCCACTCCTATGACCACAAACATAAAAAAAGTAAGAGACTCATTTTATGATCCAGTAGATTCATCCTTGTATCGACAATTGATTGGATCGTTGATGTATATAGTGAATACTAGACCGGATATTTTCTTTGTTGTAAACACTTCAAGACAGTTCCAGGTGGAACCCAAACATGAGCACTGGATAGCTGCAAATCATGTTCTAAGATATATTCGTGGGATGTTAAACTATGGTTTAAGATACACCTCAACCAATGATATACAATTTCATGGATTCACAGATTCAGATTGGGAAGGGAGTGCAGAAGACAGGAGTACTTTAGGGATGTGTTTTAGCTTGGGCTTTGTTATGATATCATGGGCCATCAAGAAACAAAAGTTTGTCGCACTCAACACTGGAGAAGCATAATATATCGTAGCGTGTGAAGTGTGTACCGAAGCAGTATGACTGAGGAAGCTGATTTCTGGACTATTTGATTAGGGACTAGATTCGATCGTAATATACTATGACAATCAAAGTTGTATGAAGCTATAAGAACACCAAGTGTTTCATGATCGGTCGAAACATATTGAGATCAAATACTACTTTATTTGTGATAAAGTTCAGGAAGGAGAAGTGCAACTCTAGTATATTTCCATAGATGAGTAGGTAGCATATATTTTGACAAAGCCTCTGTCCAAAATAAAGTTTGCATACTTAAGGGACAAGATGGGGCTTGTGAAGATAACTCCCCTAGTTGAAAGGGAAGAGATGGCTCCCCAGGTTGGGAGGGAGCACTGATATGTTATTGATTTATGGGTAGTTACCTTCCAGTCCGGAAAATGGCCCAAGATTTCTGACTGACAAACATTTTCCAGTTTGGAAAATGGTTTAGATCGGACAATCATTTTTGTAATGAAAATGGTCCGATAGATTGCTAATGTACCATAGATAACGATGCCCCTTGTGGCCAGTGTGGGGGAATGGTCTAGGACATTCATTCTTCTTGGAAGTCACTCTGAGTAGTGGTCAAGCAGAATGGTCCGCCTCTCCGGGCAATCATTCTTTCGAAGTTCACAGTTGTGAGTTGTTTCGAAGAATGGTCCATTATAGGAGGTTGGTGCAAGACAGTCATTTCCATTAAGAAATGGTACGAACAATCATTCCCTAGGGAAGACTCATTCTCTCAAGGTTGCACTGTGATTAGTGCCAGATGAATGGCCTAGTTATGTGAATGGTCTAGGTTCAACAATCAAGGACAAGCATTCCCTAGGGAAGACTCATTCTTTCCAGGTTGCACTGTGATTAGTGTCGGATGAATGGCCTAGTTAGGTGAATGGTCCAGGCTCAGAAATCAGGGACATTTATTCTTCTATGTTTGAGAAGAATAGTCCATATAGCCCATGGATGATGTTTAAATTTTTGAGGGCAGATGCTCTTCCAGATCTCACAGATGTGAGTGGAAGAATGGCCTAGATGACTCAGTTTGTATCATGATATTGTTGATATCAGATGATATGATTATTGTAGAGACTGTATGTGTCTGGATAGTAGCTGTATGCTACTGTGGTGGATGTGATCCACTGGTAGTGACTGTGTGTCACTGGTTAGTAGCAGTGTGCTACTAGGAGTGGTTGTGTACCACTGGATAATAGTTGTATACTACTATGTATAGACATAGTTGTGTTCTATTGGATGGAATTGTTCTGATTTCCATGGAGACTATCTAGTTGGATAGTGGTGCTCGTGATTTGATCATGAGATACCCTATGTGGCTATGATGATGCTACCGGTTGAATGGTTTGTTTGTGCTCAAGACTATTTCCTTTAACACCTCCCTATCTAGGAGGGAGTGTTGATATTATGGTAGATGCGGGAGGTATTAACCTCTACGTGTAACCTTGACGGGACTAGAATATTCCGGGAATCAAGAGAAACCCTAAAACATTGGATAATAACCCTAGAAGACAAGTCGGCTCAAGAAATTAATTAATATTGAGTTATTAGTATCCAGAAAGAGAAGTCGTCCCAATCAGGTGAGTTGGAGCAGTATAAATAGAGGGCACTAGAGCTCATTTTGGACTCACTCACTCACAACTACATAAGGACTAGAGGTGCACATGACTGGTGGAGAAATGCAACTGTTGCAGTAGTGAATTTGTCTTGGGTTATGGTTTGGAATTTCTGCTTGGCCTTTGGCTATTGTTGTTTGGTACACTAGCCTTGGAGAGAGAGGTACGCTACCTTGGTTAGCTTCCATAATCATTCTATCTGTCATGGTTAAAGGTGCTTGGGGGTGGCCTTTGTGCCTATGGTTGGGTGACAATATTGCTATATTGTCTATGGTGAAAACAAACATATCTCTTATATTCTAACAAACATCACCTTCTAGGGTTTTATGGTGATAAGGTTTGATGATTACTTGGGGTACCATTGATGATTTGACATGACCATGGACGAAGAGGCATACCATTTCCATCACTACACCTTAAGATGATGCCACGTGGCCTTGGATGGCCCTCCTATTCCCTTGGGAGGTTTGACGTCACCACATGTGTGGCATTATGATGACATTTTTGCATGTTTTATCATTTGTAGAGGTTATTTGAGAGGTTGGCCCCACTTATAATGACATTTAACTTTATTATGTGGAAAAAGTGCTAGGGTTTACCTCACATAAAGAGGCTAGCGCTAGGATTTATTTTTCATCACCACATTCCTCACCACTTGGTAGAGGAGAACCTCTCTAAAAGTTCTTTATTTTCTCTCTCTTTGGCTCTTTTATCTCATGTGCTAGTCTTGGAGGAGGTTCTTTATGGACGGTTTTCTCTCTTGGATGGATATTTTCTATAATTAGGGTTTGAAAGATCATGCTACTTGGAGGAATTAAGTAATTTTATGCAATTTGTTGAACTTCTTTCTAATGTTAAAAGTGTTAGATTGCTATCTTGTTGCAAGCTTATTGTCTTGCTGAAACTCTAAGAAGGAGACATAAGTGCTTCTCTCCTTCATAAATTTTTTACTGTCCAAACTTGTGAAGCATTCTTTGCTAGGGTTAAAATCCTAAGGCCCAAAAGTTCTTGCACTTTAGGGCTTTATCCCTAGCCTTTTATCCTTGACCTAAGTGAAGCTAGAAGAAGGGAAAAATGACACCTAGGGCACATGAGTGTTTGCACCACAGGTACCTCTTTCCTCAAAGTCTAAAACTTAAGGTCCAAGTGTGTTTTCGCCTTAGAGTTTAGACCTTACCTCTCTTGTTTCATGTAGTTCAATCTTCAAGCTAATGCATTTGTGACTCCATAAACCCTAGAGGACATCGACACTAGTCTAGAGGTGTTCTTGTGGCTAAAGTAGCTATTAAAATCAACATTCTCTATCTCTCAATCATCTTACAACCACTGAAAACTACTTTAATTTGCTGCATACACTCATTTACAAGTGGCTTAAACTACTCATAAAATACTTCTAGCAATTGAATGATGTTATACTTGTTGAATGCTTACTTTTCATGATGAATTTCTACATTTCCGAGTATTTTTATTTGTTGTTGTTGCAATATATTAATTGTTGTTACACAATTTGTTTACTGCTGTAATTTGCAATAGCCATAGCATTTATTAATTGTCTAGTGTCTAAGAGGTCATTATTGCACCCTATAACTTGGTAATTGTTTATATTATGCTGCAAATTGTTTACTGTCTTGTACATGTACAACAACTACTTTGTTATCTTCCATCCCTTTCCTAGACCTAGAATTAATTAATAGGTGACCAAGATAGGGGTTGTAGGCTTGACTAATATTACTATTTGATCCCTTGAGGTCACCAAGGGATCCTCCCTTGTGGTGGACCTTTTCCATCACTAAAATGAGGGAAGTCTCTACTTAGGTGACAATGATAGATTCTTCCATGATTACACAAGATTTGGGATCTCGTGGAGGGCTTTGCATAAGTACAAATCCTGTGATAACATGCACATTAACCAGACAAATTTTGATGGAAATACATTATAGAAGCTTTGTCCACTGTAAAGGTTGCTTCTAATGTCTTCACTCTATAGTTTGCAATCTCATCCATTTATATCAAATGATAGATCAATAAGTCAAGACTTTTTGATGATTGATTTTCTTGGTCAATGTTGTTAGTTAGGTTTGGGAGATTTTTCCTATGTAAAGGCCATTTGAAACTTTATGGCCTCCTTTATCCACTTTGTTTTGTCAAGGAAAAGGGTAATGTTTTATCTAACGGTTGTTGCACTATTATGTAATCATATCTAGTTAATAGAATTATAGAACTTTCATTGGACAATCGTAATAAGATGTCTTTCCTACTTCCTAATCTATATACCAATATCAAAATTATATTTCCTTAATTAAAAGGCCATCGTAGAAGGTGTCATTAATTCCAATAGGTCTTGTTACCCCCTAGGGGTGAAAACTTTTGGAGACACTTGCAAGGGTGTCATGTCGTTGCGTGCATGAGGTGTTATTCTCATCTTCTCCATATCTCGACAGAGCTTCTCTTGATCTCCACCAGATGTATGATCATGCTAGCTCAAATATGGTGTAGCTCACCTTCATCCCCACTCCTCAGATGACAGATGTTATGGATGGTATAGTATGGTTCACTATGCTTCATTTCTACATTATGTGTATCAATGTTCATTTGTATGTGGTGATATAACTTCTTAGCTCATTGTAAAGTGGTAAACACCTAACGATGACTAGTAGAACTTCATAACATCATATGGTTTTAATACTTGACTCGTAGTAACTTGGGGAACATGTTTTCTATTAGAAGTGTGTCATTTCTTGGGTTAACCTGTACTACTGGGTGCCTAGCTTAGATAACATTGTCCACTTTCTGTTAGTGCTAAGAGTCACCCTTAGATTGCAGGAGGATAAACCCAACACCCATCAAAATGTTTGTGGAGGTAGGTTTATGATTGGATGTCAAAGGGACGAAGCTCAGCGTAAGAATGTTTAAACACAAAAAACTAGGCTAGCAATGCATAAGAAAATAAGGTTCTCATTAACTTCAGTCAATGGTTTAAGGCTAAAGGTGAGAAGGAGGAAGACTTAGTGAGGAAAGTGGAAAAGTCTACCATGAGCGTCCAACCTTTAAACAACTTGGTATAGAGAAAATTAGGTACAAGATCACTCTTGAACTTAAGTTTAAGATACTGAAATATATCACAACAACATTATAATCAAACCTCCATTACAATACAACTACAACATCTCGTCCAGATCATCCATGCACGAACATTTCAACATAAGAGGAAACATGACAATGAAAGAAAATACTGAAACAGATCATAACAACATTATAATCAAACCTCCATTACAATACAAATACAATATCTCGTCTGGATCATCCATGCACGAGTGTTTCAGCACAAGAGGAAATAAGATGATGAAAGAAACTCACTTCTATTAATGAGAAAGTCTCAGGTCTCATACATAACCAGAGAACAACTCTACTATCAAACTATTACAAAATAGGGAGCTCTGCTCAACCATCGACCTTAACAAATTCTCAAACTGATCTATTTATACTCAGATCAGTGGACAACCGCTAGGAGAGTCATCTGGCCATCCTGTCCAAGGCTATTCATCTGTGTATCCTTCTGTCAGACTGTGTGTGTATCCTTCTGTCAGATGCAAGCTCAGATCAACATGGGCCTTCAGAAAAAGCCATCCATCGTGGTACCTTGGGCTGACAGTTCTGTCTCCACGG
The DNA here is from genome assembly GCA_009831015.1 of Picea engelmannii. Classification (NCBI taxonomy): domain Eukaryota; kingdom Viridiplantae; phylum Streptophyta; class Pinopsida; order Pinales; family Pinaceae; genus Picea; species Picea engelmannii. The sequence goes on along the minus strand of ML781019.1, from coordinate 401,065 downwards.
GCACACCCTCCATGCTTTTAATTTATGGAGTGAGCCGAGGTTTCAACTACCAGTCCTTGTTCATTAATTGATTTCTCCTCGTGATCGGGACAAGGCTTGACGACTAGGGGGCAGCCACATGATGCTATTGGATTCAATGCTAAATGAGCACATGATTTCGGGGCCGTCGAAAACAGTTTGGACCCACACCGCTTTTGGGCCTGAAACTCACCACCTTCTGCCACGTAGCTCTCCTGCAATACCATGGTTTATATTTTGGCCTGCTCAAGGATTTTAACGCCCGAGCATGTTGCGGCACCAAAATGAAGCATGGCTATTGATCTGAACGACCCTGTGATCTCCGCCATTGAAACATGAACTTGCCCGCTGCTTGTGATCTTTAAGGATATTATAAGCTGTGGTTCTCCAAAAATGATGGCACCCACATAAGATGTCATGAAAATCAGCTATGGCCCTTTGGGCCTCCTATGGATCCAGACATCTCAAAATAACTCCTAGAGGATCTTTCCAATACAAAACCTGATCAATGAGACAATATTTGATTTCTTTAAGATTCGAATCTCTCACCTTGTTCCTATCCAAGCCATTAGGAGGCCGCAACTTCTGCAAAAAATGTATGATATCTTTATACCAAGTGCATTTTGCCAAGCTATGACTGACATGAGATATTTTATCACCAAAATCAACATCTTGAATTTCTGAGTTTATATTCATGAAATTAACCCACAACTCTTTGCAATTTGATTCAGCCAACAACTTGGCTAAACCTTGACATTTCATCAATTTAGTGGGCTTTATTTCAAGGTCAAATTCCATAATTTTAGCAATCCATTTTCTTCTCTTCCCATCAATGTCAGACTACATCAATATCTTTTTCATTGAGGTTGAAGGGACATATGCAACAATCTTTGAATGCAGAACATATATTCTAAAAGCCTTGAGGGATTTAACCAAAGCATAAGCCTGCTTTTCCACGATATCATATCTCACTTCTGCATCCCTCAATGCTCTGGTAAAAAAGGAAATAGGTTTCTCTAACCCCTCTGTATTTTTCTGTATAAAAACAACAACCAATGTGTCAAATGAGGCGAAGGAAAATATCAGAAACTCCTTGGAATAATCAGGGTTGATGAGTATGGGTGTCACATACCCACTATCGCATAATAAATTTTTCGCTTTTCCTCAAGAGATAGAATCCCCAAATTCCTACGGGGGCCTAGCGCAGACTAGCTCTTCCCTTATCCACCTCCATGTGATCGTTGGTTATGACCACAGGCCAAGCCAAGAGGCGCCTTTCACATTTCGTGACTCAGCGATGCAAGAGAGTCAAGTCTTTCGACTCCTCAAACCCAAAAATGTCGAAATACTGAACCCCGAAAGGGCTGGAGAGTGACAAGCTCCCCCTCTTGGGTCTTGTCCACGTGATCCTGTTCCATGACCATGCGCTTAATTTAAAAATCACTTACCGACATTTCGTGATTCGGGGAATCGCGATGCAATGTCTCTTCCTCTCCCTTTCAAATCCCCGAAACTCTGAAATCTCTGAAATTCCCCTCTAAAGGGAGATCAACTGCTGTAAGCCTCCCCTGATCCGACAGTTTGGATCCTTTCGGGATTTCATGGATCAAGAGTCCCGACTCTCTTCCTCTTTATAACCCCGGTAGCCGAAATACCGAAATATCTCTGTTGAGGGATCAACGGTCCATGTCCCTCTTGAACCAACTACCACGATCCAACTAGATCGACGACCCACATCCTTTCAGGGTTTTAGAATTCATGATTTCATGATTCCATTACAAAGAATACTTATCCACAATTTCACACACCCACTCCAACAATACGTCACGTTTTGCGACTTTGGGAGTTTCAACGCAAAGCGCCCCGATTCCTTGTTCTCGAAACTTCTGAAATCTCAAACCCCAGTATGCTGAAACCAGTCCCTGTTCCATGAACCGACACTACTCCTCCAAACACTTTCGGGATTTCGCGTTTCAAGACTTCGTGAATCTTGTTGCTCCAATTCCTTGTCCTCTCGTACTCCCGGTATCTGAAGTACTGAAGTGTCGAATCCAGAAATTCTGGTCCTCCTTCTCTTGAGTGAGATCAATGGCTCAAAGCCTCTCCTGATCCAACGACTCAGATCCTTTCAGGGTTTTATGGGTCAAGAGTTCAGAACTCTTACCTCTTGTTTTCCCGGTAACCGAATTACCAAAATCTCCTTTCGGGGATTTCCCCAAAACCTCAACCATGTGCACCTTTCGGGACTTCGGGATTTGCGATTTCGTGAATCCTCCGTGACCAAACTCTTGGTCCTTCAACCTCCTGGTATTCGAAACCCCGATGGGTTCGGATCTCTGCCACGTGTCCTATGGAATGGATGGTCCCGATGCTTTCGTTGTTTCGCATACCGGGAGTTTGAAACTCTTGGTACCAAGACCACAACCTCCTCTACGTCTCAAACTCTGAATAGCCAAAATACCGAAATCTGATGGCTCCTCTCCTGTATCTGGATTTTGTGAACCGAGAGTTCGCGATGCAATGACTCCACAATTCTAGTCCTTCAACCTTCCGGTATCTGAAACCCCGATGGGTTCAGATCTCTGCCATGTGTCCTCTTAAATGGATGGTCCTTATCTTTTTGGGACTTTGACGAGTCCTCACCTTTGCGTATGCGAGGGATAAAATTCATGCAACATCTCCTAGATCTGATGGCTATCGACTATCCATGCGAGATCTAATGGTAGCTGTATCTCCTCCCTGATCTCACGCTTTCTTCCCGATTTCGGAAGATTTCGACGCTTCAAAGGTCTCAGCCTTCGATCTTCTACTTCAAGCTGGCTATTGGGTCTCTCCATCACTTTACGAAAAGTGTTGTCCCTCCTGATATTTCTCAGCTATGAAGGAATTAAGAGCTTTGCGCTCTTTCTCCTGGGCTTGACTCTTAGAAGAGTATTCCGCGCACCCCTTGCACACATTCGTCAAGTCTAGGACTTGGGTGAGTCTCAGCCTCTACTTGCCTCACAGGGAGCCGATGCATAACTACACTACCTCTCCTGAGCTTAATAGAATCCGTCCTCCAAGGGACTCTAGACAAATATGAAGGCTGGCATGTGTACATGAGACTATGCCTAAGGCCGACGATCTCACAGTTAGTGGCTCCAACTCAAGCAGCCACAGGACACAAGAATTTACGAGTACCAATCATGTCCTATCCATATAATCTCTTACTGGCCTAAATATACAACCAAGCAGTAAGGAAAGGGACATAGTATATCCATTCAGAAATCAAGCACAATTCCTAAAACATACCCAGTATAACCAAATTCATGCCCAGTTACCGCTAAATTACACAGAGTAAGAAATCACTTATCTATTATAGGTTGCCGCCAACCAACTGATCGTGGGTGTTCATCCTTCCACCCAACGATAGGCTCATAGGCATTCATTCTTAGCACTCTGGCCACCCCCGTTCCAAGACATGATATCACCAGGGAGTTCTCACAGTTCTCAAGGGTTCTCTCTCTGTTTCATCTTCTGTCCAGGTCTTGTTTTTCTGCAACTCAGAGCTTTTTCACTCGGTTGTGGCCTCGACAAGGTTTCTTTGATTCTCTTCGGCATCAAGCTCACGACCTTCAGTTAGTGAATCGTTGGAGAGATCTGCACATCTCCCCTGCGAGCTTACGCTCCTCTTCTCCCTGTCTCTTCTCCCGTGTGTGTGTCCCTCTTACCTTGGGAGGTTTTTCCGACCTATCCTGTTCCTTCTGTCAGAAGGAAGCTCATGTCTGTAGGTCCCTGTGGTACTTCAAACTTATATCCCATGTTTCCATTCATGGGGGTGGTTGGTGATTCAACCACCAGTCCTTTCTTCATTGACTGATTTACTTTCCTTGGGATTCGAAGGAGGTTTGTCATCCTTATCAAGGGAGATTTTGGGGTTATTTGATATATGAACCCTCTCTTATAGTTTTCAAATTCTTTCTCTAGTGATATCATGGCTAGTAGTTTCAAGGCTTCACCCCCACAGTCAGTTATTGGCAACTCAAACAATAATACATTTACATTTTCCTCGTGCATTAGCATGGAAATTCCTATTTTATGATTAATTACAAATTGGGGGAAATAGGGTGTTACAATTCCCTCCCCCTTAAAGGAACACTGTCTTCAGTGTTCTTTCTCAAAAACACTTATCATGCCTTTCTCATTCAACCACTTCAGAAGTCTTGACCTTCATCCTCGGTCAGGTCCTCTTTCAGGATCTTAGTCTTCGTTACCTACCTTCAATAATTCTTGGACAACAAGCACATTAATCACAATTTTGTGCGAAAACATCTTACTGTTGTTCAAAATTCAAAAGGAAAATTTCATAATCTAGCACAATACTTATCTATGCAGTTTGTGGATCTGTGTCCACATGGTTGTTTTGTTATCCAAGCTCATCACTTTCCTTGACATACCCATTGGGTGCATGATTCCAATTCAATAGCTCACAAGAGTTATCATGGTTTCATCTTCCTTGCAGTCACTCACCCTCCAGGCCCAGGCTCAGGCATCCCCTTCACTGCTATACAGTCCTTCGGGTGATCCATCTTTCCCTGCCAAGGTTTTCTCGCACAAGAAGAATTTCAGAAACTCTATTGAGTCTTAAAGCTGAGGCATCCCTCAGACTTTCTCTGCCGAGGCATCCCTCCATCTTGTGTTACCTCAACACAATGTATGTACGACGATCATGACTTATCATAGGGTTCTCATGGATCAACAGTAGCCATGTTCATCGTTTTCAACTATGACAACCTTCATCTATCCTTTTAGGACACATCTTTTCTTCTCACCTGTATCACAGGTACACAAGGTTCGTGAGACATCATTATGAATTCTAAATTTTAGAATTCTATTGCAAATCTGTCACCTACAGATTTCATATTCCACATTTTGTTTTCATATTTGTTCCGCTCAGGAACCAGATTCATAATTATGGGACTTTCCTTCCCATAACATTTTATCTTAGCAGGACACCGGTCTTCCTTATGGGCTTACAGCATTTCCACATCCAAGACTTCTTCCTGCAATCATTCCTCAGCTAATCAAATTGTTAGTTCTCATGCACATACATTTTATTGCACCTTTACAACATCGTCACAACAATTTTAGAATGGTGCATACTAACAATCAAATTCACTTTCTCAAAAGGAAATACCATTCCTTGCAGTTTGGCTCAACAGACAATTGGTCTTACCTATGGACTTACCTTACTTCCATATCCATGACCCTCTACTTCCTACAATTCATTCTTCAATCAACCAAACACATTGTTAGATTTTCCACACACACACACACACATATATATATTTTCAAAATGTAATTCAACATTTCAAAGGGTTTTAACAAACGTGTCACTATCCATGGCCACATTCATACCCAATGCACTCTTTCATTTTTATTCAAGTTCACCACACTTTATGACATGTTCTTGGCCATGGGGTGTTGGAATTTAACCAACCTTTTCCTCATATGGTTTATTCGTTTTTCTATCATTCTTACAGCAGGACCATACTGCCTGCTATAGGTCAATCACGATCCCAAATTAGTACACATGAACTCAAAAGTTTCACAAGAATTCCTTTACGCATTCCTTAATTGTCCATGCATTCATGACATATCAGTTCATGAATTCTTCCAAGGGTTACAAACAGTGTTTACTACCAGAGGTTCATACCTCCATCATTTGGGTTCTCCTTCCTGAGTCATACCTTACTTGGGTATCCAAGGCATACCACTTCCTTTCAAAATTCATGCATAACATTAAGACAATAAAATATTTTAGAAGGTGTTCCTACCAAATCCCTTCATACCTTGTGCCACACAGGAACAGATATCTTATACCGGTTCTTGGCTGCTAGCAACTTCTTTCTTATTCTTTTTTACCTCATCACCAATGCTTTATGGGGGTTTTAAAGTCCCTTCAATAATCATTCCACAAGAACCTTCTCATAGTCATCCTTTGATTGGGGTTGCTCATTGTTGGCAACTGTCTTCCTCAATAGCTCCAATTCATTTCTATACACAACATGCATCATCATAGCCACAATTACATTAGTCGTAATATTAAATCGAATGCATGTATCATAATGTCTGAACTCATAAACATCCTCAAATGTTTCCATAAGTGCAACACAAACAAATTTCGATTGTATCATCGGCAATACAATCCTTATTACTTAGGGTGTCAAGACCTTTTCGTTCATCAATGTACTAGCTTTCTCATCCCATAGAAAACATAATGCACAACAAGGAAAGAAATGAGGGCTCTCCCCTTCTTCAAATTCTTTCTACATCGCCTGGGGATTTTTCAGCCCAGTCGAGTTATCTCTAAGGTCTCACTGTCTTTTCTTAATCATAGATTCAACCACGCCTTATCAGTTAAATGTACTCATTTATTCATTTAATCATACTCAGGGGGTTTACTTGCCTCTTACCAACTATACCAGTTTTCGCAACTGCTCTTTTTCTGAGTAGCCTTGGTTAGGCCTCACCCTAACCCTTTTTGGGATAACACAACATTCTTTAATAGAAATGTTTTGCTCATAATGAATCATGAACATGTGCATCCTATACACTTCCATTTGGTTATCAGAATGGTCCATATTCAGTTGTTAGTCTTCTTATTAATTACATGATTCTTTCAAAATGAAATCCAAGATTCTTATATATGGACAGGCCTTGCAGCCCATTGTCCAACCTTCAACAATTATTAGGGTTGTGACTCGGTTCTTCCGACAAAGTTCTTACACAGTTCCTCCACTGGGAACTCCTTTGGCATGCAACTTCCTTGTTGCATATCCATCACTATTTGTGATGGCCTCAACCTTGAGTTAGTTTTATCTTTTTACTAAATATTCCCTTTAAGGAATATAAACATGCATCTTTACTATTAAGATCAATCAATTCATATTCATTCCCCTTAAGGAATATAATCATGCATTTTTGACTCTTGTTATGACAAGAGAACATCTTTTCTCATTTACCCTTTCATCTAATTATATTGGTACTTCCTGAGGAAATGGAATACATTCCTCTTAGGCTATTATTTGGAACATAACTTTCATGACTCCCCAGAATGGAGTCAGCTATGCCTCCATATTATTCATTCATCTGGACAAGAGCAACACTTTCTTCACTTTTCACTCATCAGGGCAATCATATCGGGCCTCTAATATACTTATACTCTTACATCATACATGTGCATTACTTGCACGTTTAATATCATTCATACCTTATTGGTATTAATATCAGGCTTCCTATTATGAAGCTTCACACTGCATTCAACTCATGCGTATTCATCATACTAGCTCACGCCTTCTCCTCACGCGACCACCGACAGTGACCACGATCTGAACTAAAAGACACTTCACATTTCGCGATTTCAGGATTCCTGTTGCAAGGAACTCTGGTTCCTCGATCCCTAAAATCCGAAAACCCGAAAGATCGAATCTAAGGTTTTCTTGGCTCTTTTATTCACATGACCCTTCGCTCAGAACCTGGGGTTGACCATTTCCCAAACTTCTGATCCACGAGGGTCCTGCAACCTGGATCCCACGGTCCAGATCTCTCTGCCAATCGACGGTCCTGATCAAATCCCGGTTTTCCACCTTTTGGGATTCTGGTGGAGTCTTCACCCCTTAACTCCCGATCCCCAAAATTGCAAAGTTCTCTCTGGACGATCAATGGTCCAGATCGCTCCTTGATCAACGACTATGATCTTTTCATGAATTTCTCATTGCTTTTTCCAAGCCCTTTCGTTTTGCGAAATTCCGGTATCTCCTCGCAACTAAACAGTGCACTACTTCTCTGAGATCAAACAACTCGAAACATTTCGATTCTTTCTGAATGTATCTTGACTCTTGATCCTATCCAATCTTCAAAATTCTTTTATGAAGGATTTCTCTCGCTCAATCCTCCATACTTGTTCTTTCTTCGAACTTCAGTTTTCTGCGCTTCACCTTTGAACGCTTCAACTCTTCGAAACTTAGAAATTTTTTCTAAGTGTTTCCTCTCAAGACTTAAAGCCACTACTCCTCCTGGTATACTCTGTGCTCAACCTTCGGAGTTTTCAAACTTTAACACAAACTTGATTCTATACGCATGTTCGATGTACCAAATTTCCCCTCTATCTCTTCTGAGCTTTTAAGTTACTTACAGCACTAATCTCATAGTCATAACTCATACAGATGTTACCCTCTCCTTATGGGAACAACCAACAAGGGTCACTCTTGGGAATTAGAAACAGTCCCAAAGGACTCCTCTTAATCTTGTTGTCGATCCTAACCATTATAGGTCAGGTAATCTGACCCTACATATTTTCATATGTCCTCTCAACCATGAGGAGTTATATGCTCAGGGTTTAGTCTTTTAATAATGCAGTAATTTATAACTTTCTAATGACCCTACCAGCCCTTACCAGATTTCTCAAATCATGAAGGAGTTCTTCATTTGGATCTTAATTCTGACCTAACCATCCATCTCAATTGCAAGAGACTTTACCTATTTTAGTAGGTAGCCATCCTCACACTATAACAGAACAACTCAGTTCCTGTCCCTTGTCTGGCTCATGAAACTTCATAGCATAATTTATTCCACCTTTGTTATTCACACTTAGGTCTTATCAGTAATACTGATCAGTGCATTCCTACTCCTATAAGAGTAGTTACCATCTTAACAGAGGGGTTAAAGAAATTCCCAATTTATAGTTTCATTCTACAGTCCTTCTCCTTAAAGGGGAAATGCAGATAACAACATCTCCTTATGCAAATCGTACATGAGCCCAAGCAGGCCAAGTGTTGTAACCATGCTCTGATACCAATTTCTCACATACCCACTATGGCATGATAATTTTTTCTCTTTTTCTCAAGAGATAGAATCCCTGAATTCCTATGGGGGCCTAGCGCAGGCTAGCTATTCCCTTATCCACCTCCATGTGATCATTGGTTATGACCACAGGACAAGGAAAGAGGCGCCTTTCTCATTTAACGACTCAACGATGCAAGAGAGTCCAGTCTTTCGACTCCTCAAACCCCGAAATGCCGAAATGTCGAACCCCGAAAGGGCTGGCGAGTGACAAGCTCCCCGCTTGGGTTTTGTCCACGTGACCTTGTTCTGTGACCATGCGCTTAATCGACAAAGAACTTACCGGCTTTTCGTGATTCAGGGAATCGCGATGCAATGTCTCTTCCTGTCCCTTTCAAATCCTTGGAACTCTGAAATATCCAAAGTTCCCCTCTAAAGGGAGATTAACGGATGTAAGCCTCCCCTGACCCGATGGTTTGGATCCTTTCGAGATTTCATGGATCAAGAGTCCCGACTCTCTTACTCTTTATAACCCCGGTAGCCAAAATACCGAAATATCTCTGCTGAGGGATCAACGGTCTATGTCCCTCTTGAACCAATAGTCACGATCCAACTGGATCGACGGCCGACATCCTTTCGGGGTTTTAGAATTCACGATTTCCCGATTCCATTACAAACAAGACTTATCCACAATTTCACACGCCCACTCCAACAATACGTCGCATTTCGCAACTTCGAGAGTTTCAACGCAAAGTGCTCCGGTTCCTTGTCCTCAGAACTTCCGAAATCCTGAACCCCGGTATGCCGAAACCTATCCCTGTTCCGTGACCCGACACTACTCCTCCAAATGCTTTCGGGATTTCGCATTTCGGGACTTCGCGAATCCTGTTTTCTCCAATTCTTTGTCCTCTCGTACTCCCGGTATCCGAAGTACCGAAGTGTTGAATCCCAAAATTCCAGTCCTCCTTCTCCTGAGCAAGATCAACGACTCAAAGCCTCTCCTGATCCAACGGCTCAGATCCTTTCAGGGTTTTATGGGTCAAGAGTTCATAACTCTTACCTCTTGTTTTCCCGGTAATTGAATTACTGAAATCTCCTTTCGGGGATTTCCCCGAAACCTCAACCGCGTGCACCTTTCGGGACTTCGGGATTTGTGATTTCACGAATCCACTGCGACCAAACTCTTGGTCCTTCAACCTCCCGGTATCCGAAACCCCGATGGGTTCGGATATTTTCCATGTGTCCTCTGGAATGGATGGTCCCGATGATTTCACTGTTTCATTTATCGAGAGTTTGAAACTCTCAGTACCAAGACCATAGCCTCCTCTACATCCCGAACTCCGAATAACCGAAATACCGAAATCCGATGGCTCCTCTCCTGTATCAAGATTTCGCGAATCGGGATTTCACAATGTAGTGACTCCATGATTCTAGTCCTTCAACCTTTCGGTATCTGAAACCCCGATGGGTTCGGATCTCTGCCACGTGTCTTCTTAAATGGATGGTCTTGATCTTTTCGGGACTTTGACGAGTCCTCACCTTTGCATATGCGAGGGTTAAACCTCATGCAACTTCTCCTGGATCCGATGGCTATCGGATATCCACGCGAGATCTGATGGTAGCTATAGCTCCTCCCTGAGCTCACGCTTTCTTCCCGATTTTAGAATATTTTGATGCTTCAAAGGTCTTAGCCTTTGATATTCTACTGCAAGCTGGCTATTGGGTCTCTCTAGCACTTTACAAAAAGTGTTGTCCCTCCTGAGCTTTCTCAACTATGAAGGAATGAAGAGCTTTGGGCTCTTTCTCCTGGGCTTGACTCTTAGAAGAGTCTTCCGTACACCCCTTGCGCACATTCGTCAAGTCTAGGACTTGGGTGAGTCTCGGCCTCTACTTGCCTCGCAGGGAGCCGGTGCATAACTACACTACCTCTTCTGAGCTTAACATAATTCGTCCTCCAAGGGACTGTAGACAACTAGGAAGGCTAGCATGTGTACATGAGTCTATGCCTAAGGTCGACGATCTCACAGTTAGTGGCTCCAACTCAAGCAACCACATGACACAAGCATTTACGAGTACCAATCATGTCCTATCCATATAATCTCTTACTGTCCTAAATATACAACCAAGCAGTAAGGAAAGGGACACAGTATATCCATTCAGAAATCAAGCATAATTCCTGAAACATACCCAGTATAACCAAATTCATGCCCAGTTACCGCTAAATTACACAGAGTAAGAAATCACTTATCTATTACAGGTTGCCACCAACCAAATGACTATGGGTGTTCGTCCTTCCACCCGACCATAGGCTCAGAGGCATTCATTCTTAGCACTCTGGCCACCCCCGTGCCAAGCCATGATATCACCAGGGATTTCTCATAGTTCTCGAGGGTTCTCTCTCTGTTTCAGCTTCTGTCTAGGTCCTGTTTTTATGCAACTCGGAGGTTTCTCACTTGGTTGTGGCCTCGACGAGGTTTCTTAGATGCTCTTCAGCATCAATCTCGTGGCCTTCAATTTGTGACTCGCTGGAGAGCTCTGTGCATCTCCCCTGCGAGCTTACGCTCTTCTTCTCCCTGTCTCTTCTACCGTGTGTGTGTCCCTCTTACCTTGGGAGGTTTTTCCGACCTATCCTGTTCCTTCTGTCAGAAGGAAGCTCAGGTCTGCAGGTCCCTGTGGTACTTCGAACTAACAACCTATGTTTCCATTCATGGGGGTGGTTGGTGATTCAACCACCGGTCCTTTCTTCATTGACTGATTTTCTTTCCTTGGGATTCGAAGGAGGTTTGTAATCCTTATCAAGGGATATTTTGGGGTTATTTGATATATGAAACCTCTCTTATAGTTTTCACATTCTTCCTCTAGTGATATCATGGCCAGTACTTTCAAGGCTTCACCCCCACAGTCAGTTATTGACAACTCAAACAATAATACATTTACATTTTCCTCATGCATTAACATGGAAATTTCTATTTTATGATTAATTACAAATTGGGGGAAACATGGTGTTACAAGGGGTGCTTCAGTCAAGGCCTTTTTGATATGATCAAAATATTCTCGAGCCTCATAAGTCCATTTCACCTCGTTTCCCTATATGAGCATGGTTGTAATGTACTTCACTAATTCAACAAATTTAGAGACGAACCTTCTTAGAAAATTGATTTTACCCAAGAAAGACTGAACCTCTTTCTTAGATATAGGAAAAGATAAGGTCTGGATGGCCTCTACTATGCTTGGATCAATTCTTACCCCTTCTGTCGACACAATGTGCCCCAATAATTTATCTTCCTTCATAGCAAACAAAGATTTCTTAGGATTGATAGAGAGACCAAACCTTCTGAATTTAAGGAAGACCTTCTTCAAATGATGACAATGCTCTTTGTTATATTTTGAGAACACTGTAATGTCATCCTGATAGATGACTACAAATTTGTCTTTCTCCCCAATACAGACAATGGCCATGGATCGTTGGAAGGTTGCTTCTACATTCATCAATCTAAAGGGAATTTTAGCATACATGAATGTGCCCCAAGGAGTAGTGAAGGTTGTCTTCTCTCTATCTTAAGGCAAGACAAAGATTTGATTGTAGTCAGATAAGCCATCAATCATAGACATCCTAGACGAACCAATCACTCTCTGCAAAATGTGCTCCATCTTTGGCAAGGGGCAATTATCTTTTATGGATCTCTTGTTCAAATTATTGAAATCAACACATAACCTGATTTCCCCATTTTTCTTCTTCATTGGCACCAAGTTAGCCACTCATTCTGAATATCTCAAAGTGATGATGATCTGGGCATCCAACAACTTTTTCACTTATTTTTCCATAATAGGAAACAACATGGGATTTATTTTTCCGAGTTTCTGCCTAAAAGGATTGGTCTCCTCTTTCAAAGGGATCTTATGTTCAATGATGTTGATGTCATATGTTCTTAAATCTTCATATTTCCAGGAAAACACATTAGCAAACTCTTTCAAAATCTTGACATACTCAACCCTTTGTTCCTTTGAAAAGCATCTAGACAATTTAACATACTTTGGGGCTTCCTTTGTTCCTAAATTTCATTAAGTCACATCAATATTTTCAGTTAAACCTTTAATCTTTACAACCACGTCATTTCTGTCAAACTATCTCTCCAAGGGAGCAAGTCCTTTTGGAATATGGTTACTGGGTAACTTAACGATATGATGGTCAATAATTTTATTCAGAAAAATATCAGCACGAGGGATTTCTTCAGTATCCTGATCTTGATCAATATGTAAAGCAAACAATTCACACACAATCTCAATAAATCTTTTTATCTCAAGATCATCCTCAAAAACCTTCCAATGTTTGATATTGTTAGGAATAGAGGGTCTATACTTTACTTTCACATCATACTTGAGTTTGGGGGGCAAAGGAACCATGAAATTACTTGTTGAGACAACAAAGGAATCTACCACAGTGTTATCCTCTCTTGGAACAAATGAGATATTAAAATCTAAGAAGAAACTATTGACAAGATCCCAAACTTCATTTCTGTAGGTCCTTAACCTAGGGTGTTTAGGTTGATACAAATATTACTTGATGAACAATTAATTCATCATCTCCAAACACTGCTAGCTCTTCAATCCTCATGTCTTTAACAACCATCAAACCCAAAAAAAAAGCCTCATATTCTGCCACACTGTTTGTAGTTTCAAATTCAATCTTGTAAGACAGATATACAATATCTTGGGTAGGGGAAATAAAGACTACCCTAGCACCAAAACTCTCCCTAGAAGAGGCTCCATAAAAAAACATCTTCCAAATAGGGGTATTAGGAGGAGGATCTTCATAAGAGGTAATAGTCTTATTTCTTATTTCAATAGGTGTTTGAGGAGTATCAATGAGTTTCAACATACTGGTTCCTAAATCAATATCAACTGCAAAAATAGGGTAGTTGGTAGGATTTTCTTCATCACTGATAATGTAGGCAAGTTGTGCTTCCCTATAAATCCTTCTATGTTCCCCCCCAAACACAGGAATGGTGGCATATGAAAGGTCCATCTGCAAATTCCCCCCTATCCTTTTGATCGAATATATAGAAAAGAGCATCCCAAACTTAGGGGGGGACATCAACCACCACAATATCCATGACCACACTTTTCATTGACAATTGGAACAAGGAAACAACCATGTATTTAATAACCCCAAGACACTTCACCTTCCTGTAATCAAATGAGTATAGGTCATGGTATTTTTTTGTAACCTCCAACCTAAGCTCATCCATGAAAATCTTAGGAATGAGATTATGAGATGCCCCTGAATCCATCAAACAATTGTGTAGAACTTTATCATGAATGTTAAATGATGTATATAAAGGAAGGGAAGAGTCATCTCCATCCTCTACCAAAGGTCCTAGTATGACAACTGGTTGTTCATCTTGGAGGTTGACTGAATTTGTGGGATAAGATGAAGGTTCAGGCTCAACATTTTGGAAAGGTACCTTTTGAAATCCTCATTCTTAACTAGCTCCAAAAAAGGTACTTGGATTTTAATATTTTAAATCTCATTCTCAAAGCTAAAAGAGGAGGGAGGATTCAAAATCTCCTTAACTTCTGGGGTAGGGATCTTAACCACTGCCTAGGGGTTTAGTACCTCTTTTTATTTTCTGCTAGCTGCCACACCCTTAGTAGGATTCTCTTCTCTAGTAGGCTGATCATAAATGTCAGGTTTCCCCTCTTTCCTTTTTGAACTTAGGTTGTATCTATTTGGATTTCCACAGGTCCCTTCCCCTTTGCTCAAATCATTTAGTTGGCTATCCATGCGAGACTCTTCATATGTAGATTGGGTTAAATGAGGAGACGAAGAGGTGTCACCAAGACAATGGATTTCAGGATCAACATCTTCTTGCTCTCCTTCTTCATCAATAACCAGGTTATTTTGGAAAGGGGCTTGGATTTTTTCATCACCCCTATCCCTATTTCTTTGATTTATTTGGATGATATGAGGGGAATTATTGGGTCTTCTGAAATTACCCCTATTATCAACATTTTGGGGGTTCCTATAGCTCTTCTTTCCTTCAAATTTCAATTTCTCCATTTCTGCAAAAAGTGATTTTACCATTTTTGTCAATTCATCCACTTGAGGGTGGGAAACAAAGGAATCAGAGGTGGAATATTCAACCCTACCTTTTCTTCTGTCTCTATCAAATTTACTCCTAAGTTTGTTAGCTACCAATATATTAGACTCTACTTCAAGGGATGCATCTTGCATATGAGCTAAAGAGGTAACTCTTCTTTCTCTCAACATGAGGAAAAACTCAGGGTCAAAAGAACTGGCATAAGTAATATTGGCAGAGGTTTATGTAGGATTTATTTCAATGGGAATCTTATTTTACATCTTATTAAATCTTTTTGAGAAGTCTAAAACAGATTCCTCCTCTTTCCTTTTAAGTGGCCCAAATTTTGTAATATAATAAATAAAATATTTTTTATCCCCCCAATGCCTCAAGAATGAATCATCCAGAGATTCAATCCCAACAATAGATCCAGGAGTCAAGATCCTAAACCATTTCCTAGCCTCACCATCAAGGCTCTGTAAAAAAACTCTCATTCACACATCTTCATTTTCAATGCTAAGGTTATATGCATAACTATAAAAAGATAAAAGGTGTTCTTCTGCAATTATGTATTCCTCCCCTGTGAACATGGGCATGCACTTAATTTAGTCTTCGAATAGGAGAGAATTCATAGGCTGAGGTAAAATAAGAGGGGCATATCTAGTATCCACTATGGCGTCCATCCTATTTATAGGAAGATTATCACCTTCCATTGGGATGTGAACTGTAGGAGAACAAGGGGGAGATGGAGTTTGGACAGGTAGGATTGCAGCTGTGTTTCTAGGGGAAAAGGGAAGTGGTTGAGTGTTGGAGGAGAATGGTATAGGGTTCAAGGGAAAATAAGTTCCCCCCTCTTTAGTTACAATAAATTTGATATAAGGAGTAGGAAAACCCAAAGTGGGAAAATCTTCTAAACTCCTGGGTCTAAACCACTTTACAATATCAAGGGAAGTAAGGGTTTCAAAACTTTCTCCTTCCAAATGAAGACTAGAAGGGGGGAGTTCAACATGAAATATTTCAAAATCTAAACTTCTGGAAACTACAACAGATGGTATAAAAGGATAATTGGATACAACTACTAGAGTTTTAAAAGAAGAATCATGTAAATTACCAGAATCACCTGGTATAGTAGCTGAGAGTCTTTCCTTTCTTGAGAGGTATTTCCTTTATTGATAATATTCTCTTGGTCAGATTCAGGTGTTTCCAGAGGTAGTTGTGGAGTAGACCTTGTGTGTTTTCCTTTGGGACCCACAAATAAAATAGTAGAGTCACTAGGTGTAAACTTCAATCTTCAAGCGATTGATTTCTGATGCACCTTCAGAATCAATATTGCTTTGTCGTTCAATCCCAGGGAAATGTATTCAAGTCGTTCCCTGAAAATGATGCCAAGAATGTTAGTGATGAGAGTCGCCCTCATATTGCAGGAGGACAAGCCCAACACCCATCAAAATTTTTGTGGAGGTAGTTTTATGATTGGACGTCAAATGGACAAAGCTCAGTGTAAGAATATTTAAACAAAAAAAACTAGGATAGCAATGTATAAGAAAATGAGGTTCGCATTAACTTCAGTTAGTGGTTTAAGGCTAAAGATGAGAAGGAGGAATACTTAGTGAGGAAAGTGGACAACTCTGCAATGAGCATCTGACCTTCAAGCAATTTGGTGTAGAGAAACTCAGGCACAAGAGCACTCTTGAACTTAAGTTTAAGATACTGCAATATATCACAACATCATTATAATCAAACCTTTATTACAATACATCTACAACATCTTGTCTAGATCATCCATGCATGATCATTTCAGCATAAGAGGAAACATGATGGTGAAATAAAATACTGAAACATATCATAGCATCATTATAATCAAACCTCCATTACAATACAACTACAACATCTCGTTTGGATCATCCATGCACAAGTGTTTCATCACAAGAGGAAACAAGATGATGAAATAAAATGACTTGTATTAATGAGAAAGTCTCAGGTCTCATACATAATCAGAGAACATCTCTGGTATCAAACTATTGCAAAATAGGGAGCTCTGCTCAACCATCGACCTTAACAAATTCTCAAACTGATCTATTTCTACTCAGATCAGTGGACAATTGCTAGGAGAGTCATCTGGACATCCTGTCCAAGGCTCTTCATCTGTGTATCCTTTTGTTAGACTGTGCATGTATCCTTCTGTTAGACACAAGCTTAGATCAACATGGGCCTTTAGGAAAAATCGTCCATCGTGGTACCATGGCTTGACAGTTTTGTCTCCACGACTAGACCCTCCATGTTTTTCATTTATGGAGTGAGCCAAGGTTTCAAATACCAGTCCCTTTTCATTAACTAATTTCTCCTTGGGATTGAGACAAGGCTTGGCAACTAGGGGGAAACCACGTGCTTCTATTGGATTCAACACTGAATGAACACATGATTTCAAGGACGTCGAAAATGGTTTGGACCCACACCACTTTTGGGCCTGAAACTCACCACCTTCCGCCATGTATCTCTCCTGCAATACTATGGCTTAGATTTTGGTTTGTTCAAGGATTTTAATGCCTGAGCATGTTGCAGTGCCGAAATGAAGCATGGTCATTGATCTAAATGACCCTGGGATATCTGTCGTTGAAACATGAACTTGCCCGCTGCTTGTATTTCAGTCCAAATGGACTGCCTTTGGCCACTGTGCTTCGTGCTCATGGTTGTCACCTGTATCAACAAAGGACTTGGATAACTTGTTGCGAGCTCGGGAAAACCAGATGACTAGTACGTTGAACCCAAATACTGGTAAGTGTTTATCCTTCGAGAGAAACATAAAAACCTTGGGTGGAGACTCAGTTGAACGAGTCACCAAGGGAAACCAGGTCCTTAAACAAAAGGGAAATCGAATTTACTAGTCAGAAGGGAAAAATTCTAGGATTGGCATATGGAAAAGAGAGAGATGAGGCAAGGGCGCAAACCTAGGTATTAACAAAAATTATAGGCGACCCTTGACAACTTCATGTAATAACACTTTCTAACCATGCTAGCCATTTTCCACCCTCCCAGTTTCACTCATTCCATCCATGTAAAAAAAACTTGTACCGTGCTCATGTATGATTTCTCAAAGGTCAAAAGGAAACGTAAAATTGATAAACACATCAATTAATAAATTCAATAAGGCTAAGAGGAGAAGAACTAAAATTGAAATCCAAATTATAAAGATTGAGCAACACCCCCTCGTTATGAGACCAATGCCCCTAGTCCCTGGTTTGTCTATGAATATCTAAATAAAAGGGACTTGCTCGATATGATGAACATATAAAGAAATATGTTTAAAGGGGTAGTAAGAAACAATGTTGAGGACAAGTAAATCAAAGGTAATCTCCCTCTCAAAGGATATTTTATGTAACAAATGCTTAGCTCATGAAATCTAGATGAGTGAATAAATAAATAAAAAATACTTGTGCATGTCTAAGACTTTGAGGATAATACACAAACTCATTCTCCTTTCCCTTTTCATCATTATAATTCACTTTTTCCTATATTTAACTTAGATACTTATGAAATATCAGTTGTCCTAGGACTTGGTGCATGTACAAGGGTTAATATTGGCCCCCTTGGTAAGACTTAGGCAAGTGTTAAAACTAAACCCCATTTATTATGTTATGCTAAGAGATGTCATTAGGTGTTACCAATTAATGGCTTGCTAAGAGGCTAGACCCACCACTTCAAATGAGTATTATGAATTGGGATATGTGTACCATGCCTCAATATTTATGACATTTCCTTGGGATTTGTGATGCTACATTGAGATCTGTGTACTCATATATGACCATATCTATAGACATTAGGATCCGTGACATTTGACTTGAGCTCCATGTATTGCATTGGGATACGTGTCACTACGTTGGGATACATGTCACTACATCAAGCCATAACGAGGATGTCATGTCATCAAACATGCCACATGGACCACACACATTCATGCCTCCTTACTCATTTGGACTTTGCATGCATGTTCATGCATTATTCACTCTCCTTAATGGAGCACATGTGGGGGTATTTGATGCACTGGAGGGGTTGTTCGCACATTACAAAAGTGGTTATGCATGGTTACTTGGACCCCATGATGATGTGGCACCTTTATTTGACCATTTCTTAAGGATCTCTCACCTAGAGGATCCCACATGTGGCTCTCATGATGATTATTTCACTTGGATGACTTACACATGTGGAGGTGACATCATCTCCTTTGAGGACATTTTTCTACTTTTGGACCATTCCTTCATTTGAGGGAGTTTGTTGGAGGACGTTGGAGACCCTTGGATCCTATTTTACTCATTTATTCCTCTTTTGATGGGACATTGAAACTACTTTTGAGGGGTACACCTCTTCTTGCCTCTCTCTAACCCACATGTGTGGCATATTATGTTGTATTTGGACCTCTTCTAGAAGGTCATTGCACCTTTTGAGAATATTATGGGATGCATTAGGTCATTTGTTGTAGTTGACCATGGTTTTTACCAGGTTAATGGATTTGGAGCTCATGGTATTGATTTACCACATGGTTTTGTATTGTATTTGAGGAGGATCTCCACCTATAAAAGGAAGACTCCTCCATTTTAAATTGTTGGAAATTAATGAGAAGATTGGATTAAAGAGTTCTTTGAGTATCTATTTCTTTTCATGTGTGAATGTATAGCTATATTTGTTGAATTTTTGAATGGTTAGCTCAAGCATGTAGCTTATTTCTATTTTAGCATTTACTTGAACCATAAACACTGCAACAACAATACACTAGCTATAGTAAACCAAGATCACAAGAAGAATAACCATGCACAAGACACCATAAATTATCCTAGGAAAACCCTTCTCAATCAAGGGAAAAACCAAACAATCCTTTTCTATATTGCCAACAAAAGATCCTTCACACCACAGACCCTAGAGCAGACAAGAGGTGCTTCTATGAATGATAAATCTAGTGTGAAAGAGAAGTGTGCACTTCAGTCGTCCAATTTCAGACCATGCTTTGAGTGAATGAAAGAGATGATCCACAATGTGGATCTATCTCTTATTTATACAAGAATTAACTCAACAAATAGATATGTCACTTGACACAATAAGGCCGACTTGTACAACTCATAAATATAATTAATCTTTACAAAATATTAGTTGTCTTTACATGGTGGGGCCGACTTGTACCCTTTACAATACAAATTAGGGTTTTACCAAAGTCTTACTCTTTGACAATATAAAAAGGGATCTCACACATCCTCTTGTTCTCTACCACTAGGGACACGTCCAACTGTTCTTAGCCATAGGGATGTCACTCTCAACAGATCAACTCAACTAAGTCCATATGAGTACTATCTGGAAATCCATCTCAAGTCGACTCAACTAATTCCATAGGAGTCCAACAGGAGACCATCTCAAGTCATCTCAACTCAGTCTAGAGGAGAACGAAAAGAGACCACACACGTCCTCTCAACTCAGTCCAGAGGAGTATGACACACCCATCACATGGGATTTCTCACAGATCGTCTCAACTCAATCCAGAGGAGAACGATCTGGAGAATGTCTCATGAAGCTACAATCCTCAACACTCCCTCTCATCTAGGGAGGCATTATCCACCAAGACAAGTCTCTCACAGAAATACTTAAACTTCATCCTGGAAAGTGGTTTGGTGAAGACATCTGCAACCTGATCGTGTGTATAAAGGTACTGCACATGTACTTCTTTCCTCTACACCATATCTCTGATGTAATGGTATTTGATCTCGATGTGTTTCAATTTATCGTGAAACATAAGATTCTCTGAGAGCTTCACACAACTCTGGTTATCGAAGTGGATAATAGTGGAATCCATATCATGTCAAAATAAGTTTGCAAGGATCTTGTGAAGCCACACTGCTTCATGGACTGCCACACATAATTCAATGTACTCTACTTATGCGATAATCAAAGCCACAAAAGTATGCTTCCTACTGCACCAGGAGACCATGGCAGGTTAAAAAGTAAAACAATAACCGAAGGTGCTCTTCCGGTGTATTGTGCTCCCTGCCTAATCTTCATTAACATATCCTTGCAATCTCATGTCTACATCAGAGGCATATCTCAGTCCATAACCAACTGTGCCTCAACACTTGCTTTACTACTATCCAATGTGTCTATCTTGGTTGAATCATAAACTGACCGAGTACACTCACTGCATAGCATATATAAGGTTTGGTGTTAACTATATACATCAATGATCTAATCAGTTGTCTGTAAATATGTGGATCAATCTCTCCTAAATCAAAAGAATCCTTGTTCACTTTCTTCAAATTCATCACCACTGATGTAGGCATGGATTTGTAGTCTGTTATCCCAAATTTATTCAATACCTCAGCTGTGTATTTTCCTTGACTCAGGAAAATCTCATTAGTCCTCTGACACACTTCTAGTCCCAAGAAGTAGTGCATCATACCAAGGTCCTTCATCTCGAATTCAAAATCCATTGCATGCTTGCATTCAACAATAAGGCTTTGTAAACCCGTGAGGAATAGGTCATCAACATATAGGACCAAAATCATAAACTTGTCACCAACAATGTTGTAGTATAGGTTGGGATCAACAACACTCTTGATGAATCCCAAACTCATCAAGTGTCCATCAATATTCTCATACCAAGCTTGAGGTGCCTTCTTTAGTCCATACATTGATTTATTCAACCTGCAGACATGAAAATCCTTCTCATGTATCATGAATCCATTTGGCTGCTTGATGCAAAAGTATTCCTCAATATCACCATTGAGAAAGGCTGTCTTCACATCTATCTGATGTATTCTCTGACCCATGGATGTTGCAAGGGAAATATGTTAAGAACCAAATATTAATATAGCATAGAAAATCCTCAGAAAAAGTACTCAACGCCTTGAAAAAGAGATAATTTAAGATAATAAGCCTCTTCAAGGGGGCAACCTCATTTTACCCCACTTAAATGTTCAAGTACAAGATGATTCAAAATGAAAATGTCTCCTTGGTATATATAGGAGACTAGGAGGTATAATTACAACTAATGGCCTAAAGACGACATAAATAAAATACCATTACTAATATAATATGCCCCAATTAAGGGGTAATGAGCCAATATTAAGGCTTAACATGCCCCTCCCCTTGAGACAAGTGTTGTCTGCAACGCTTGAGTAACTCTGGATACTTCTGTATAAAAGACTCATCTTCCCAAGTGGAATCTTCAGCTGGTAGTTTCCTCCATTTAATGAGATACTATGAAATGGATCTATTCCTCAATTGGCGAATTCTTGTGTCAGTGATGGATTCAGGCTCCAATATGATTTTTCCTTCCTCGTCAAGTTCTGGCAATATAGTTTGAACTGGGATCTTGTCGCCTATAACCTTCTTTAAGCATGAAACATGGAAAACTGGGTGTACTCATGAAGATGCAGGCAACTCCAATTTGTATGCCATAGTACCAATCTTTTGCAACACCTTTTAAGGGCCATAGTACTTTGGTGATAATTTATTATCCTTCTTGGCTTTCTTGAGGGACATTTGTTTGTATGGTTGTAGTCTTAAAAATACCCAATCCTCTACTTCAAAACTTCTTTCACTACGATGTTGATCTGCTTGCTATTTCATGCGATTCT
>ML781019.1:355173-374616 GCA_009831015.1 Picea engelmannii | reverse complement strand
AGAAGTTATGATTGTTTTACCTGGAACACCTTCTTGAGACTAGTCAATAGGACTAGTCAGATACCCTATCTTACACAAGGTGTATCTACAAATTTAAGATGACCCAGAAGATAAACGTTTTATCACAGATACCTTACTAATTTTTCTAAATATCCTCCAGAGTTCAGGGTTTGAAACATTACAGGAAAGTTTTTATATTGAAAATTCCGCAATGACTCAGTTTAGGATGATTCCAGAACCCTATCTTGTACAAGATTTATCTCCAAAAGTGTAACTCCTCAGGAGATGAATTTTAAACCCAACGTACCTTGATCTGTATACTAAATATCCTCCAATCCGTTCCTTATGAAACATTGTAGAAAAAAAGTTATAGAAAAAATTCCAAGGTGTCTCAGATGTAGCAGCGAAACCCCAAGACCTTGAGCTCTGATACCATATGTTAAGAACTAAATATCAATATAGCATAGAAAATCCTCAGAAAAAGTCCTCAACGCCTTGAAAAAGAGATAATTTTAGATAATAAGCCTCTTCTAGGGGGAAACCTCCTTTTACCCCACTTAAATGTTCAAGTACAAGATGATTCAAAATGAAAATGTCTCCTTGGTATATATAGGAGACTAGGAGGTATAATTACAACTAATGGCCTAAAGCCGACATAAATAAAATAACATTACTAATATAATATGCCCCAATTAAGGGGTAATGAGCCAATATTAGGGACTAACAAAGTAATCATACATATGGAATTTTATAGGGAAACAAGAGCAACTGTCTCCTCATAATCTATTCCCTCCACTTGAGATAATACTCTAGCCACAAATCTCACTTTGTACTTCTCAACACTTCCATCAACTGCGTTTTTGATCTTATAGATCCTCTTGGAAATCACTACAGAATTCCCTTCCAGTCTCGGAACAATATCCCACAGATCATTCTTCATGATGAACTGATACTCTTCGGTCATGGCATCTTTCCAAACCTGCTTCCCTACTGCTTCTCGATGATAAGAAGGCTCAGTATCAATGATGTGGATCATAGGTGAAACATTGCTCAAAAATATTTGTGGTCTCTTTCCCTCTCGTAATGTACCACGAGAAGCTGCATGTCCCTCTGCCTCCTGCAGAGTCTGTTGAGCCCATGTAAGACTCTTCTGGCCTATTGCAATGTTTCTGGGAACATTAACTTAAGCTACAGGATCAAATGGATCAACTGGATCTGTAACTATCTCCCTCTGAACTAATGAAGGGGGAGAAGGTATTGTCTCTTCTTTATTCTCAAATAGTTTGAATCCCTCTGAAGTCGGAAGGATAAATATTTGTCATGGAGGAAATTGTGACATCATCCTTTTCTCGTGTTACTATCCTGGAGACATCCCATGTCTTCTTAGGTCCTCTACTACCTCTACAGTACTTTACTAAGCAAGGAATTTGGCCTCATGTATTAGGATAATAACCAAGATGGCCTCCTATAGGGATAACAACCAAAATGGCCTCCTGTACTAGGATAATAACCAACCAATAAAAATTGGACTCCCATACCAGGGATCATGGCCCTTCAATAATGAAATAAGAAATCTGGCCTCCCATACTAGGATAATAACCAATATGGCCTCCCATAGGGATAAAAACCAAAATGGCCTCATGTACTAGGATAATAACGAACCAAGAAAAAATTGGACTCCCATACCAGGGATAATGGTCCAAGTCATGATTTCTCCCATACCAGGGATAATGGTCCAAGTCATGATTTCTCCCATACCATGGATAATACCCTTCATTATCAAAATAAAACTACTATAGAGTAATGATGAAATCAATTAAGGAAAGTAGTGCAAAACTTACCTTAGTCTACAATCATGCTCAATCTTGCTTTTGGTCCTCTTGAGAAAGTTGAGATAGAGAATAACTCCTTGTCGTTCTTTCTTGAATTCCTTGACTTCTTTTGAGGTGGCTTATGTTGCTTTCCTTTATTCCACAAGGGTAATTATATGCATAGTGACAAGGGCTTGATCAAACCTTTCACATCACTAGCTGCAAGTCTAGTCTCCTTGATATCCATTAAATATTGGATAAGGTGCACTTATAGCATGTTAGATTTAGGGAAAAATAGAGAAAACAATAATACTTTTTCAATTCTGTTCACTAGTATAAATTTAGATCAACACATTTAAACAAAATATATAAAATTAAATTTTGAACATAAAGAAAATTTCTGAGTACAGAAAACAAACCTTAGCTTACCTCTTAGCCAATGAAGAATGTACCTGTCACATTTGTGGATGTAGTCCTCTTTAATATGCTTAGAAAATTAGTTTAAGGTTCATGGATCAAACCTCTAGAGTTTTGATCTCTATCATAAGGTCTGGTAGACGATTTTTCCAAAGGGAGGACCACAAGCGATGCTGGATTAAAACAAATAACTGCTGTCCAAAACTAAGACAATAAAAACCAACAACAATAACAATCTTCAACCTAGAGAAGGTACCAAAATAAGGGATAGAAAACCCTTCAAGAAATGGGCCAACAAACCCTTCAATCATTGGGACAACACACCCTTCAAGAAATGAGACAACAAACCCTTTAAGAAATGGGAATCCCCTAGAGGAGCCACACCATCACCAAAGAGAGACAACATGAGGTAGTCGCAACAAATATAAGGATGAGGAATGAGTGTTGGTGTTAAAATGAGAGGGGGATGGTTCCTTATATAGATTTAGGAAGAAGGGTAGGGATAAAATAAAATAATTTAATAATGACAATTTAATTAATATAAATATTATTTAAATGTAAAATAAGTCAAAGTAATTATAAAAACCCAACACCACATAAAACAAGAAGGAAAACGAGATAAAAAGCAAGGGGAACTTTAAGACAAATTCAAGGGGGTTCTCAATGGAAAAACATGTCCACATAAGTCTCATAATGGCTTATAAACTTTTATCATCACTACATAAGAGGTCACATCAACAATCTAGTCATGTCCATCTTCTTAGCTTACTCCTAGGTCTCATGGACCATCCCAAGAGAGAGGAAGAGGATCACACATCATCATATCTTGGTATTTCACCAAGATCTACCTGGTCCAAGACCAGGTTTCCCGAGAACAAATCTGGGGGCCATAGAACACATCTAGGGTATTATCCACCAAGGTACAATACCAAGGATCAACCCATGCATTAAGCAAGGGTTCCCTGGAGCACATCCAGGGGCCCTAGAACACATCTAGGGACTTACATCAACCACCAAGGAACACATCCAAGGATCAATCCAAGCATCGGGCAAGGATTCCTTGGAACACATCCAAGGGCCCTAGAACATATCTAGGGACTTACTACTTGGTCCTAGACCAAGAAACCCAGTCATGTACTAGGGGCCCTCACTAGGGTCTTTTTCCATGGCTCTCACTGCTTGGTCCCAAACCAAGAAACCCCAGGAGTGCATTGGGGGATCTAGTCCTCAACTAGGGTCTTATGCCATCCTCCCGAAGAATGGATATTGAACCTGCACTAATTTCAATAGTCCCTCTCAGCAAAACGAAGCTTGTCTTGAAAGTACACAAACTTTTTCAAGGACGATGGCTTGGTCAAAATATCCGCGGTTTGTTCTTCCGTCGAAACTTACTGAATACTAAGAATGTTATTCTGTACCATGTCCAAAACATATTGGTATCTCATCTCAATGTGTTTCGATCTGTCATGAAACACTAGTTTCTCAGAGAGATTTATGCAACTTTGGTTATCACAGTTGATGACTATGGGTTCCATCTCAAAACTAAACAAATTTGAAAGTAGCTTTATGAGTCTCACTTCTTCTCTACTAGAAGCACTTGCAACAATGTATTTTGATTCTGTAGTTATCCGGGCTATGGATCCATGTTTCTTGTTGGACCAGGAGATCATAGCTGAACCCAAACTGAAACAATATCCATAAAAACTCTTCTGGTCAACTGTACTGCCCACCCAATCTGAATCTGTATATCCATGAAGCATTACACCTCCACTGGAAGTGTATCTAAGCCCATAGGATATATTCCCCCAAACATATCTGAGAATATGTTTAACATCAACCATATAAATAAGCTTCGGTTGACACATGAACTGGTTGAGGGCATTCACTCCATAACAAATTTTTGGTTTGGTATGTACAAGATACATCAAGGACCCAATGATCTGATGATATATGGAGGGGTCTTTCAGATCTGAACCTGGTTTCTACCACACCTCTAATCCCATAAAATAATGCATAAGACCCAAGTCTTTCATTTCAAATTCTGCTGAAATCTCCCTCTTAGTCTGAGCTATCAAATTTACCTCTCCTGTAAGGAACATATCATCCACATATAATACTAATATAACAATATGATTCTGTACAATATTTATATAAATATTGGGATCTTCTATACTCTTGGTGAACCCAAGAATTTGTATAAAACTATCAATTCTTCCATACCAAGCTCTCAGAGCTTGCTTCTATCAATACAAGGATTTCTTGTTTTCTCTGAAGGTTCCTTTAGGTGATGCATGCTCTTGCTTTAGAATTTCCCGGCACCAAGCTAGCTTCCTTTTAACATGATGTTTATCTAAGGGAAACTTGATAGGATCCCTTGAGGGATCCACTGAAGGATCTATGGTTTCCTCCCTCTACACATCTAGAAGAGGTGTATTTGAAGGTTCAAGAGATGAAGCTTTCAACTCCTCTGTATCATATGGAAGTTCTCTGGAATGACGAAAAAATTCTTCTTCATGAAAGTCATGTCTCTGCTGACCTCAATGAACTTTTGACTTGGTACATAAATTATGTATGTATTTGAGGTTTCATTGTATCCCACAAAAGTTCCTTTCTTTCTGGAGGGCTCTAACTTAGTCCTCTTTTCTTTTGGAATATGAATGTAGACTATACTACCAGAGATTCTCAAATGATCAACTGAGGGTTTTATACTAGTGAAGACTTCATCTGGAGTTTTCTCTTCAAGGGCTTTATGAGGACACCTGTTCTGAATGTATACTGCAATGCTTGTAGTTTCGGCCCAAAGAGATAAAGGGTAGATCCTGATCATGCATTATGGCTCTAGATGCCTCATAGATCTTTCTGTTCTTTCTTTCTGCAACCCCATTCTTCCGGGGAGTATAAGGCACAATAAACTCCCTCTTAATCCTCGAAGCTCGACATAGTTCATCATATTTGTAGGATTCAAATTATTTTCCATTGTCTGTTATGAAAACACGGATGTGTCTACCTGTCTAATTCTCGACAATATTTTTAAAATATTGAAATCTGCTGAAGGATTCATCTTTAATCTTCAAAAAATAAATCCAAGTTTTACGAGAACAATCATCAATAAAAATGATATAGTAAATACAACCATTCATAGATGAAGCAGTCATAGGTCCATAAAAATCATAATGAATAAGATCTAAAATGCCATTAGTTTTTCTATTGTTGTGAGGATAAAATTTCTTTGTATTCTTACCGAGAGAACAACCTCTACAAACACTATCTTTCTCAAATGAAAACACTGGCATACCTGTTACCATATTTTGGAAACCTGGGAGTGTGTTGTAGTTGATATGTCCAAGCATTCTATGCCAGATCTTGCAGGGTTTTATCGTCTCGTGAGCTAACGCTTGAAAAAATTGGCCGATGATTTTGTAAAGTCCACTCTCACGAGTTCCGATAGTCATGGCATAGCTCAAATCCCCATTTGAGGGCCACATGAGAGCCTTCCCTTTGGTGAAAGCTATTGAGTACCCTTTTCTTTCTAACACTGCAACTGAGATGAGATTTTTCTTTAATCCAAGAACATAAATAATTTCATCAATATGAAATACATTACCTAATTGAGGCTGAAATGATGATGATACAAACCCTTTTATGTCATAGGTTCCATAATCACCCAGTTCTACATTTACATTGAACTTCTTATCCCGATAGTTTACAAGATTTTGTTTGAATCCTGTCATATGTTTGGAGGCCCTACTGTCCATTAACCAAACATCCTCCGACTTGGTTATAGTGTCAGAGAGGGCTGAGATGAGATAATATTCTCGGTGTTGTTCTTGTTCTTTGGTGGCAGCCCTAGTTCTTATCCTTTGAGGTTCCT
Source organism: Picea engelmannii (assembly GCA_009831015.1). Lineage (NCBI taxonomy): Eukaryota > Viridiplantae > Streptophyta > Pinopsida > Pinales > Pinaceae > Picea > Picea engelmannii. Next base: position 368,517 of record ML781019.1, on the reverse strand, counting down.
TTTGAGGCTCTTCTTCTTTAGTGGAAACTGAGGCATGGAACCTACCTTTTCTTATCTGCGGTGAGGGAGGGTTCCTGCAATATTTTGTATAATGTCTTAGCCTTTTACAGTTAAAGAATCTTACTTTAGATATATGAGAATGAAATTAAGATAGCTTACCTTGTGGTTTCACTTTTTCCTTTGTTCTAGGGAAACTTCTTCCATCTCTTGGATTTAACTGAAAAGGCATGGTCTCTTACAGTTGAGTGCCCATTTCTACTTTTGAGTCTTACCTCTTATTCTAAGAAATCATTCCATAATATTTCGAGGTTAGGTTGAGATTCTCTTCTATTGACTGAAGAGAGAAATATTTCCCATGACTAAGGGAGTCCATCAACTGCAGTTTGTACAAGGTCATCATCATCCACAAAAACTCCTATTGCTGTGAGTTGATATCTGGTTTGAGAAATCTTGGAAAAGAAAACAACGATGGTATCATCCTTTGCCATATTTAATGTACACAATTGTTTCTTCAATATTCTCTTATGAGTTGGAGCCTTATTTTCATAAAGATTTTCTAGGGCATCAAAGAATTCTTTGGCAGTCCTTAGATGACCAATGAGGGGCATCATGATGTCCTTAATTGAGTCAAAGATGATTATTTTAGCTTTGTCCTGTCTCTTCTTATATGATTCCCCGCCTGCATTTGAAATGGGTTCTTCTATTACCCTAATAACCAACTCATCCAAGTTGTTAAAATATTGTAACTGCAAAGAGTATTCTATTTATTATTGATGTATTATTCATTAAGGCCAATCCCCTTTTGTGGATTTATCATGTCGGACATTGTAAATGACCAAATCCACTTTTGTGGATTGGTCAAACCCTAATTGTAATATGAAAAATGAGAAGTCGCCCCCCCGAATAAATTAAAGTGGTTCTAACCACCCATAAAGAGAAGTCGGCCCTGCTAGTGAAAAGACACTTCCTTTCAACATCTGCCAGATTGTATAAATAAAGGAGGCCAGTGCCTCATTTACACACTCACTCATTTTGATCATCCAGAGCACACGTTTGGAGCCGCAGTTGGAGAAGAAGGAAGAGAGAGAGGCACATTACTTGGGAGAGTAATTTCTGTATTGTTTGGTTTATTCTCTTGACATTGTATTAGATATCTATATTAAGGAAGTTTTTGCTGGGTTTTCTCCCCCATAAGGATTTCCTAGGATAAATGATATGTCTCTTGTGATTGTGTTTCTCTCAGTGATCCTATCTATGCTATGGTTATCTAGTAAATTGAAAAGAAACCTAATAATATATTAAACTCTAACATGGTATCATAGCTGATCTGAAGAGATCATCTTTCAGAGGAAAAAGAAAAACGTCACTGTTGTCGTACAAGGAAATTAGGGTTTTTTATTGAAGAGGAATTTCAACCCAAAAGTCATCTAGAAAAGTGCACCCTAGCCCAAGGAACTCTTTGGCACCTTCAGCGCACCTTTTAAGTGTATAGAACTCCCAGAAAGTGAAACCCTAGTTTTCACTAGTACCAGAAGTACCAGAAAACCAAAAGTACCAGGAAACCATAAGTACCAGAAAACCAGAAGCACCAGTCCAGAAATCCACTGGTCAAGTTTGAAGGGGAAAAATTTGGATTTTCTGAAATCTAACCACACCAGGATACTCACCTCAGCCAAGCGCACCTCCTGGTAAGTTCAAAATTCAATTATGAGCATTTTCATTTTTTGGTCATTTTCCAAGCTCCAAGTAAAAGATGTCTGCAAGCACTAAGATTGTTGACAAGTTAGAAGGTGTGGAAAACTTTCATGCCTGGAAGTATAATATTGGAATAATTCTTGAAGAGAATGGCCTAACAAGATTCATTAAAGAAGATGTACCAGAACCCACCGATGTTGCAGCTAAAGCAAAACACCAAAGGACACAATTAGGGCCAAAAGAATCATTACAGATTCTATCAAAGATCACTTGATTCCTCAAGTGTCTTCAAAGAAGACTCCAAAATAAATGTTTGATGCCCTAACCATATTATATGAAGGAAATAACATAAATCAGAAGATGAATCCAAGAACTCAACTCAAGAATACAAGGATGCAGAAAGGAGAAACAATCCAAGAATATTTCTCCAGAATATCACAATTCAAAGAACAACTAGAAGAAATTAGAGATACTATAGATGGAGAAGAACTCATAATTAAGGCCCTTACTGGTCTCACAAGACCTTGGGTTGCATTCATCCAAACTATTTGTGCTAGAAAGGAGAAACTACAATTTGATATTCTTTGGGAAGAATGTATTCAAGAAGAATCAAGAGTAGCTAACCGAGAAGCTTTTCTATCAAAAGATGAAGATCAATCCCTAGCCACTCACACTAAAGGAGGAAGAAATAAGTCTTACTTCCAGAAATAAACTCATAAGGAGTCTCACCCCCAAAACAAATTCATACATAAAGAATCTCAACCAAGGATATTCCAGAAGTTTCAGAAAGGATAAAGAAGAGATAAATATTTCTTATCCTACCAATGTTACCATTGTGACAAGATGGGACATATTGCAAAACATTGTCCATATAGATGAGAAGAATACAAGAGGAAAAACAAGAGGCACCATGCCCATGCAGTTGAAGATGAAGAACCACCCACAAAGATGATAAAATAATGAATTGAAGACTATGTCTTAATATCTTCTCTCCCAGGATCAATATCACCTAGTGAGGACACTTGTCTCATTGATAGTGGTTCTTACAAGCACAAGATAGGTCAAAGAGACATTCTCTCTTGCCTTTCAGAAAATAATTTTTCTCATAAAGTTACACTTGGAGATGATTATCAATATCCTATCAAGGGAGTAGGAGAATCAAATTACAAGCTTAATTTAGGGACCCCAATGAAGATGAATGATGTACTATATGTACCAGGTTTGACAAAGAACTTACTCTCCATCTCAACTTTAGAAAACGAAGGCTTCATAGTTTCCTTCATAGATGGATAAGTTCTTATGTCGGCCAAAGGAAAAACCATGGAAGAATAAATTGTTATTGGAAAAGAAGAAGGTGGCTTGTATAAGCTAAAGGGTCACTCAGAAGTAGCCATGAAACACTCCATTGAGAATCCATGTGAACTTTGGATAGAATATTAGCCCACATCAACTACAAGGAATTACCTTATGTAAGCAAGGTAGTCACAGGTCTACCAGAACTAAAGGTTGACCATGAAGGTGTGTGCAATGGGTCTGCACAAGGAAATAACATCAAGAACCCTTTTCCGAAGAGAGACAATAAAACATAAGGAGTCATAGAGCTCAGTCACTCAGACATGTGTGGCCCAATTCCATCATCCTCCAATAGTGGGTATGTATACTACGTATCTTTTATTGATGACTATTCTTGTAAAACTTGTGTTTACTTTTTGAAATCAAGAGATGAAGTGTTCAGTAAATTCAAGGAATTTAAAGCCTTGATAGAGAATATTTTTGAAAGAAAGATCAAGAAACTGAGGTCAGATAATGGAGGAGAATACACCTCAAAAGAGTTTGTAGAATTTTGCAAAGATGTCGGAATCAAGAGGGAGCTCACCACTCCCTACAATCCTAAAAAAAATGGTGTAGCAGAAAGAAAGAACATAACTATAATGGAATCAGTGAAGACCATGATCCATGATCAAGATCTTCCAATGTGCTTATGGGCAAAAGAAACAAAAACAACAATATATGTACAAAAAAAATTGCCCCATAGTGCACTTGGGTTCAATACCCCTAAAGAGATGTTCTCCAAAAAGAAGCCAGAAGTAAGCCGTCTCAAAATATTTGGCTGCCCAATATTTGTACATATTTCAAAAGAGAAGAGAACCAAGCTGGACCCTTCAGGAAAGAAGGGAATATTTGTTGGATAATGTGAATTATCCAAGGCCTTCAGAGTTTATATACCAGGTTACCATCATATTGAGATCAATAGGGATGTAACCTTTGATGAAGATGAAACACTCAAGAAATCAAGAAGATGTCAGCTTGAAGAAGTATATGAAGAGGAACCTGTAGCTCCCAGAGTTGCATAACGAGTGAGGGAAGTCATAGCTTCCCAGAGATTCTAGAATATCATGACATAATAGAATATCAAGAACCTCCCTAGATGATTATATCCCACAAGAGAAAGCTAGCATGGGCAAGGGAAATGATTCAAGATGGAGAGAAGTATGGTGTCCTCGAAGGAACCACGAGACAAGTGAAGAAACCTAAGCCATTCTCCAGTTATATGGATTTGATGTGTGATATCTTAGAGAAGGAGCCTAACTTCTTTAAAGAAGCCATTCAAAATAAAGAATAGGAAGATGCCATGACAAAAAAATACCAATCCATCATAAAGAATAATGTATGGGAAATATTTCCTAGACCAAAGAGCAAGGATGTGGTATCTTCCAAATGGATTTTCAAAATAAAACATGTTGTTGATGGAAGTATTGAGAAATATAAAGTAAGGTTTTTTTCTCGTGGCTTTTATCAAAAGGAAGGCATTGATTATGAAGAGACTTTTTATCATGTAGCCATATACACTTCAATCAAAACCATCATATCCCTTGCAGCTAAGATGAAGTGGAAGTTACACCAGATCAACGTGAAAACTGCCTTCTTGAATGGTGTCATTGAAGAAGAAGTGTATATAGAACAACCTCAAGTATTTGAAGTTGAAACATGAAGACTCATGTGTGCAAGTTGAAGAAGGCTCTGTACGGATTGAAGCAAGCTCCTAGATCTTGGTATGGAAGGATTGACAGTTTTCTGACGAGTTTGGGATTTACCAAGAGTAAAGGTGATTCTAACCCAAGGATGATTTTAGGGGCTAAATTTCGCTCATGGGCTAATTTTCTATGGTTTTTCCAAAAACGAGATTTGCTATTTTAAAAATGATTCACCCAAATTCTATAGGATAAAATTATTTTACCTTAAAAATCGCCAAAATTTTATAAAAACTATATTAAATCCTTATAAATTTGAATATTTTTACAAACATATCGTAAATCATTTATAGTTGGCATATGAAGGATTAGTAAGATTTTCCAAGGTTTCTACACTTTAAAATAAATTTCCATCCTTAAAATCATCCCTGTTCTAACCTTTACTTCAAGGTTATGAATGACGAGCTTGTTATATTGTTGATGTATGTGGATGACTTATTATTAACTGTAGAAGAAAAACTCATCACTGAATGTAAGAAGAAGCTCACTGTAGAATTTGAGATGAAAGACCTTGGTCTAATGCATTATTTCTTAGGTCTTGAGGTCTGGCAGAGCCCAGAGAGGATTTTCCTTAACCAAGGGAAGTATGCAATTGAAATACTGAAGAGATTTGATATGTTGGAGTGCAAGTCCATGAATACACCCATGGAAACAAAGTTGAAGCTCCTGGTTGATACTTCGTCAGAATTGATTGATGCTACGCTATAAAAATAGATCATTGGATCGTTGATGTATCTGACGAACACTAGTACAGATATATGTTTTTCTGTGAACACGTTGAGTCAGTTTCTGGTAGAACCCAGATGTGTTCACCTGGTTGTTGCAAAACATGTGATGAGGTACCTTAAGGGTACATTAGATTGTGGTCTCAGTTATGATGAAGATCATGAGTTTAGATTGAGTGGTTATATGAATTCAGATTGGGCTAGAAGTGTCTCTGACAGGAAGATAACTTCAGGATGTTTTTTCAGTCTGGGGTTAGCCATGATCTCATGGCAGAGTAGGAAGAAATCAAGCATTTCTCTCAGCATGAGAGAAGAAAAATACATTGCTGTATGTTCTGCCAGCTGTGAAGCCATATGGCTTCAGAAGTTGTTGACAGGTCTATTCGATCTAGAGATGGAAGCAACCATAATCCTATGTGATAACTAGAGCTGCATAAATATGACAGAGAACCATATGTTCCATGACAAGTCAAAACACATAGAGATCCGATATCATTACATCCTTGATATGGTGCAGAGGGGAGCCATAAATCTCAAGTATGTTAGCACGGATGAACTGGTTGTTGATGTGTTGACCAAGCCTCTATCTCGTGTAAAGTTTGAGCACTTTTGAGATAAGATCGGTGTAGTCTGTAAGGAACTCCCTCGAAAGGGGGAGTAGGTTTGTGTTTCCATCCTAGTGCTATGATGCTAGCCTCATGCTGATGATGTTCCAGCCTCGTGCTGATGATGTGCCAGCCTCGTGCTTTGATGATGTACCAGCCTCGTGATGTGATGATGATGTTCCAACCTTGTGTTGTGATGATGTGTGCCAACCTCGTGCTGTGATGATGTGTTTCCAACCTCGTGCTATGATGATGTGTTTCCAGCCTTATGATGTGATGCTAGCTTCGTGCTAATGATGTTGTGTTGCCAGTCTCGTACTATGATGCCAACTTTGTGCTGATGATATTGTGTAGCCAGCTTCATGTTGTGATGCCAAATTCGTGTTGAAGACTCTCAACCTAGTGCTGATGTTGATGATGATCCAACCTTTGTGCTGTGATATTGATGATGAGAAAAAATTCCGATGATTTATAGATATGTTAGTCAATGTTCCAAATTCGGTTGATGATGTTTCCCTCTCTCTCGCCCGATGCTGTTGTAGAATACCCTGCTTGTTAAGGGGGAGTGTTGAAATATTGTAATTTCAAAGAGTATTATATTTATTATTGATGTATTATTCATCAAGATCAATCCCCTTTTGTGGATTTATCATGTTGGGCATTGTAAATGACCAAATACCCTTTTGCGGATTGGTCAAACCCTAATTGTAATATGAAAAATCAGAAGTCGGACCCTAGAATAAATTAAAGTGGTTATAACCACCCAAAAAGAGAAGTCATCATTGTCGATGAAAAGACACTTCCTTTCAACACCTGTCAGATTGTATAAATAAATGAGGCCAGTGCCTCATTTACACACTCACTCATTTCGATCATCTAGAGTGCAAGTTTAGAGCTGCAATTGGAGAAGAAGGAAGAGAGAGAGACACATTACTTGGGATAGGAATTTCTGTAGTGTTTGGTTTATTCTCTTGGCTATCTATATTAATGAAGTTTTTTATAGGTTTTCTCCCCCATGAGGGTTTCCCAGGATAAATGATGTGTCTCTTGTGATTGTGTTTCTCTCAGTGATCCTATCTATGCTATGGTTATTTAGTAAATTGAAAAGAAACGTAATAATAGCTTAAAATCTAACACAAGTCACCCTCTTCTAGCATGCTGAGTACCCTAGACTTCCAAGTATTGAAGTTGGAGGCCCCTTTAAGCCAATCTTATGCTTTGAATGAAGATGAGGCCATGTTGAATTCTGGATTAGATTATGAAATGGATTTATTACTGATATGCAAAACAAAACCTAAGAAGTGGATCTACACAGGCTCAAGTCTGCAACTCTTGAGCTCTTTTCACGCCCTAAGCTCTGAAACCATATTATATTTAGGGAAAAATAGAAAAAACAATAATACTTTTTCAATTATGTTCACTAGTATAAATTTAGATCAATACATTTAAAGAAAGACACAAACATATTTGCATATATAAAATTAATTTCTGAACATAAACAAAATTTCTGAGTACAGAAAACAAACCTTAGCTTACCTCTTAGCCAATGAAGAATGTACCTGTCACATGTGTGGATGTATTCCTCTTTAATATGATCAAAATATCAGTTTAAGGTTCATGGATCAAACCTATAGGGTTTCTATCTCTATCATAAGGATTGGTAGACATTTTTTCCAAAGGAAGGACCACAAGCAATGCTGGAGTAAAACACTTAACTATTTTCCAAAACTAATACAGTAAAACCCAACAACAGTAACAAACTTCAACCTAGAGAAGTTACCATAATAAGGGACATCAAAACCTTCAAGAAATGGGACAACAAACCCTTCAACTAATGGGACAACACACCCTTCAAGAAATGAGACATCAAACCCTTCAAGAAATGGGATAGCAAACCCTTCAAGAAATGGGACAACAAATCATTCAACAATCAACCAATGGGATTATAGAAAAGAAGAGGAGGAAGCCACCAACAAATGAAGAGGAGGAAGCCACCAGAAAATGAAGAGGAGGAAGCCACCAAAAAAAAATAAACACCCACAATGTTACACATTATTTTCGTCATCCCTATGATCGTTAATGATGTAAACCTATTTGTTGCCTTCAGAGGGGTCAGTGGCCTGAGTTCCTAAAGAGAGAAGGGAGAAGAATTTTTCTTGAGAAAAGAAGTTGCATTTTTCCTATGTAAAAACCTTATAAAAAATGAAGTTCGCAGGTTGCTATATAGGCAGGGTGCGAGAATGACCCATTCTCGCAGGTTTCACTATAGCCAGGGTGCGAGGTGTTCGTAGGTTGCTCTATAGCTAGGGTGCGAGAATTTCAGCACGTGGGAAAAATGAGCGTTTTCTCGAATCTTCTATAAGGAGAAGCTTCTATGGTGAGGTGGAATCTGAATGGTTTGGATATTACTCGCTTTCATGGTTTAGTGGGATCATCCTAACCTCCTCACCTTATAAAAGGAGAGGAGTTATCATGGAGAAAGTTAGCTTTTGTTAGCTTGGGTTAGCTTTGACTTGGTTGGAGTGGCTTTGAGATTTGCTTTGTCAAGATAGACTGTGAATATCATCAGATCTATGCTCTCAGAATTCTTGGAGTGAAAGTGTGTGGGGAACAAAGGACAGTTGGAAGGGACTTTACGATATCAAGGCCATGGTTGTAATCTCTCTTTCACATTTAATATGATACAGTAATATGATTCTTTCCTATAAATCTTGTTGTGTTTTATTGTATGATTCCTTGATCACATACATAGGTTTATATTGAGTTTATGCTATCGCTATCACTTTGGTTGGTTTGTGTTGTTTTGATCTTGACTGCACAAGAGCACTGGAGCGAAGCGGGAACAACGAAGACTATAGGAAGTGATCATAAGGTATGTCCATGATTCTTTCCTCTTAGTAAATTCAATATTTAAAACTTAAGGAAAGCGTCCTATTCTGTTTTGCTTTGTTCTAGATCCAGGTGGATCTAGGGAGATCGGTTTGTGTCCACAGTTACAGATTTATCAAATAACAAAATTGGCGACTCTGCTAGGGAGAGGATTGTTTCCTAGTTAGTCTAGTTTCCCTTTCTTTGATTGCTTGTTTTCTGGTCTCTGAGTCTATGGGAGATCCCTCAAGACTCTCTGGTTTTGAAAGTTCACTCAAAATTTTTGTCCTTTTTCCAAATTTTGTGTTTACAGACATTCTCGCACTGTACCCTTTAGTGGCGTGTGAGAATCATCTGAGTTCTCACCCTACTGTGTAATCCAGTGTGAGGTGTTCACAGCCTACCTGTGTATAGCCTGCGAACTTCACTAATGTTCGCACTGCACCCTATAGCTAGGCTGCGAACCCATTTGAAATTTGTGTTTGGAATTAGGATATCCTATTTTTTGATGCCCAGTTTTGCTTTGATCAGCTCGATTGAACTTTTGGAGCCTATATTGATTTGTTTACAGTCTGCTTGACATTCTTTGAGTTGCTTATAGCCATTTTTTCTTTTTTTGGTTTTGAAGGATTAGTCTCTTGCTTTGAGTGTCTTTCAATTACAAAGCATGTGTTTTCTTTAGAATTGTTTAGGGAAAGATCAGATTTCTTCTGAATAGTTCTCTTTAAAAGAGAATTTTTAGTTTAGGTTTCGTTTTTTTAAGAAAGTTCATTATTGCTTTTAGTGAAAATTTTGAAACAAAAAGATTTAATTTCTTGCTTTATATTAGATTGGGGGCATCTTTGCATTTGAAGTAGCGAAATTGCATGATTGATATTGATGAGTTTAATATATTTTGGGACATCGTGCATATGGGATTGATAAATGTTTTCTCCTTCTCGTAACATAGATTTCATCGAACTGAAAAGATTTCATCTTCATATCTTTGCATAATTTTTGAGTCGGTCAAAACAACATATTGTCCATGCCATTTTTCCTTTTGAGTAACAACAACCATAAAATAAAGCACTTATAAAATTTGATTAGACATTTTTTTATATTTTCTAGTAGCAAACCTACATTAGATTAGTTGTAGGGCTTTGGAATAGGTGTGAAAGATAACTTTCCAAAGCTGCAAACAAACATAGAATCTTGAGTCAGGGAGCGTTTAAATCCACTTATTACATTTTGTCCTGGGAATCCCTTCTAACACAAGGGTCAAGCACTAGGTCGCATTGGTGTTGGCAGAGTTACTCACCCTGCTTTGTTGACATCAGTGTAGAGATTGCACGTATTATGGGGATCACTCAAAGGTATACCCACAATGATGAGTGGAAGCATTTTGAGTTGATTTCGGGCTAGATACCCTGCCCTTGCATGTGGATCGGACTTTCGAATGTTCCCCCAAGCTTTATTGTTGTTGGTGGTAACCTTAGTGGCCTATCTCTCTAGGTTCTTTACACGAGGTGAATGTGGAGGGGCAAGTCTTCATGGTACCTGGAATTGACGTTGGCCAAACTCACTCGGGCTCCTTGGAGGGTATACCCACGATTATGTGTGGGAGATTGCACCAGGGTGTAAGTCTGTTAAGAAGGTCGTCAATGTAAATTTTCCACCCGCTCTATCTCAACCCTTTCTTACTTTGTTCCCGTGACATTGGATTTCATCACCAACTAGTGCATTCATTGTGAGAAGGTTTTGTTTGTTTGCTTGCTTCCTAGATTGTTAGCGTGTGCTGTTTGTTTTCCCTAGTGGACTCTAGATTGGATTTTTTGTTTTTCATGGCGTCAGTTCCCGAAATGACCAATGAAGGAACCTCTTCTCCAGGGGAACCTTTTATTTTTCCTTCTTATGGAAATATTGGTCCTCCTCACATTGCTACTTTGAGCATTCCAGGTCTCACAATTGGATTGTCGGTGTGGTTGTTTTCCACTCAGGTAATATCGAATGCAGTAAGTGCTTCGGTCGTAAGCACTTCCCCCCAAGAGAATCAACCTCATGTTGATCCTTCACCTTCTTCACCAGTAAGGTATTCTTCGCGTTCTTCACTTGCAAGGTCGCCTTTCGTTTCATCTTCTTCGTCGAGTGAAAGTTCTGCAGCTAGTAACTCAGTGAATAAGAAGAAGAAGAAAACAAAGAATAAGAAGAAGAAAAATAAGCAAGGATACAAACCTCCAACCACTGTCAAACATGTTGGAAAACAACCAGTTACTGTTAATAGTGCTAGGAGTGTTGATGATGTCAAGATCACCCAAACAACCCATAAGCCCAAGTACCCTTGCAGACTTTGTAAGGGTAGCCATCTTCTTAAGGAATGCCCTGGTCTATCCAAGGTTATAGAAGCCTGGTCTACACATCCTCGCCAACCCATGTCGTTAGCCTCTAAACAACATGCTGATGACCTCCCATAAACTAGTCACGATACCATTGGGAAGAATAAAAGTAGAGTCAAGTTCCCATGCATGTTATGCAAAGGGAGTCATCTCACTCATCTTTTCCCTCGTATGGATGAAGCCTCGAAATTCATGGAAGACATGACTGTTTCACAGCCTCAACTTCCAGCTTCTTATCACAAGCTTTCTCCCAACCCACCTGTAGTTGATGGAATGATTAATCTGGTTCCCTTGTCAGTCAATCCAGTTGATCATGTCATCAATCTGCTCACGTCCTTAGTTGAACCAGTTGACAAAGTGGTTGATCCGATACCATCCTCGGTCAACCCCACTCTCCCGTTAGAGATTGAAACCCAAGCGGTCGATCCGTTTCCACCTATCGATCCCATTCTCCCCTTGGAGAATGAAACCCAAGTGGTCGATCTGATCTCTCCATCGGTCGATCCTACTCTCCCGCTAGAGAGTAAACTTGATACTGCCCATGTTTTTCTCGTTGATACAGACTCTGCCATGTCAGGGGGTATTCCTCCTTCTCCCGTGGAACCCCCTCCAAGTAATGAGGCCATCCATTTTGATTGGGATGTACTAACTGGACCTCGTCTTCCCTCTTACATTCCTTTCCAGATTACAGTACAAGTTTGTGGTCGGGACGTTACCAAAACATTGATAGATGAAGGTTCGTCTTTTAGTATTTTGTCCTCTATTGCTTGGAAAGATTTGGGTTGTCCTCCACTTGCGCCAGTTATGCATAATCTGTTAGCTTTTAACAGAAGAACTAGTCAACCTTTACGGACCCTTCCTTAGTTTCTTGTAACTTTGGGAGGGAAAATTGTCTTTATTGATGTCATGGTAGTCCAAGACCCCTTGGATTTCTCTTTACTCCTTGGGCGAGATTATGTCTATGCCATGAAAGCTATTGTCTCTACTCTTTTTTGTGTGATATATTTCCCTCACGATGGACGAGTTATGACTTTTGATCAACTTTCATTCATTGACCCCGCCTGGATTGCCTCCCTGAATGGTTCTTGTATGCAGACAATTTCGCCCCCGCCACAGGTCAATTATGTGGCGTTGTTTCCCATGGATTCAACTTCTGATGATTTAGATCCAGTAGTTGACATGGTAATCTCTTCGATAGGGTTGTTAGAGCCTAATCTCTTTACTCCTGTCGCAACCCTCGACATGGTGTCCTTCCAGAGTGTGTTTCTTCCTTCCAATGAAGACCTCTTGGAAGCCATGACAGAGTTTTGTCCCTTGACATGGTGTCATTCTGGAACATTGTCCTCTTGGCATCCATGATCAAGAAGAGATTTTTGAGGATAGTTTTTGCGTCTCTACGAAAACCTCGTTAAAAAATGAAACAAATATTTTTGAGGATAGTTTTTGCGTCTCTGCAGCAACCTCGTTAAAAAATGAAACAGAGGTCTTTGAGCATGGTTTTCTAATTTCAAGCTCATTAAAAAATGAAACCACTTGAGGATAGTTTTCGCATCTCTGTAGCAACCTCATTAAAAAATGAAATAGAGGTTACGAGCATAGTTCTTGTTTCTATGTCAAGCTCATTAAAAATGAAATAGTTTTTCCCCCTCTCTGTTTGAGTCAAGTCCTTCATCTAGTATTTGAAGCTTCATTTCCCCCTCCTTTGTCGTTGGATGAAACGAAGCTTGTGGGGCCATCCTTCCAGCCTCTAGACTTCATGCTGAAGTAGAGCCACTAGCTTCTTAAGCTGGGGGCTAAGTACCAACCATGCGTTGGGAAGTCGCAAGCATAGTTTTCTATGATTCAATTTTGTGTAAAAATGAAACCACTTACCTCAAGCATAGTTTCCTTTGGTTCAATCTTGCGTAAAAATGAAACTAGGTCCAAGCATAGTTTTGTTTAGTTTTTAAGCTTGTGTAAAAATAAAATCTATCCCAAGCATAGTTTTGTTTTGTTTTCAAAGCTTGCGTAAAAATGAAAACAATCCTGAGCTTAGTCTTTGTTCTTT
>ML781019.1:339276-355123 GCA_009831015.1 Picea engelmannii | reverse complement strand
AGCATAGTTTTGTTTAGTTTTTAAGCTTGTGTAAAAATAAAATCTATCCCAAGCATAGTTTTGTTTTGTTTTCAAAGCTTGCGTAAAAATGAAAACAATCCTGAGCTTAGTCTTTGTTCTTTCTCATGCTCGTAAATACATGATAGGAAGTTACCGAGCTTAGTATTTGTTCTTTATCGTGCTCATAAATCAATGAGAATGTAACCGAGTATACTTTTATCACTTTTTCGGACTCGTAAAGGTTATACGAAAAAGGAACCCCCTAGAGTCCTCTTTAAGCTCTTTTCAGACTCGTAAAGGTTATACGAAAAAGGAACCCCCTAGAGTCCTCTTTAAGCTCTTTTCAGACTCTCTAAACATGAAAAGATCGTTGAGCGACCTTGCTATTTTCACGCTCGATAAAGTATTTGAAGTAAGCACCTGGTGAGCGATAATTTATCTCTTTTTCGGTCTCATCCAGACTATTTTACGAAAAAGGAACAGAGAGAGTTCTCTTTTGAGTGTTTTTCCAAACTCTATAATCTTTAAAAACCTTCGAGTTTTCTATCTCTGGACTCGTTAAACAAACACTGACAGACTCGTGATGGGACCGAACCACTCCTTCTTAGGGTTCGTTAAACATACTCCGAAGGACTCATCCGAAGGATGAGCTTAAATCAACAAGCATATGTTATCCTCCTCAAGCTTGCGTAAAAATAAAGAGGTACTCGCTAGAAATGGTGGGGGAAAAATTGGGAAAGAAATGTATCTAAACCTGTATTCTGTGGAAGATTCACTTTTGAACATGATACCCTTTCACTCGCTTTGTGTCTAGGTTGGAAAATCCACTTGTCTCCTGATCATACTCCTTTATAAGATTAAAGATCCACTTGTCTAGGTTGAGTCAGTGTTTCCAAGACAGTTTTCGTGTCGTCAATATGTTCAAAGAGATGTTCAACCTGAAAATCCTTCTATTGCGTCGACCATTTCTACAGTCTTTAAATCCTTCTATTGCATCAGCCATCCCTGAGTCAGTCTTGAATCACTTGTTACTCTGATCTACATCAAATCTTGTTTCTTGTTTCGTGTCACTGATGTGGGATACATTAAGGCCCTCCTGTGACGAGTTTTTTCCCTGTCGACTTCAACTCATTATCCAGGAATTAGACTTATAAACTAATTGGTACCTTGGAACTTGCATGGCTCAATGGCAGGTTTCCTCGCGTTCGACAGTGGGTTTTCATTATTGACCCCTGATCGGGAGATTCCACTGAGTGTTCGACTTCAACTCATTAATTCACATTCGTTGGATTGTACTAGAGTACGTTGGGAGTCATTGACATTAATGGTGATTTCTCTCACACTTGTTAACGGTATACACTAATGATCGGTAATCAAGTGGTTTCTACCATGTTCGACTTCAACACATGTATTCGCATGGTTAGATTCGTACTATAGAGTGGCGGAGATGACGACCCTGGATAGTTTCTGATAGATCCAGGTTGCGTTGGAGTATATTCAGTGTATTGTTGCATAGATCCACATTGTATGTCTGGTGGCTATGTCCAAATTTGAGTCTTTGACACATAGATCCACAGTGTATTTTTGGTGGCTATGTTCAGATTTGAGTCATATTGACATGGATCCATAGTGTATGTTTGGTGGCCATGACCTATCTTACTTGACATGGATATTTGCATGTCGACATTTATGATTTGAGTCATTTGTATTCTGAGTATGGGAATGCCTACCTCAGTGATGATATATTATTGTACTGTATTTCCTTGTTTGTTGGTAGGTTTCTGACCGATTGTTCCTTGTTCCCTACACACACTCGAAAAAGTATTTCAGCTATCACTATGTTCTAACTTCATACTTTGGGGGGATCTCTGTTACACATTATTTTTTTCATCCCTATGATCATTAATGATGTAAACCTATCTGTTGCCTTCAGAGGGGTCAGTGGCCCGAGTTCCCAAAGAGAGAAGGGAGAAGAATTTTTCCTGAGAAAAGAAGTTGCATTTTTCCTATGTAAAAACCTTATAAAAAATGAAGTTTGTAGGTTGCTATATAGGCAGGGTGCGAGAATGACCCATTCTCGCAGGTTGCACTATAGCCAGGGTGCGAGGTGTTCGCAGGTTGCTCTATAGCTAGGGTGCGAGAATTTCAGCACGTGGGAAAAATGAGTGTTTTCTCGAATCTTCTAGAAGGAGAAGCTTCTATGGTGAGGTGGCATCCGAATGGTTTGGATCTTACTCGCTTTCATGATTTAGTGGGATAATCCTAACCTCCTCACCTTATCCTCTTCAACTTATAAAAGGAGAGGAGTTCTCATGGATAAAGTTAGCTTTTCTTAGCTTGGGTTAGCTTTGACTTGGTTGGAGTAGCTTTGAGATTTGCTTTGTCAAGATAGATTGTGAATATCATCAGATCTATGCTCTCAAAATTCTTGGAGTGAAAGTGTGTGGGGAACGAAGGACAGTTGGAAGGGACTTTGCGACATCAAGGCCATGGTTGTAATCTCTCTTTCACATTTAATATGATACAGTAATATGATTCTTTCCTATAAAGCTTGTTGTGTTTTATTGTATGATTCCTTGATCACATACATAGGTTTATATTGAGTTTATGCTATCGCTATCACTTTGGTTGGTTTGTGTTGTTTTGATCTTGACTGCACAAGAGCACTGGAGTGAAGCGGGAACGACGAAGACTATAGGAAGCGATCATAAGGTATGTCCATGATTCTTGCCTCTTAGTAAATTCAATATTTAAAACTTATGGAAAGCGTCCTATTCTATTTTGCTTTGTTATAGATCCAGGTGGATCTAGGGAGATCAGTTCATGTCCGCACTTATGGATTTATCCAATAACACACAACAAGGTAAATAAACACCCACAGTAGGGACAACAAGGTAGGGGAGATGCCAACAATCTCTCCACACTCAATGGTAGCCACAAGGAAGGGCTGTGACACATTTCTCAGTCAAGGGACATCCCGCGACACTTATATCCAGGCGAGGGAAAACTCCCGACATCCTAAGGGGAAACCATAGAAAGAAAAAGAGATAGATGATACCTATACACCAACAAACAAAACAGAAGAAGATCTTAGCCAACAAATGTCCAAGTAATTACCTCAGATCTGAAATAGAGAATCCCCTAGAGGAGCCACACCATCACCAAAGAGAGACAACCTGAGGTAGATGCAACAAATAGAAGGATGATGAGTGAGTGTTGGTGTTATAATGAGAGGGGGTGGGTTCCTTATATAGATTTAAGAAGTGTTAATGTTTAAGTCATTATTATATTTATTTTCATATTAGATAACAATAGAATAATACAAGATCACTGAGAAATACACAATCACAAGAGACACAACATTTATCCTGGGAAACCCTCTAGGGGAAGAAAACCCAACAAAACTTCCTTAATATAGATAGCCAATACAATGCCAAGAGATCTCTTAAACTAATACAGAAAGTACTCTCCCATATATGTGCCACTCTCTCTCCTTCTTCTTTAACTGCAGATCCAAAACTTGTCTCACGAAATGAGCATGTGAGTGTATGTCTAAGTGAGGCGCTAGCCTCCTTATTTATATTATACTGGCACGTGTGAAGTGTCTCTTCACTGGCAAGGCTGACTTCTCCAACTGGGTGGTTACAACCATCTTTAATATATTATGGGGCCCCTTTAATATCTGTTGGGGCCGACTTCTTATTCTGCCTATTATAATTATCATTTGACCAATCCACAAAAGGGGATTTGGTCCTATTACAATAACTGACATGATCAATCCAAAATGGGGATTGATCCAATGAATAATATATCAAATAATAATAAGAATACTCTTTACAGTTACATTATTTCAACACTCCCCCTTAACAAGAAGGGTATTCTTCAACAACATCATGCGAGAGAGACATGACAACATCATCAATAGGATCAAGTGGGTGAGAGGACAACATCATCAATATCATCTTGGAACACTGGCTGGCGTATCTATAAATCATCGGAAGTTTTCTTCATCGGCAACATCGTCATTCTCAAAGGAATGCCATCATCATCTACATCAATATGTATTAGTATAAAAACTGATACATCATCATCATCACAACACAAGGATGGCTCATCATAATACAAGACTGGATTTACATCACAGTTGTCAAGCTGGAAGCTTAGTACTCGTCTCATCTCAATGTATTGCTTTACGTCACAACACTTAGGCTGGAAGCAAGATACTATACTGGCTTTACGTCACAACTATCAAGTTGGAAGCACAATACTAGTCTCATCTCAATGTCTTTCTTTACGTCACATCACTTAGGCTGGAAGCAAGATACTAGACTGGCTTTACATCACAACTATCAAGATGGAAGCACAATACTAGTCTCATCTCATTGTCTTGCTTTATGTCACAACACTCAAGCTAGAAGAAAGATACTAGACTGGCTTTACGTCACAACTATCAAGATGGAAGCACAATACTAGTCTCATCTCATCGTCTTTCTTTACGTCACAACACTCAAGTTGGAAGCAAGATACTTGTCCTGCTTTATGTCATAACCATCAAGTCAGAAGCAAGTTACTAGACTGGATTTACGTCACAACTATCCAGTTGGAAGCTCAGTCCTAGTTTCATCATATCATCTTTCTTTACATCACAACTATCAGGTTGGAAGAAAGGTACACATCCTAATTTACATCACAACCATCAGGTCGGAAGCAGGGTACTAGAATTGCTTTACATTGCAGCTATATAGCCGGAAGCATAGTACTAGTCACACATCATCTTGCTTTACGTCGCAACCATCAAGTTAGAAGAAAGTTACTCGTCCTACTTTAGGTCACAACCATCAGGTTTGAAGCAGGATACTAGACTGGCTTTACGTCATAGCTATCCAGCTGGAAGCATAGTACTAGTCGTATCACATCATCTTGCTTTACGTCATGACCATCAGGTCGGAAGCAAGAGATGTCTCATCACAACATATACTCCCCCTTTCGAGGAGGGTCCTTTCAGACTATACCAAGATTATCTTGAAAGTACTCAAACTTTATACGAGATAGTGGCTTGGTCAACACGTTAGCAACCTGTTCATCCATGCTAATGTACTGGAGCTTTAAGGCTCCTCTCTGCACTATGTCACCGATGTAATGATAACGAATATCTATGTGCTTCGACCTGTTGTGGAATACAGGATTATCTGTCATCTTTATGCAGCTCTGGTTGTCACATAGAATCAAGGTTTCTCTCATCTCTAAGTCAAATAGGTCGGTTAGCAACTTTCGAAGCCATATAGCTTCGCAGCTGGTAGAACATGCAACAATGTATTCTACTTCCGCTATGCTGAGAGAAATACTAGATTTCTTCCTACTCTACCACGAGATCATAGCTGATCCCAAACTGAAACAACATCCTGAAGTGCTTTTCCTATCAGAAACACTTCCTGCCCAATCTTCTTCAGTATCTCCACTCAATGTGAAATCATGATCTCCATCATAGTTGAGACCACAATCTATTGTACCTTTAAGGTACCTCATCACATGTTTTGTAGCTACTAGGTGAACACGTCTAGGTTCCACCAGAAACTGACTCAAGGTTTTCACAGCAAAAAAAATGTCTGGTCCGGTGTTTGTGAGGTACATCAATGATCCAATAATCTGTCTGTACAGTGTTGCATCAATCAACTCTGACGAAGTATCAACCAGCAGCTTCAGCTTCTTTTCCATGGGTGTATTCATGGGCTTGCATTCCAACATGTCGAATCTCTTCAAGATTTTGACCGTGTACTTCCCTTGGTTAAGGAAGATATTCTTAGGACTCTGCCATACCTCAAGACCTAAGAAATAATGCATTAGGCCAAGGTCTTTCATTTCAAATTCCGAGGCAAGTATCTTTTTACATTCAGTGATGATATTTTCTTCTCTAGTTAAGAATAAATCATCCACATATAGCAGTAAGATTACTGGCTCATCGTTCATGATCTTGAAGTAGAGGTTAGAGTCTGCCTTACTCTTGGTAAAGCCTAATATCATCAAGAACTATCTATACGGCCATAGCAAGATCTAGGAGATTGCTTCAATCTGTATAAGGCTTTCTTCTATCTGCAAACATGAGACTTCCTGTCTTCAACCTCAAATCCTTGAGGCTGCTCTATATACACTTCCTCTTCGATGACACTGTTTAGGAAAGCTGTCTTCACATCCATCTGGTGCAGCTTCCACTTCATCTTAGCTGCAAGAGTTATGATGGTTCTGATCGAAGTGTATCTGGCCATAGGTGTGAATGTCTCTTCATAGTGAATGCCTTGCTTTTGGGAAAATCCACGAGTGACAAATCTTGCTTTATACTTCTGAATACTTCCATTAGCAACATGTTTTATTTTGAAGAGCCATATGGAGGATACCACATATTTATTCTTCGGTCTAGGAACTATTTCCCATACTTCATTCTTCATTATGGATTGGTATTCATCTGTCATGGAATCTACCCATTCTTTCCTCTGAATGGATTCTTCAAAGCAGGTAGGCTCCTCTTCTAGGAGATCACACATCAAAGCCATATAAATAGATAATGGCTTTGGTCTTTTCACCTATCTCATAGTTCCTTAGGGAACACTGTACTTCTCTCCATCTTGAATAAGCTCTCTAGCCCAAGATGGCTTTCTTTTATGGAGGGTCATCATCTGAGAAGGTTCTTGCACTTCTACTATATCATGGTCTTCTAGAATTTCCTCATCATGGGAATTTACGACTTCCCTCACTGGTTCTACAGCTCTAGGAACCTCCCTCATTGCAGTACTGGGGATTACAGGTTCCTCTTCATATACTTCTTCAAGCTGACATAGTTTAGATTTCTTGAGCGCTGCATCTTCATCAAAGGTCACATCCCTGCTAATCTCAATGTGATGGTGACCTGGTATATAGATTCTGAAGGCCTTGGAGACCTCACAGTATCCCACAAATATTCCCTTCTTTCCTGAAGGGTCCAACTTGTTTTTCTTTTCTTTGGGTATATGAATAAACACTGGACAACCAAATATTTTGAGATGGCTTACCTTTGGCTTCTTTTCGGTGAACATCTCTTCCAGTTTCTTGAGCCCAAGTTCACTATGGGACAATCGGTTCTACACATATATAGCTGCCATTACTGCTTCTGCCCATAAGCACATAGGAATATCTTGATCATGGATCATAGTCTTCACAACTTCCAGTATGGTTCTTTTCTTTCGTTTAGATACAATGTTTTGTTGGGGATTATAGGGAGTAGTGAGTTCCCTCTTGATCCCAATATCTTTGCATAAGTTCACGAACACTTTTCAGGTGTATTCTCCTCCATTATCTGACCTGAGTATCTTGATATTTCTCTCAGAAAGATTCTCTATCAAGGCTTTGAATTCCCACTAATGGAGGATGATGGTATTGGGCCACACACATCTGAATGAATGAGCTCTAGGACTCCTTCTGCCTTGCTGTCTTTCTTTGGAAATGGGTTCTTGATGTTCTTCCCTTGTGCACATCCATTACATATGCCTTCATGGTCACCTTTGAGTTCTGGTAAAATTCTAACCACTTTGCATATGTATGGTAGCGCCTTGTAGTTGATGTGAGCTAATCTTCTATGCCAAAGTTCACATGGATTCTTCAATGGCGTGGGTCATGGAAGCTTCTGAGTGACCCTTTAGCTTATGCAAGCCACCTTCTTCTTTTCCAATGATGATTGCTTCATTTATGGTCTCTCCTTTAGCACGTTGCCTTCTGCAACCTTCACTATAGCTTCCTCAGGGTCATTACATGTGACTTGGAGCAAGGTAAACAAAACAACAAGCAAGAATAATATCCTTCTGATAATATAAAGCAATATCACGAACAATCATCACAGTAGCTCCTTTAGAGCTATCACTTATAATTTATCTGAAGCAAAGATTAAAGGTAAGGAATACAATACGAAATAGGTCAACACTCTCATAGTGTTGTGACCAAGCATTCTTCCATGGCGACTTGGAACTAACACACGATGTTTCTCCTAGAGGAGGTGTTAGTTGTATCAGGCAAATAATTTACCTCTATATGCTCACATGCTATCAAGTATAATACTTTACGATGATTTCTATCTCAACTATAGTTATCAACTTGTCATGTGTACCTTTGAATCCTATTAATCTTGATTAATCAAACCTGGAGCCTTGTCCTCAAGAATGAGTGCTTGCTTTTCTTCCAGGTCTCCTTCACTCAAGTGATGAGTTCTTTCTTCAACCTATCTTCTGTACTGAGACAATACACTATCTTGACAGAAGGTTAGGTTAGAGGATAATATCTATGATCAACTTTTAATCCTTCTAATAATTTGATCATAGCTTCAACATGCAACACTGATCAAGATAATGTCATTAAAAAATAGATGCATATCAAAATAATCACACCTGGGTTGCATCATTCCTCTGAATGTGTTGGATCTTGAGATCCTTCTATATCTATGGAAAGAGATCCCTTCTCTTGCAAATACTCTTTAAATTTTAACCATTTAAACATATGTGAGTACATACCTCTGATAGCATTTGAAGGTAGTGGCTCCATCTGGTAGCAACGATAATCATTACCAACTCTTAAGAAAACTTCAAGGGTGATTGCAACTGGTTCTAGGGTTGCAAATGCAACTGATGCTGCAACTGCAACTGGTTCTGAAACTGCAACTACAACTGCAACTTAGGGTTTTATGAGGAAACCCTATTTTTTCAAACTTCAAATTTTGAAATTCTGATCTAGGGAATAGATGCGCTGAGTTGAGGCGAGTATGCTGGTGTAGTTAGAATTTTGAAAATCCAACTTTTACTCCCTCAAACTTGATCTGTGGATGGTGCTTCTGGTTTTCTGGTACTTTTGGTACTCTGGTTTTCTGGTTTTCTGGTACTTTGTGAAACTAGGGTTTCACTTTTCGGGAGATCTAGCCACTGAAAAGGTGCACTGAGAGTGAAAAATTGATCCTTAGGGGAGGGCACACTTTTCTAGATGGTTTTGGGGCTGAAATACCGTTCCAACAAAAAGCCCTAATTTTCATGTACGACAATAGTGACGTTTTTCACTTTTCTCTTGTGAAAGATGCTTCGTTCAGCTTGGCTTTGATACCATGTTAATGTTTAAGCCATTGTTATAGTTCTTTTCATATTAGATAACAATAGCATAATACAAGATCACTGAGAAATACACAATCAAAAGAGACACAACATTTATCCTGGGAAACCCTCTAGGGGAAGAAAACCCATCAAAACTTCCTTAATATAGATAGCCAATACAATGCCAAGATATCTCTTAAACTAATACAGAAAGTCATCTCCCATATATGTGCCACTCTCTCTCCTTATTCTCTAACTGTAGATCCGAAACTTGTCTCACGAAATGAGCAAGTGAGTGTATGTCTAAGTGAGGCGCTAGCCTCCTTATTTATATTAGACTGGCACGTGTGAAGTGTCTCTTCACTGGTAAGGCCGACTTCTCCAACTAGGTGGTTACAACCATCTTTAATATATTCTGGGGGCCCTTTAATATCTGTTGGGGCCGACTTCTTATTCTACCTATTATAATTATCATTTGACCAATCCGCAAAAGGGGATTTGGTCCTATTACAATAGCTGACATGATCAATCCACAATGGGGATTGATCCAATGAATAATATATCAAATAATAATAAGAATACTCTTTGCAGTTACATTATTTCAACAACAAGAAGGGTAGGGATAAAATAAAATAATTTAATAATGAAAATTTAATTAATATAAATATTAATTAAGTGTAAAATAAGTCAAAGTAAGTATAAAAACCCAACACCACATAAAACAAGAAGGAAACCAAGACAACAAGCAAGGGGAATTTTAATACAAAGTCAAGGGGGTCCTCAATGGAAAAACATGTCCACATAAGTCTCATAATGGATTATAAACTTTTATCATCATTGCATAAGAGGGAACATCAACAATGTGGTCATGTCCATCTTCTTAGCTTACTCCTAGGTCTCATGGACCATCCCGGGAGAGAGGAAGAGGATCACACATCATCACATCTTGGTATTTCACAAATATCTACCTGGTCCAAGACCAGGTTTCCCCATAACACATTTGGGGGCCCTATAACACATCTAGGGTCTTATCCACCAAGGTACAAGACCAAGGATCAACCCATGTGTTAAGCAAGGGTTCCCTGGAACACATCCAGGGGCCCTATAACACATCTATGGACTTACATACCGCAATAAGGAACACATCCAAGGATCAATCCAAGCACCCAGTAGGGATTCCCTTGAACACATCCAGGGGCCCTAGAACACACTAGGGACTTACTGCTTGGTTCTAGACCAAGAACCCTAGTCATGTACTGGGGGCCCTCACTAGGGTCTTTTTCCATGGCTCTCACTACTTGGTCCCAAACCAATAAACCCCAGGAGTGCACTGGGGGCCCTATTCCTCAACTAGGGTCTTATGCGATCCTACCAGAGAATGTCTCTTGTAGCTGCACTAATTTCAACATAGCACACACTCAAAATTCATACCAAGGATCATTCTTGAAACAATTATTCAGAAATTTATTCAAACTCAGATTTAGAACTTGGCTAGCATACTTCCTGTAGCAAGATTGAAACTTGTGCCTAAGATTCAAAATTGACCTAGCTTATTCTCAATATTTTCTTGGATATACATAGGATGGATCCAAACTTCATCCTCAAACTTTGCATGAAGTGTGCCTTTAATTTGATTCAAAAGAGAGGGACCTCAACCCAGGTCTGAAATTATCCAATATTACTGCTAAAAGATATCCCTTAAATTCTAAAATTTCGTGCCAAGAAGAGAAGTCCTTATCTTCTAAAATCTTCTCTAAAATGTAGCCTTAATTATGCCACATAATAGGCCTCAGACTAGACCTTAAAATCTTCCTTATCACTTGTTCAAAAATAGCCTTAGAACATGCCTAAATTTTTGTCACAAAATTGCCTTTTAGATGTGCTTCAAAACTGTCATAATGACTAACTTCAGATCCACTCAGTGCTGCCACAGGTCTGCAATTTTTGGTTTCAAGTCTGTGGTTTGGGATCCTTCTAGCTGCGACAACCCTAAAGGGGATTATCCATGTTGTGGTCTCCTTTTAGGACCCTCATCAAAGCTTGACCAAGGATAATAGGCATGTGGCCAGCCTTAAAACTTCACCACAGGGGTCCAACCCTTTTCTTACACCAACGACAGGGGTCTAGCAACCTTTATGACCTTCCTTCATGATTGTGTAAATGATCATCTTCAAGAAATGCTCTGATACCATGTTGAATTTTTGAATGGTTAGCTCAAACATGTAGTTTATTTATTTTTTAGCATTTACTTGAACCATAAACACTGCAACAACAATACACTAGCTACAGTAAACCAAGATCACAAGAAGAATAACCATGCACAAGACAACATAAATTATCCTGTGAAAACCCTTCTCAATCAAGGGAAAAAACCAACAATCCTTTTCTATATTTCAAGAGAATATCCTCCACACCACAAACCCTAGAGCACACAAGAGGGTGCTTCTATGACTGAGAAAACTAGCACCTAAGAGAAGTGCGCAATTCAGTCCTCCAATTTCAGACCATGCATTGAGTGAATGAAAGAGATGATCCAGATTGGGGATCTATCTCTTATTTATACAAGACTTAACTCAATGAATAGATATGTCACTTGTCACAATAGGGCCAACTTGTACAACTCACAATTATAATTAATCTTTACAGAATATTAATTATCCTTACATGGTGGGGCCGACTTGTACCCTTTACAATACAAATTAGGGTTTTACCAAAGTCTTACTCTTTGAAAATATAGCAAGGGATATCACACATCCTCTAGTGCTCTTCTGCTAGGGACACGTCCATATGTGCCCAGCCACAAGGACACCACTCTCAACAGATCAAATCAACTAAATCCATAGGAGTACTATCTGGAGAGCCATCTCAAGTTGACTCAACTAAGTCCATATGAGTCCAATAGGAGACCATCTCAAGTCATCTCAACTCAGTCTAGAGCATGACACGAGACCACACACATCATCTCAACTCTGTCCAGAGGAGTATGACACAACCATCACATGGGATTTCTCACAAATCATCTCAACTCAGTCCAGAGGAGAACAACCTGGAGAATGTCTCAAGAAGTTGCAATCATCAACAATATTTTCAAGGATTAGATAATCACCCTTGAAGGCTTGTTGGAAGAAAAAGGCTACTACAAGTCCAAAGAAGGGTGAAATACTCCACTTGGAAGGGTTTTCAAGGTAACTTTTCTAACCTTTCCCCTTTGATCATTGAAGTTATTGTTCATGCATTAAGGTAGGACATTCCAAGGCTTCATCCTTTTGCTTGACCAACCTTTGAGTTCAATTTGATAGTACCGGGAAAGACTTTTCCATGGATTGATCCTCTCATCCAACTTTGAAGGGAAACTTATAACCCTAGTTAACTCTTAAAGGGAAATCCTCCAAGTGTCATCAACATTACCTTATATTAAACCATATATTTCACTTGTATTTTACATTGTGACCCCATAGCCCTCCAAAGGCACTGGTCTTTCATTAGTCTTCAACCACTCAAAAATAAATAAATCAACTTTTCTCTTTTTTGTCTTTTTTCCTTTTACTTTTTCAATCTAGGGTTTCACCATGTATTATCTTCATGCTAGATTTCCTTGAACTTCATTGTCATACCTTTATTTTAATCGATTCTAGCCTATTGCTCATTGAAATTTTTGTTGTTGTTAGCATTCTATTTATGATGGTTTGGATCTGATTCATTCTTTACATATCTTACCTAGAGATCAAACCCTAGGGAACAAACATTGCATCTTTTTAGATTTGATCTATATTTCTTTTATGCCCTAACCAACATGCTTGGAATGATGTTCTTGATCTATCAAATTGTACATTGCTTGTTGTCCCCTCTCTCAAACTTTTGAATACATATTTGTAGACATGGATCTAGGGTGCCTCATTCATTTCATTCTTTACATAACATTGGGGCATATCCTTGTCATATTACATACAAAACAACAAATCAATGCCCGAACTATCCCAACTACCCTTCTAAAGGGCTGGTCATTACCTATTCCTTGACAACTATCCAGGGATTCTTTGCCATCCATTTATCCAAGAATAATTTTGTGTGCAAGTCTGGTGTAACCACCTTTTTATTTCCAACATTTGATACATCCTTTATTGAACTTACAGTTGGATATCAATCGATTTGAAAGAGAGACAAACATCCTTCTTAAAAAATCTAACGTGGCCTTCTTCTAAATCTATTGTTCTAAGGATTTATCTATTGTTCAGACTGCAAAGATCTAATGAGCCCATGTGTGATGGGATAATTGCTTGTTATGAAAAATTATGAATGCTTTGTTTCGAATCTTGTAATAAGCTAATCAATCTAATGATCTCTTGGTTGTGCTAATCATTATCTATCCTCTTTCAATTATCCAAACCACCCACCAAATTTGTAGAGGTAAAGAAATGCATGTGATGGAGGTATGCACCATATGCTTGCAAACATTTTGACTCCATCATAATCTAAATTATCAAGGGTAATAAATCAATTCGAGAAGTACGCCAATGAACTTGCATAAGGGCTCAATGTATCCTTTTGTTTTTTTTCCAATATCTCTATTGAGAACTATTAAAATTGTAGGGTTACTAGTGTGCAAGTAAGGGTCAAGTGAACCTTCCTTGTGCAACATTTTTTTTCTGTTTCTCTACTCCATAAAATTGTTGCCAATGCACCAACAATGAGAAGACCTAATGATTTTACTAGCCCTTGAATCATTGCATTATATTGAGACTTTATGCCACTACATTCATGGTTTTAAATATATATTAATCATTGGTCCATTATCACATTCTGCAAGGTGCAAGGTCTATTTGAAATATAGTGTTAGTCCTTGTTGACATATATTTCGTTGCTTTGAGTATTTCATGATAGATCTAGTATCTTCACGTTTTATGAAAGGATCATCATTTGATGGTATATCTGTGAAATTTAATACATGCTCCTAGTTTTGGTGTAATTTCTAATTATGTGGCTCATAACTGGACAATGAATATGACCTATAACACTATACTTACTATTGAGTTGTCCTATTTTGATGATATATGATCACCCTCACTATTTTGTGATGAGTAAAGTAATTGTTAGTTGATACAATTTCCAGTTTGATCAAGGATAGAAGTGGAGATTTAATACATACTTTGACACTTGTTCTCTAAATGCTCTAATCATATACTTTATGGTTTGGTTGCACAATAAACTCAACACTTGAAACTCTCTCTTAAATTTTTTATAGATATAAATGTGATACATTTATATAGATTTCACATTGTTACAAGTTTGCAATCCCATTGGTTATTAATGTATGGGTAGTGAATAGTTTGTGATTGTATTGCTCTCATTTGAATATGCTCACAGAGTTGGATAATAGATGAAGAAATACATGCTATGCACGTGATATATTAATACTCACACTTTGCACCTTTTACATTGGATATTATATACTGCACGTCATTGGTTATTTGATACAGTATGAAGAGTAATGGTGGATTGATGAGTTACATTGAATAATCTTGTGGGTAAGATTTAACTTCCAAGCATCTATTGGAAAACTCGGGTCGAAACAAGTCCTTGTCCTCACCCATCCGAAATACAATGATAGGACCTAGTTTGACCCCATAGGAAAACCCTCCTTAGGATACCAACCCTAGTCTAGAAGTGCAGAGGCAAGGCCGCTGAGGTGATAGTGGGTGGATTTACTATCCATTGCCCCAAGCTCTCCCTCAAAGAGAGAGACTTTCACTTTGCGAGAGTTTGAGTTGTAACATGTCTAACTACTTACCATCTTATAATCATGTCTTTAAAATTAAGGGTAGAGTTGAGACATTTTCTCATTTCTTTATACTATCCTTAGTTATCTCTCATTTTCATTGTTAGTCATAAGTTATATAATTTTTATGAATCATTTTCCTCCTATCATAACATATCAGTTGGTATCAGAGCTTGGTGGGATTCCTCCTAAATTGTGGTCTCTCTTTGTTCTGATTTGTCTAGTGAGATGTGCTTGCATAAATACTCGATAGAAATCGTGAGTGTATAAATGTGTTTTATTTAAGATCTATACTATGCAACACAAATTTAAAAGGATAGAACTATGGACATGGCCGAAGACATGGATAAGCATGTATTTGTAGAATAAAAACCCTTTGTATGCCATTTGCCTCTAGTTAGTGAAGCCAAGTGAATATTCTTAGATTGTAAGAATAATATTACTAGTAGAAGTGGAGTGTTGGAGCCTTTCCTCTTATAAATTTAAAGGCTATTTGTTTTTCTATGGTTGTTCTTTTCACTTTGTTATGTTGTATATCGATATTGTGTTTTTATTTTGTTGTATATTGTTATAGTTCTACATGGAACTTGTGATTGTAAAACTAGAAATTGACCTTCAAAGATGTAACATGTGTTTTTTTTAAGACCCATCAAATGCTAAAGAAGACATGGGTTATGGGGGAGAGGGACTCCACTAATGAGGAAGCAATTAAATTCCCCCTCCCATTGTAATACGACCGATGGTGGGGATTGCTACAAGACGGGTGCACTTGTTTACACTTGGCCTTAACTTCATGAAATAACCTACTTATGTGAACAAGATGGCCCACAAGGAGTGAACATCTCTCTGGGGATATTTGAACCTTGGTGGGAGGAATAAAAACATCCCACTCTACTAACCAACCAAACCCCCATTGATGTCACTAAAACATATTGGTAGTTTCAATCCCTAGTTTTGGTTCCTCTCTCTCTCT
>ML781019.1:315079-339132 GCA_009831015.1 Picea engelmannii | reverse complement strand
GGGTTATTGTCTTTGCAACTATTGGGAATTGGGAGTGGAGTTTTAATCACTATCAAAGAAATTTTCTTGGGGGTGGGGATTGATTTCTAGCTAGGATTTTATGTTCCCATATATTTGTTAAAATTCCACCCGATAGCTATTTTTTTTTTTTTTTTACATTTATGCAAGGGTTTGCAAAGTGCATATTTATTGCCTCTTATTGTCGTTTTTTCATGGGTCATATAATGATTTTATAGGTATGATATTTTTACTAGCATTTTTTGTGTTCCTTTTTTTTAAGCCTAGATTTGAAGTTTGAAGGTGAAAATTTCCTTGTCGACATGTGGAAGGATTTGAATCCATTTGGCAATATGGTAAACCTAAAGATGGGACAAATTGATTAAAAAGGAATTGTAAGCTATATGGAAAATATATGATAGGAGGGGGGTCTGTCATTTGAAATACTTCCTTAATAGATTTCCAAGAGGTTGATATTTGTACAAGGTCAAGCCTATAAATAATGTGAGTTGTCCATCAAGTTATTCATGAAAATGATAAGAAGAAGGAAGACACATATGCTCAAACTTGAAATTATCTCTGAAGTAGTAGCTAGATCCTCAATAATTACAAGCATATTCAACAATGGTAATAATGAGAGGGACTCCATGGGTTCAACTTCCATGAGAGCATCACCTTTCTTTGTTTTGAGTACCAGACATGGGGCATAGATATCCATTTAATCAATTGTTAAAAGAAAGGAGTATGAATGTTTGTGGGGAGGTGTCTTTTTTGGAGTGACAAACATTTGAGAATTGCCAAGATGGATCCATTATTTTAGGTAATGCTTGATGTTGTCATTATTGTTAGCCAAGGATATAAATCCCCTACTGACGAGGACTTGTAGGGACAATCCTTCAAAAGGAAAAAAATGATATTTCCACTAGATTGGAGGACCTAAGACAATCATAGGAGGGAACTATATGCATGGTGATGTGTGATGGGTGAGACCCTCAATTTCTTGGTACATTATCCCAAGGGTACACTATTTGATTAAATCCATTAATGCATTGATGCATGTTAAAGATGCACCATTGATGTGTGAATTGTTAGATGAGATTTTCCAAGAGGTAGGTGTGTAGTGTGTTGTGAAAGTCATAACAAATAATTTACTAATTATGTGCCCACCAAAATAATTCTAATGAAGAGGAATCCCACATTGTTTTTGAGTCCACGTGTTACCCATTGCATCGATTTGATGCTTGAGGATGTGGGTAACATCTAGTTTATCAAGGTAATTGATTCAAATAAGGGAATCATAAAATACATATATAACCATGCATTTGTTCTTAGCCTAATGAGGAGATTCACATTGAATAATGAGTTGGTGAAACCTTCCCTCACATGTATTTCCACCAACATAATTTCTATTCACTCTCTACACCGTTAACAATTGGAGGTTAATAGGATGTTCATTTCCAATGTGTAGCATAGTTATACAATTAACACAAAATAGGGAGGGATAACCATTGGTAAATTAGTGTAACACTATTCCTTTTGGGGAGGAGTGGAGGAAGTTTTCATGATTATCCAACCTTTGGTAAATGTTCTCTTCTTTATTGATGGGGAAAAACTCATAGTTAGTTACTTTTATGAGGCCATGGATTAAGTTATCCAATCTTATTATGAGGACAAAGATAGACTTGGATATGAAAAATATCTATTGCTCTAGGTTTTCATTGATGATTGATGTAACAAGATGCTCCATTGTCATATTCATGTAATAGTGCTTTCCCTCAACCCCTCTTTTTCTTACTCATTTAGTTTTGATTTTAATGTCAAGGTTATGGAAGGGTTAATTTCCTCCAGAGGATGGTCCCTGATCCAATTCACTATAAAATAATTAATCAAGAGATGGAGTTATATAGGAAGGTCCAACATATTATTTGGTTTTGACACTGATGTCCAAGAAATGAAGACTTCAATGCAAAGCAAATAATACAAATTTATAATTTTAATTATGGGTTTTATTTGGAAGTTAATTTTCTTTTCTTTATTTTTTGTTTGCTACTGGAATGAAATGTAATTTAATTCTTTTTATTTTATTATTTGTTTTAAATATTTGGTGGATAAATTATGGTGGAAAAATTTTTGCAAAAAAATTATATTTGAGTTCTGATCCAAACTTGTAACAATTCTATGTTCCGTGTATTTAAGAAAATGCATACAAAGAATCCAAACAAGTATTATTTTTTTGGGTTACTCCGAAAATGTTCACACAATGCTTGGGGATGCTTCATGAAATGTGGAGTGCATTGTAAAATACCTTTTCCTTCTAATTTTGTATTTTTTTTAAATGTCCCATACATCTAAAATAAACCAAGGGGAAACATGCTCATAATTCAACATGCATCTAATAGCATATTTTAAAACATGAATGCAACCATTCATGCGATAAAACACAACATTCAAATACAACTATTTTCATAGTGGAATTAACATAATAAACATAAAAAAAACTTATCTGTTCATAAAATAACTAACTGGCTGCATATGAAGGATGTTCCTCCCAGCCATAGTATTATTGTTCATTTTCTCTCAACAACAAGGCACCCCCGAGTTGAGGCTATGAGTCCACAAAGATTTTTGATCCTCTTTTCCACTGTCCACGCATTCAACGACCCAAAAATCAGGTTCCACTCCAACAACAGTTCCAATCCACCATTTCTCTTCCCCTCAACCTGCACAACCCAAGGAATGGGATCTCCCTTCTCTGCCATGCAGTCCTTCGGGCCTTCCCACTTCTCTTAAGGGATATAGTGCACTCAATTGGCTAGGAATATCATAGTTGGGGACTCCGGGAACTCTCAGTTTCTCCAAGAGTGTTCACAACAACCTTCACAAGTTTCTTGAGCCATTTCCTCAATAGGAAAAATGATCCATAGGCACACAGTCCATTTTTTAACAGGGACACATGCCACATTTTCAGCATAAACACAATCCAATAATGGTTTCCATCAAGCAAATCATGGCTTGTGCTCTTCTCTTGCTGCCCATAATAAACGTGTCAAAATTGTCCTCTTTTTCCATTCAAAATTCCTTTTCTCCCATGCATGTTGACTTTCCCACTCCCCAATATTGATTGTACTTCAGTCCCATGCTCCCAGTAACTATGGGATGTGACTTCTCACACACACCCTCTTACATGAATTCAATTATTGAGTGTCTAATAAGTCAAAGGGAATATTAGACAGTAATGATACATTAACTTAAGAAAATAACATGGGTTTCCCTTTTAGCCTCCTTTTTTGTGCAATCATAGCCGCCCATCGCTTCTATCCCTCTCGTATCACAACTAATGATTATTATTTTATTGATTATTTCAATGTACCATTTACATAGTTTGGCCCTCGATCATATTAATCAATATGGGATCTTCGCCCCAAACATATCGACTCACCAACCTAAATCACATTTATATAGTTACATTATAATTCATGGGGATTAACACTGAGGATGTTACATCCTCTCCCCCTTATTTTTGCACTGTCCTCAGTGCACAACACCCTACAAGTGTACACACATATTACAATTCCAGGCTCTTTAGCCTCTAGTCAACATATAGACTCTTTGACCTAATATCACACATGATTTCTAGCCCAAATGATGCAGGAGCATCGCTCACTCATCAAGCGAGCCAACGCGTGGAGGCAAAGGAACAGCTGGACAGCGCCAGCATTCAAATTTTGAATCATTATAATATGGCTGCGCCAAACATTAATACGTTGATGTGATGAAGCGCACTTTGTATATGTAACGGACCTTGAGCGGATAAGCTCTCGTCCTTAGGTAGTTGAGGCATTTACTTAGATTTAATGCAAGTAGATAGAGATTTATTATAGATTAGATAGTTTTAGCTTTCGAGAGGGAAAACGGAGTATAGACACCCTCCCTTGTATCATTGTAAAATTAGATTCATTCATCAAGCATTAACATTGAGAGCAAGAAGAGAGAAGAGCAGAGAGAACTTGTGAAGAACTCCGTGTACAGATATTGAATTTATAGGAAAAGCCCTGATTCAATTCCATGGATGTGTTTGAGCTCTGTGTGCTGTTGATATTATGCTTATGCATGTTTGCTTCCTTTTACGCTTATCTGTTATATGCTACATATGTGATTGCGTATCAGGTTCGTAACCTGAGGGAATGAGATTCAACTGTTTTTCTACTTAGGCCAGGAGATTCCTGCATCGAGTGCAGTTGAATACCTCCGCATAGAGTGTGTCGAGGAGGATAAGTAGTTGAACTTTTGTTCTCTTTCGCCCAGAGTTGGGGTTTGATTTGTTCGAGCCTTGCAGGTGAGTGCAGGTTGGACGTGGAGTCTCAGTAGCAAGTCTGAGAAGAAAAGGGAGGAGGCTGTTGCAAGCGTGAGTGCACAGGGTCCAGGAGAACTTCATCACTTGGAGAGTGGTTGAAGGTTGAAGAGTGCGCAGAGTGCGTGAAAGTTCTCTGAAGGTGTCAGAGGAACAAATCTCAGGAAGGGTAGCACCTTTGGTTTCAGTTACCGTGGAAAAAGGTGGTGAACGGAGGAACTCTTCAAGAGGAAGAGAATCAACGACTTGAATTGTCGTGGAGAAATACCGAAGATCGTGACCTAACTGTGGGTCAGATGTATCGGGAGTTAGCAAGGGAAGATCCCTGTTTCTCGTAGAGCGAGGTCACGAGAACGCGAAAACACGACGTCCCGGAATGTCTTGCATGGGGTATGTCGAAATCAGATGATGTGACAGGTGATCTCGGGATATCATATCTCGGGAGTGGGAAGTCTCAAGTCTGATCTCGGGAGTGACGAGAGCGCGAGGTCGCGAGATTCCGAGTCTCGGCATCTCGACACTTCGAGTCTCGGAGGTTGAAACCTCGAAGGTACAGAGACGCTAGTCGCGAGTCGCGATAGCACGAGGTCCCGACATACCGAGAGAAAGTCAACGTTGACCAGAGCATCGGGTCTCGGAATCCGAGAGTCCAGTTCCCCGTTGTGGAATTCGCGAAGTCGCGAGAGCCGATCCTTCATTAAATAAGGAAGGGAGGATCGCCAGAAGTAACTGTGGGTAAAGGACTCCAGAGGGAGTTGGAGAGTTGATAACTCTTTGGGCCGAGAACTAGGAGGTCCTGGTGGAGCGACCGTGCCACTGAGAGGCAGGTTGCGTCAGAGTGGTATCAGAGCAGGCTGTGAAATTCTCTTTGTTCAGGTAGCAGAGGGAAGCAGATTTTAAAATGCCGCCCAGGAGAGAAAGGCAGTCTCCTGATCGTGAGGACAGGGATGCCCAAAGAAGGGGAAGGCCGACAGGAAATGCAGAGATGGAACGTCAGATACGAGATCTCAGAGAGAGACTCGAAGATATGGAGACCACCCATAGGCATGGAGTCGACGCAGGAGAGTTCAACGATCCTGAGATTGAAGAGGAAGCTGGACATGACGCCGAAGAAATCTCGGCAGAAGATGCTTCAACCGAGAGGTTGATCAAAGCCATTTCGAGGATGAGCTCGAAGACGAAGATGGACATTCCCATCTATGAGGGAAGTCTAAATGCTGAGGAGCTGCTGGATTGGGTCCGAGCGCTCGACACCTACTTCGATTATGAAGACATCGAAGAGGATAAGAAGATAAAGCATGCTGTCACGAAGCTGAAGGGACATGCAGCCTTATGGTGGGACGAGCTGCAGGTAGACAGACGTTCCAAAGGCAAACAGAAGATCAAAAGCTGGGATCGGATGATCGCCAAGATGAAGGCGAAATTCATTTCGAGAGACTACCAGATCACACTGTTCAGGCGCATGCAGAACCTGAGACAGAAGTTGATGACGGTGAAGGAGTACACCGAGGAATTCTACAGGATCAATATTCGAGCTGGTCATCGGGAGAGTGATGACGAAAAAGTGGAAAGATACCTGAATGGTCTCAGGTATGACATTCAGGATGAATTAAGCATGGTTACCATCCGCACAGTTGAGGATGCGTACCAAATGGCTCTGAAATCCGAGGAAAAGATGAGCCGCAAGAAGGGACACTGAGGGCGAGGTAGAAGCCAACCTAGAGGCAAGGCGGTTGGCCAGAAAGAAATTCAAAAGCCTAAGGAGGATTGGAAAAGACCTCAGGGAAGAGCTGAAAGAGGTGATACCTCACAGCAGAGGCAGCAAAATACTGAGCCAAGGAGGCAGCGACCGGATCAGCAGGGAGATTATGCTGATGCCAACATGTTTCCTCGTACCCTAGGTAGAGGACGAGGCAGAGGAGGAGTTATCACATGTTTCACGTGTGGTAAAGACGGTCATAAAGCCGTGGACTGTCCGGAGAGGAAAATGGATGGAGGAAGAACTCACATCACTGAGGCGCAGAGACGCGATGTTGAGTCGGAAGATGCGGATAGCGAGAGGTCGCTTGGGACGCATAAGATCCTTTTGACACCTGAGAAAGAGGTGGACAGCTCAGTGCAAAGGAGCAGACTATTCAGGACGGCTTGTACAACCAAGGACAGGAAGTGCATAGTCATCATTGACAGCGGGAGCACTGATAATCTCGTTGCAGCTGAGATGGTCGAAAAGCTGGAGCTGGAAACAACTAAGCACCCGAGTCCATATAAGGTCTCGTGGTTACAAAAAGGACACCAGGTAAGTGTCACTAAACAGTGCTTAGTTAAATTTAAAATTGGGAATTATCATGACGAGATTTTGTGTGACTTCATTCCCATGGATGTATGAGACATACTGTTGGGTAGACCATGGCAGTATGATAGAAATGTTGTTCATGATGGGAGGATGAACACTTATACCTTGGAGAAGGATGGAAGGAGTCATAAACTGCTGCCGATAAAAGATAAAGAGGTAAAACCAGAAGTAAGCAGCACAATACTTCTCATGAGTGGGAAAGAGATTCTCACAGAGATGGAGAAGGACGAGGATCCACAGTTCTTTGTTGTCAGGAAGCCGAGGGTTTTTCTGACAAGCAAAAGAGTGGACGATTTGCCAGAGGAGATTCAGCAACTGCTGGGAGAGTTTGCTGACATCATCGTGGACGAACTACCTCATTCGTTGCCACCGGTGCGGAGTGTGAGTCATCATATTGACCTCATACCCGGAGCAAGTTTGCTGAATAAGGCAGCGTACAGGTTGACACCTCAAGAGAACGAGGAAGTCAAAAGGCAGGTATAGGATCTGCAGGATAAGGGACTAGTGAGGGAGAGCCTTAGTCCATGTGCTGTACTGACAATACTAAGTCCGAAGAAGGATGGAGGCTGGAGGATGTGTACAGACTCCAGGGCGATAAATAAGATTACCATCAGGTACAGGTTTCCACTGCCGAGGATGGATGACTTGATGGATTGCCTGAGTGGGGCAAATTATTTCTCCAAGATAGATCTCAAGAGCGGATATCATCAGATCCGGATGAGAGAGGGGGTTGAGTGGAAAACAGCATTCAAGACAAATGAGGGTTTGTACGAATGGTTGGTTATGCCGTTTGGGTTGACAAATGCACCCAACACTTTTATGAGGATGATGAATGAAGTCCTGCGGGAATTCATTGGCAAGTTTTTGGTGGTGTACCTGGACGATATACTGATCTTCAGTAAAACCAGGGAAGAGCACTTGAGGCATTTGGCCATTGTGATGAGAAGGCTACAACAGGAGAAGCTGCTGATTAATTTGAAGAAATGCTCGTTTATGCAGACGGAACTCATATATCTAGGCTTCGTTATATCGGCGAATGAACTAAAGATGGATCCTGAGAAGGTCGAAGTGATCAGGAATTGGCCATCGCCGAGAAATGTTTTTGAGGTAAGGAGCTTTCACGGATTGGCAAGCTTCTACAGGAAATTCATTCGGAATTTCAGTGGAATCAGCGCCGCGATGATGGACACTGTGAGGAAGCGGCATAAAATTTTTCAGTGGACAACCGAGGCTGAGAGGAGCTTCAATTTGTTGAAGCGGAAGATTACTGAGCAGCCGATTCTGGTGCTGCCAGATTTCCAAAAAACCTTCCAGGTGAAGTGTGACGCCAGCGGGTATGCTGTTGGAGGGGTTTTGAGTCACGATGACAGGCCTGTGGCATATTACAATGAGAAGCTGAATGATGCGAAGATAAAGTACTCCACGTACAACAAATAATTCTATGCCATCATACAGGCATTGAAGAAGTGGAGGCATTATCTCATACCCAAAGAATTTGTGTTGTACAACGATAATCACACATTGCAATTCGTGAATCAGCAGGAGAAACTGAATCAGAAGCATGCGAAGTGGGTAGAGTACATGCAGAATTTTACATTCGTAATCAAGCACATTTCAGGTACTGCGAACAAGGTAGCTGACGCCTTGAGCAGGAAGTGCTTGTTGCTGCAGGAAGTCATGGTCAAAACGTTGGGTTTTGAGAACCTGAAGGATATGTATGCAGGTGACGCAGATTTTGGCGAGGCATACGAGGCAGCGGAGAATCTAGTTCTCAGGGATAGGAGTCTGTGGATTGACTACCTGGTCCAGGATGGATTGCTTTTCAAAGGCAACCAATTGTGCATTCCAGATTGCTCTATGAGAGAGAATTTGGTGAAAGAAAAACATAGCGGTGGACTAGCAGGTCATTTCGGGCATGACAAAACATTCGCAAAGCTGAGCGAATCGTATTTTTGGCCAGGTATGCATGCAGATGTAAATCGGTTTGTTGAAAGGTGTCGGATATGTCAACACGCGAAGGGCAGAAAGTAGAACACAGGGTTCTATCAGCCGTTGCCCATACCCGAGAGGCCATGGGAGGCAATTAGTATGGATTTTGTTCTGGGGTTACCGAGAACTCAGAGAGGCGTGGATTCCATATTTGTTGTGGTGGACAGGTTCTCGAAGATGGCACATTTCATACCATGTCATAAGACAAGCGATGCCACACACATCGCAAATTTGTTTTTTAAAGAGATTGTGCGATTGCATGGATTTCCGAGAAGCATAGTCTCGGATCGGGATACCAAGTTCATAGGTCATTTTTGGAGGACGCTATGGAAGAAGCTGGGGACTGACTTGGCATTCAGTTCTTCTTACCATCTGCAGACAGATGGTCAAACAGAAGTGGTCAACAGAAGCTTGGGGGATCTGTTGAGGAGCCTGGTGACAGAGCATCACACCAGTTGGGATCAGATCTTACCACAGGAAGAGTTTGCGTACAACGATTCTGTGAATTGGAGTACTGGTAAGAGTCCATTTCAGATTTTGTATGGGACACAGCTGAGAGGAGTATCTGAGCTTAGAGAGTCAAAACAGGCTGAGACTAGCAGTGCAAGGGCTGAAGAATTCGCTGAGGCAATGCAGGAAATTCACGCAGAGGTGAAGCAGCGGTTGCAGAAATCGAATCAGGAGTATAAGCGCAGAGCCGACCAGAGGAAAAGGCAACTTCAGTTTGAAGTTGGAGATATGGTTCTGGCACACCTGAGAAAAGAAAGGTTCCCAAGGGGAACATACAACAAGCTCAAGATGAAGAAAATCGGGCCATGTCGAATTCTGAGGAAATTTGGCGAGAATGCATATGAGCTTGAGTTGCCCGAGGGCATCGGGATATCTCTGATTTTCAATATTTCAGATTTATACCCCTACAGGGCGGAAGGAACAAGCACTGGAACAGAGGAACCAGTGGTCCAGTGGCAGAAGCAGTTGCCCGTTGCACAAAAACCTGAGATGGAGTGCATACTGGATAAGCGAGCAAGTAAGAAAACCAGGAGAAAGCAGTATTTTGAATACCTGGTGAAATGGAAGAATCACCCAGTGGAGGATGCCAGTTGGGAAATCGAGGCAGTAATACAGAAACACGGACAGACTGTGTAGGAGCTCATGGACAGGAGCCCATGAAATCTTTTGAGCCGAGGAGTATGATGCAGGAGCATCGCTCACTCATCAAGCGAGCCAGTGCGTGGAGGCAAAGGAACAGATGGACAGTGCCAGCATTCAAATTTTGAATCATTATAATATGGCTGCGCCAAACATTAATACGTTGATGTGATGAAGCGCACTTTGTATATGTAACGGACCTTGAGCGGATAAGCTCTCGTCCTTAGGTAGTTGAGGCATTTACTTAGATTTAATGCAAGTAGATAGAGATTTATTATAGATTAGACAGTTTTAGCTTTCGAGAGGGAAAACGGAGTATAGACACCCTCCCTTGTATCATTGTAAAATTAGATTCATTCATCAAGCATTAACATTGAGAGAAAGAAGAGAGCAGAGCAGAGAGAACTTGTGAAGAACTCCGTGTACAGATATTGAATTAATAGGAAAAGCCCTGATTCAATTCCATGGATGTGTTTGAGCTCTGTGTGCTATTGATATTATGCTTATGCATGTTTGCTTCCTTTTATGCTTATCTGTTATATGCTGCATATGTGATTGCGTATCAGGTTCGTAACTTGAGGGAATGAGCTTCAACTGTTTTTCTACTTAGGCCAGGAGATTCCTGCATCGAGTGCAGTTGAATACCTCCGCATAGAGTGCGTCGAGGAGGCTAAGTAGTTGAAATTTTGTTCTCTTTCGCCCAGAGTTGGGGTTTGAGTTGTTCGAGCCTTGCAGGTGAGTGCAGGTTGGACGTGGAGTCTCAGTAGCAAGTCTGAGAAGAAAAGGGATGAGGCTGTTGCAAGCGTGAGTGCACAGGGTCCGGGAGAACTTCATCACTTGGAGAGTGGTTGAAGGTTGAAGAGTGTGCAAAGTGCGTGAAATTTCTCTGAAGGTGTCAAAGGAACAAAGCTCAGGAAGGGTAGCACCTTTGGTTTCAGTTACCGTGGAAAAAGGTGGTGAACGGAGGAACTCTTCAAGAGGAAGAGAATCAACGACTTGAATTGTTGTGGAGAAATGCTGAAGATCGTGACCTAACTATGGGTCAGATGTATCGGGAGTTCGCGAGGGAAGATCCCTGTTTCTCGTAGAGCGAGGTCACGAGAACACGAAAACACGACGTCCCGGAATGTCTTGCATGGGGTATGTCGAAATCAGATGATGTGACAGGTGATCTCGGGATATTGGATCTCGGGAGTGGGAAGTCTCAAGTCTGATCTCGGGAGTGACGAGAGCGCGAGGTCACGAGATTCCGAGTCTTGACATCTCGGCACTTCGGGTCTCGGAGGTTGAAACCCCGAAGGTACAGAGACGCTAGTCGTGAGTCGCGATAGCGCGAGGTCCCGACATACCGAGAGAAAGTCAACGTTGACCAGAGCATCGGGTCTCGGAATCCGAGAGTCCAGTTCCCCATTGTGGAATTCGCGAAGTCGCGAGAGCCGATCCTTCATTAACTAAGGAAGGGAGGATCGTCGGAAGTAACTGTGGGTAAAGGACTCTAGAGGGAGTTGGAGAGTTGATAATTCTTTGGGCCAAGAACTAGGAGGTCCTGGTGGAGCGACCATGCCGCTGAGAGGCAGGTTGCATCACCAAACAGATATAAACAAGCACCCTGGCCAAGACATATATACATAGGCACTTTGGCCCAAAATCATACACAACGATTTCACATTTTATAATTCTGGCAGTAGCAATGATCTCTCTTTCCCCTTAGTTTGCACAACCCAAGGTAATTTACCCCCTTATTTTCTTTGCAATCCCTTGGGATGTACCACTCCCCTCCAAGGCTCTAATGCATAACCAATTAGGAAGTATCATAGATGTGACTTCAAGAATTACAACTCCAACAAATTTCACAATTTATTGATTCCCACAACAATTCTAACCAACAGGCTCTCATTCCCCTAAACTTGCACAACCCAAGAAAGTGTATCCCCTTCTCTGCACTACAATCCCTCATGTTGTACCACTTATCTCCAGGGCTCCAGCACAAGGTTGGT
Organism: Picea engelmannii; assembly: GCA_009831015.1. Lineage (NCBI taxonomy): Eukaryota > Viridiplantae > Streptophyta > Pinopsida > Pinales > Pinaceae > Picea > Picea engelmannii. The sequence goes on along the minus strand of ML781019.1, from coordinate 327,296 downwards.
AGAAAATATTAGATTTGTGGCTCTAGGAAATCTAGTTGTGATGATGGAATATCCAAACTTTAAAATAGTTTCATGTGTGCCTCCTGCATGGTATCTTCAACTCCACTTTTATTTCTTCGAGATGTAACTATTCCACTGGACGTTACTTGTTCCATGCCTTTTTCCTTGGGGTCCATATCCTTTCATTGCTCTTCTTTCCAAGTACTCAATTCATGTCTTAATTATTCAATTGTTCCTATATAGCCATCATGAAAAAATACATGTTATAACCCTCATTATTTAAAAATTATCTTATTCACAAGAATTCTCAATTCCAAAATATAAACATGTATTCAAATAAGTTTGCAGTCATAATCAAATACTGATTTGTATGTCTATTCCGTGCTTCACAAAGTTTCCATGAGAAAGAATTTACCTTACTATTCTTTTTCGACACACCTTCTTGATTCCAACCACCATGCCATGCAGATTATTGAGTTGTCTCTTCCTTGCTATACTCACCCTCTAGGCTCAAGCATAATTTTCATTGCTATGCAGTCCCTTGGGAAATCCATAATTTTCCAAGGTGTTATTGTGCAAGGAAAGGGTCAACTTACTTTCATATTCCCACTGGCAATCTGTAACCTATGGAATCATAGGGTTCCCATGTCCTAACAATAACATTTTCCCCAAGATTTATAGCTTCAATAACCATCATCTCCTTTGTATCACACACATACAATCATCATGAGATATCATCATATCAATTTACTTATTAATTTTCCAAATCTATTTCATATAGGAAATCAAGTTTCCTAAGCATGAGATTTGTTCTCAAAATGTTTGGCTCTTCAACAACATGCATTAGTATTCCTTATGGGCTTACACCATTTCCATATCCAAGACCATTTTTCCTGCAATTTTCTCAACTTTCATTTTGCCAAACAAATTGTCAGTATTCATGCACATTAATGTCTCATTGCTACATTTGCAATTAGTCCATAAAGTGAATTCAAAATTATATTATTCTAAAAATTCAATCACTTCCAACTATTATTCATATTATATAAAATGAAACTATCATTCCTTGCACATGCATTATCTAGCATACCAAGCTTCTCTTAATGTAATAAAACATTACCAATAAATAAACTAATGTGCTAATACCCATGGACACACCTACACAATCCATCATTGCATTGACTTTGTAATACTGCATATCAATATCATGTATTCCACCATGGTGAGTTGGGAGGTCTAGCCAATGCCTCAAAACATCATCCAAACTCTTCTTAATTACTTGTTTGATCTTTTGGATACTTTCCTCTTCAAACCATACACAACACTAGGAATATATTCCTTCAGTTCTCTTTAGTGTCGGAAAAGAGGTTGCAGTCCAAACATTGATTATAACTAGGAAGACTAAATGAGCACTTGTATAATGCTATGGCCCTTTGATATCCAACCACACCATGGTATCATAGATGGATAGCTCTATTGGTAGTCATTGTTATAACAAGAATATATCTACTAAAATGACTTGGTTATGATATCATAACCCATCATAACATATTATGCAATTAAATTTAATATAATTGCATACAAGCATTATACAACATGTGTACATTCATGGACCTCTACCTTTACACAAAAATTCAAATAATGAAATTTAATTGAGGGGATTCTTACCTCAATTCTCTTAAGAATTTATGCATCATAAGAAACCACACACATACCTGCATGGTTGTTCTGAAATTACTTGATGCTATATGATCAACTGGTATTTCATATAAGCTCGCATGCTCCCTTCACCAATCCTCTTGGTCAAAAATCTTACCATTCTCATTCATCTTCATACATATGGTTAACATAATCAACAACATCATTATCATCATTTTCAGCCATGCTATAAACATTTTTCCTAGACACACAATCCATAATTAGTCTTATTCAATTATCATGACATCATTATTTCATAATAACAATAGACTAATCTCAGTCTACAAACATGTCACAAATATGTTCAAGCATGTCCATATGCATAGATGCACATCAATATGCATTAAACATTTTGTAATGTACCCTATCCCAGCTTAGGTCCATTACTTGCGAAAATACCCATAAAATAAAATTTCTCTACCAACTAATTTTGTAGCTTACTAGCTACATGAATACACACATATTTAACCATTCAGATACCATTAATTTAAATGTAGCTACAACATGATTAAATAAACATGAATTCAACTAATTAACCCCATACACAACAACATATAAACCATTCACATATAAAGAGTTAAAACACAACAATTTATCTCATAAAATAACACATGACACACAAACATTTATCTTTTTAGAACAATTGTGTAACTAGCTTCTTGGGACGGACATTCCACACAACCATATACTTGATATTATATATATCAACAAAAAATCATCCTTGTTTGGGGGCTTGGAATCCATAAAATAGGATTTCTCTCACAATCCACTCACAATTTAGATATCCCACAACCCAATGGTATTCTTCTACAACTATCTCGTTTTCCACCAGCTCTCTTCCTCTTGACTTGCCTAATCCAAGGAATGTACCCCTTCACTACTGATGGAGGGAGATCCCGTTGACCCTACAAATACCCTTAGATTGGAATGGTTAAATTCACCTTTAACATCAATCCCATACAACCAAGGCTTAATTATATACCAAAAACAATGTACATGAGGTAGGCTCTAAATGCTTAAGCCTCTTCTTAAACCTTTTCCTTAACCACATTGCTTAACCTCTTGTTTAATGATGCAATATTTAGATTTATATTACAGTCAACCAACCAATAGGATAATCGAAAAACTAGATCACTGATGGTTCTCTGTGAACTCCTGTATACTATGTCTCGACCTCCGGGACATCGGATCATTAGGGCATCAGGCCACTAGTCCACACAAAACCTTATTCTTGTGTTTTGAAATTTTTAGTCCAGTCATTCACCAATCATTCTCATCCATTTATCTATGATGATGAATGGTCAAACCTTCCTCCTAAAAAATCACTCTAGATCTCACGATTCAAATGGTTTTGATGCCTATTTATCCAATCTTGATGCTCCAGATGTCGTTCTCTTAGCTAGTTACGCTTGTAAATTCCTTCATTCCTTTGAAGTTCATAGGATCTTCAACCCTCTCCTTTTTGACATCTTTACTCTAAAATATTCAACTTCGGTTCACTTCTCATAGTTTCTCCTTTACACAAAGACTCTCCCTTCAATAGTAACCACATACACACATACTTAAATGCAAGATCAACCACATGATACTAGAGGAATATAAAATACTCATTTCATTAACACAACTCTATACAAGAATTATATAACTCATAAATCCTTCTATCTCTTTCAAGGTATGATTACATACATTTGGCCTCTTCTCCGACCCTGGCCCTGGCCCTCCTGCCTAATTTCTCTCTATTTTTCACCACTATTCATGCCCGAAGGCTTGCATATTTATGTGGAATAAAAACTTCAAGATCTACCAGAACAAATCCCTAAAATCCTACAACTAATTACAACAATAACACTCCTCTACCATCTATTTTGACCCTCTCTCTATTCTTGATTACATACATATGAGGATCAATAAGATCGAATCCTCCATACTTAGGAAAATATACACTAACCCAACTACTTGCTTAAATAATCCATTTAGATAATAATTACGGAAAACAAACCCTATCCATCTAGACTCATACAAACCTAGGAAAAATACAACAATTTCATTAAGGGAACCCACTCCCTTTGGCAAATTTCAAGACCCCCTTAGATTTTTTTCAACAATGTTGACTTTGGGAACTATGCTCCTACATCAGACTCCCAGGGTACAAAAGAAATTCATGAATTGATGTTCATGAATCTTATATTGGTTGAAGTCCTACTGGATCCCATACTTTGTGTGGTTTTTGTCGACATGCTCTACTTCACTGTTCCTTTACCGTTGTCTCCAATTTTCCAAGATCCCATAGCTTGTTTTCTTTTTGTTTATTTGTTTATTTATGTTGTTGATGCATTTCTCCACACATGTTGTTGTCATGTTGCTCCAATAGACTATGTATCCATTTGAAAAACTACCTCGAATCTATGTACAATTCTTCCACTTCAAAATCTATCTCCATCTTCTTCTGCACTTCTGCACATAAGAGTGCTATGAATTTAGCTATTTCTTGAGTCTCTACATCATTTTCCAACATATGTTGCTCCCAAGAATAAATTTACAATACAAAATGGTTATGGAACTTTGTTCCATACACCATGTGCCATCTTCTTCTTGCTGCTTCAGTTCCTCATATAGACTTTGTATGGCCTTTGTTTCTATTCTTTTGACCCCATATGCTTTGTTGTCCTCAACTCTTTGAGGATACTCTTTATCAAATGAAAACTCATGAAACCAATAATGCATATCTCCAAGCTACATGTTCAGTCTACATAGTTGTGGATGTTCAAACATACTCTATTTCTGTTGATTTTTCAATAATCAAGGTTAAGCATGAAGTTCATTCCAATTTTATCATTTCACTCAACCATATCCAATAATGTTGCAACAACAAAGATCACAAGAAGAAACACCATGCACAAGAACACAAGAAGTATCATGGGAAACCCTTCTAAACAAGGGAAGAAAACCCAACCAAAATCCTTTGCTATAATCTTCAAGAGAAATACCTTCACCACCAATAAACCTAGAACACAAGAGGGTGCTCAAACCCTAGAAGAATAGCACCCAAGAGAGGTGCACACTTTTCCCAAGAAGGTGTACTTGCTGAAATTTCCAAACTCACACAAAATATATGATTCCTCAATGGGGAATTTACCTTTACTTATACTAAACTAATCCTATCAACATAAGTGTCTATTGGCACAACAAGGCCAACCTCTCTATCTCATAATATAATTATTATTGACCATATTAATTATCTTTTACATTAATTAACAATACATTAAAGTGGGGCCGATATGTACCCTTTACATTACAATTAGGGTTATAGACATGTCTAACTTTTGAAAAATATAGAAAGGGATCTCATACACCCACTAGTGCTCATCCACTAGGGGCACATCCATATCGATGTCCATATCTGGCTCACTGCATTACACAAAGGAACCAATTCTAGTGCTCAACCACTAGGATCATGTTCACCTGTGCTCATCCATAGGTACGTCCACTCAACATATATTATTTCCCATTACATTACACAAAAGAGTCATCTGGAGTTTCTCATCAACTCTCTACTCAGAGGAGGATAATACATCATCTTCATTTATGTTCTCATGATTATGCACCCAACACTTTGGGATTTCACACGTTCACCTTGTGCTCTGCGACATGCACATCCAACTATACAGATCTCCTTTCTCGTTGCATTACACAGGAGAATCATCTGGAGTTCTTATCAACTCTCTGTAAGGAGGAGGCCATATCTACATTCCATATCTGTATCATATAGGAACCACTCACCCCTCTTATGGGCTTTCTCTTAGGTTTGTAAGCTGGAGAATGTCTCACGTAGCTGCAATCATTAACACTCCCTCTCAGCTAGGGAGGCATTTTCCACCAGGCCAAGTCTCTCATGAAAATACTTGAACTTTGTCTTGGCAAGTGGTTTGGTGAAGATATCCACAATCTGTTCATGAGTAGGAAGATACTACATGTGTAATGTCTTCCTCTGCACCATGTCTTTGATATAGTGATACTTTATCTCAATGTGTTTCGATCTATCATGAAATACATGGTTCTCGGAGAACTTTACATAGCTCTGGTTATCACAATGAATAGCAGTAGGATCCATCTCATGATCAAACAAGTCACTCAGAAGTTTGTGAAGACACACTACTTCGTGAACTACTACACTCAATGCAATGTACTTTTCCTCTGCGGTGCTTAATGCCACAGAGCTCTGTTTCCTACTTCACCAGGAAACCAGGGAAGACACTAAAGTGAAGCAACAACCAGAGGTGTTTTTTCTGTCCACTGCGCTTCCTGCCCAATATGTATCAGCATATCCTTGCAGGCTCAAATATACACTGGAGGCATATCTTAGGCCATAAACAACTGTGACTTGTAAGTATCTCAATACATGTTTTGCAACTATCTAGTTTGTCTGTCTCAATTAGTTCATAAACTAGCTAAGCACATTCACTGCATATAAAATATTTGGTCTGGTGTTAACCAGATACATCAGTGATCCAATCAACTATTGGTATAAGTGTGGATCTACTTCTCCTAAATCAACATCAATCATCTTCTTCAAATCCATTACCATTGGAGTGGGCATGGATTTGCATTATGTCAAGCCGAACTTTTTCAGTATCTCCATAGTATATTTTCCTTGACTTAGGAAAATCTCATTTGTCCTCTACCATACTTCTAGTCCCAAGAAGTAGTGCATCAAGCCCAAGTCCTTCATCTCAAATTTAGAAGCCAATGCTCATTTTCACTCAATACTGAGTTTGTCTGAGCTGGTGAGAAAAATATCATCCACATATAGGACCAAAATAAAACACTCATTGCCATCAGTGTGATAATATAAGTTTGGATCAACAACACTTTTGTTGAAGCCCAAGCTCATCAGAAATCCATCCATTTTCTCGTACCAAGCACGTGGTGCTTTATTTAGACCATATAGGGCTTTCCTCAACCTGCATACATGATATCTTTCGTTGTGTACAATGAATCCTTCTGGCTTATCAATATAAACTTCTTCCTCAATTTCACCATTGAGAAAAGTTGTCTTTACATCTATCTGATGTAGCTTCCAACCCATGGAAGCAGCTAGTGCAATGATAGATCAAATGGAGGTGTATCGGGATACTGGTGCAAAATTCTCGTCATAGTCAACTCCCTCTACTTGTGAAAAACCTCTGGCCACAAATCTTGCTTTGTATTTTTTGATGCTTCCATCAAAAACATGCTTGATTTTATAAATCCACTTGGAAGTCACTACAAACTTTCCCTCTGTTCTTGGAACAATATCCCATACATAATTTTTTAATATAGATTGATATTCTTTAGTGACTTAGTCATGGCATCTTTCCATACTTGTTCACTTGAAGCTTCTCCATGACAAGATGGATTTGAGTCAATAATGTGGGTCATGTATGAAAGATATATTGAGAATTGTTGATGATTGCAGCTAAATGAGACATTCTCCAACTTACAAACCTGAGAGAAATCCCCTGAGAGGGGGGTGTGGTTCCTATCTGAGAAAGAGTTGGAACGTAGAGACGGCCTCCTCCTTACAGAGAGTTGGGAATAACTCCAAATGATTCTCCCATGTAACGTAGTGAGAAAGGAGATCTTTATAGTTGGATGTTCCTATCGCTGAGAACAAGGCGAACATGTGAAATCCAAAAGTGATGGGTGCATCGTCATGAGAACAAAAATTAATATGATGTATTAAGCCTCCTCTGAGCAGAAGAGTTGATGAGAAAATCCAGATGACTCTCTTGTGTAATGCAATGGGAAAGAAGATATGTTGAGTGGACATTCCTTTGGACGAGCACAGATGAACGTGATCCTAGTGGATGAGCACTAGTGAAGAAGTGGTTCTTCTGTGTAATGCAATGAGCCAGAGATATGGAAATCCCTATGGATGTGCCCCTAGTGGATGAGAACTAGTGGGTGTATAAGATCCCTTACTATATTTTTCAAGAGTCAGACATGCCTGTAACCCTAATTGTAATGTAAAGAGTATAGGTTAGCCCCACTTTAATGTGATTAATAATTAATGTAAAAGATAATTAATCAGGTTAATGTTACTTATATTGTGAGCTATTGAGGTTGGCCCTGTAGTTCCAATAGACACTTCTGTTGACAGGTCCAGTCTAGTATAAGTAAAGGAAATTCCCCATTGAGGAATCATATCTTTCATGTGAGTTTGGAAATTTCAACAAGTACACCTCCTTGGGAAAAGTGCGCACCTCTCTTGGGCACTAGTATTATAGGGTTTGAGCACCTTATTGTATGATAGGTTTCATTGGTGGTGAAGTTATTTCTCTTGAATAATATAGAAAACGATTTTGGCTGGGTTTTCTTCCCTTGTTGAGAAGGGTTTCCTAGGATACTTCTTGTGTTCTTGTGCATGGTGTTTCTTCCTGTGATCTTGGTTTCTCCAATATTATTGGTTATGGTTAAGAGAAATGATAGAATTGGAATGAACCTCATGATTAACCTTTATTATGGAAAAATCAACATGGTTTCAGAGCATAGGTCTTGAAGAACCCTTGCACAATATTTCATAAGACTAAACCGTCCTCCTTCTGCATTTTTGTACGACCTCTAGGGTTTCTGTAGAAATCTGTACAACCCTCAATTGATCATCCCTTTCACCCCTTTATAAGTGGAAGTTGGAGTTAAAACTTGGACCAATTTGTAGGACCCTCCTCAGCGCATCTCCATAGACCTTCAAAATCAAATTTCAAGGATTTTTAGTTTTTGGCCCTAGGGTTTCTAGGGTGCCGAAATTTTCTGCAGAATCTTGATCATATATTTTTGGAACTTATTGAAGAAACATTTTTCTTAATTTGACAATATTTTATGTGACACTATCAAATTTGATTATTGGTAGTCATAAGCCCAACAAAATCCAATGTTACTAATTGAACATAATCATTAGTTTTTCAAAATCTAGTTAGCGAGAGTTTGAAGAAACCAAACAAATGAAGAACATAGCCTTAGTAGAAGATAGTCTTGATGGAGAAAGCAACTTCAGCTCCTGGAAATCAATAATTTAGGTCACCCTTGAAGAATATGACCTTTTGGATGTGGTAACTAAAACCTTACCAGACACAACTACAGATGTAGAGAAGAAGATAAGAAAGGAAGAAGATGTCAAAGCAAGAAAATTAATCATCTACTCAGTAAGAGATCATGTCTTACCTCGTATTTACAACCTAAAGACAACTTATGATATGTATGAAGAATTAAAATAAATGTTTGAAAGTGACAACACCCTCAAAGATATTACCTTGAAGAGCCAATTTCAAAGTACGAAAATGACAAAAGGCGACAGAGTTGCTATCTTATTTATGAAGATATGAGAGATTAAAGAACATCTAGAAACCATTGGAGAAATCATGTTTGATAGAGAACTTGTCCGAATCACTCTCAAAAACCTTCCAAAATAGTGGGAGCCTTTTCTTCAGAGTATCAATGGAAGAGAAAGTCTACCAACATTTGATTGTCTATGGACAGATTGCACTCAAGAAGAACTTAGACTTAGAAATAGAGGAGTGGGAGAATCCTTAGAAAAAAATCATGCTCTTGCACTCCATACAAAGAAAGGAGGAAAATTAAAAAGAAACTTTAGACAAACATTCAAAGATGAAAATCCTTCATCAAACCTAGGTTATAATAATAAAAAAGATGTTTCAGGAATTTAGTGCTTCAGATGTGACAAATATGGAAACTATGCAAGAAACTGTCCAACCAGGAAGAAGGGAAGACAATATGCTTCTAATGTTGACATTGATCCAGATCCACCTCAAAATAATGAATATAAGAGAGAGGATAAGTACATCCTCTAAGATAAAAACATGACTACAAACCCAGGTAAATCAATTGATCTCTAATTTTATAGTTGATTGCATTTTTTTAATGAAGGATATTATCCCTAGTATGGGAGCCCTCAAAGACTTGGACCATTATCCCCGGTACGGGAGTCCAAACCATATTTGATTGATTATTATATGAGACAAGCAAATATTTTTCGTCAAATAAGAGATACATTAAAAAAAAAAAAAAGACCCAGAGAATCTCAAATGGAGATTGATAGTGAGATAATACCTTCTCCCCCTTCAACAGTTCAGAGGGAGACAAACATTATTCCATCTAATCCAGTTGCTCCAGTTGATATGTCCATAGATTTTGAAGTAAGAGCATAAAAGGGCATGCCTAGGATTCAGCTAGAAGGCAGAAAAACATACGATTCCCTCAAGGGACACCTTGAGAAAGAAAAAGAGTTTTTCAAAAACTATTCTTCAATCATGAGCCACCTCATTGAAGAAACAACAAGAGAAACAAGTATGGAAAGATACCATAACAATACCAATGTATATTAAAGAATGATGTATAAGATATAATTCAAAGACTAGAAGATAAGTATGTGGTAACTTCCAAGTGGATCTATAAGAGAAAGCATGCAACTGATGGAAGTGTTAAGAAATACAAAGCCAAAGGATTCTCACAAACAGAGGGAGTTTTCTATGATGAGACACTTGATCTAGTAAACCATATACACTTCCATCCGTACTACCATCCATGAGTTGGAAACTATATCAGGTGAATGTATTCTTGATGAGTTTGGGTTTTAGCAAGAGTGTTGCTGATCAAAACCTATATTATTATAGTGTTGGTGACGAGAGCCTAATTTTGATGACTTATTTAGAAAGCATTGGTTGTTGAAAACAAGTAAGCCTTGAATTCTAAGTTCAAGATGAAGGATATGAGTATGATTCTCTACTTCTTGGAAGTATGATAGAGAACCAATGAGATTTTCCCGAGTCAAGGAAAATATACAATGGGAATATTAAAGAAGTTCATCTTGACAGAATACAAGAACACTGTGATATATTTGAAGAAAAATAATGATGATGATTCATATGAGATTGATCTAGAACTGATTGGATCATTGATGTATCTGGTTAACACCATATCAAATTCATGTTATGCAGTGAATGTACTTAGTAAATCCATGAGTCAACCGAGACAGACTCACTAGATAGCAGTAAAGAATCTATTGAGATACATATGAGGCACAATTGGATATGGCCTGAGATATGCTTCTAGTGTGAACTTGAGATTGCAGGATATGACAATACATATTTGTTATCACTGAAATTTCGTCCGCACATGGCGACAATAACTCCGCATCATCAAAACAACAATGAAGTCATTCATGGCACTGAAGTAATTTCACAGCATTCCAGAAGGGTCAAAAACTATACAAAGTAACCAAAAATTGAAGGGCGCTTCACAGTAGTTTGGTGCGCGCGCACATGCGCAGGACAAGAACGTACTCTGTGCGCATGCACGCACGACGTGCGGCTGTCAACGACAAAACCCGTGCACCTGCTAAAATGACACATTTATGAATTGGCCGGCCTCTCAACTGCTTACGGACTGGCTCCCAATCTGATTTGACTCCCAAATCCGAGCTGAATCCGTAGGGTAGGCGGGTTAATGACCTAAGGAAGCCCTAAAGGGCCCCTTTTCACACTTTGAAGAGGTTACATAATCACCCGAGGATCTGCTATAAAAATCCGTGAAGATACATTATTTTGGCAAGGAATTTCAGGCATCGTTATGCTGCTAAGATCGTTAAGGACTCATTCTTTAACGATAACACATTGGCAACATCGCAGGGAGTTCTTTCACTGTCATCCTCAGTTCTTCTCATTGTAAGGAAAGAAAACTTTGTGAGGGCCTCAAGAGCCTTCCATTGGGGGAAGAAGGAACCACAGTTCTCTTCCCTCATCGTGCTCCGATTTCATTAATTGACCAACTCAAAACCATTGGTGACATCTGTCTTTTTTTTGGTGTTTTTTTGTTTCTTTTCACAGTTTTAATTTGTTTTCAGTTGATATTAGCTTGTAGTTTGTTCTGTATTCTCTAACCTTTCCTTCCACAACTGTCATGCCCTGCAAGACCCAACAGGGCATGTAAGCACCCTCGATTTGCTCACCAGGTGACGAATTGGGTGCGAACAGACTGGCGACTCCACTGGGGAGATAGGTATCAATTCCTCCCTCATTTGGGTTTATTTTGATTTCCTTTTGGTTTTATTAACTTGCAGGGACACAAACCGGCCACCGCTGACCTGCTAACTAGTCAATTCATAGGAGAATTGAGAGAAATCCATCCGAAGTTTCTTTCTCGGTAACTTGTCACAAACGCGCGGATATTCCAGCCCATAGACGCGCATCTGGCACGCATGCGCCTGAGTTACAACTGTTTCTCCGCGCACATGCGCTTTGGTTTTCAATATGGTCAGCACGCAGGCTCCATATGCGCCTCTGTCTACACTAGAGGCCACGCATCTGAACTAAACTTCACAATGTAAGGTTTTTGGATGTGGGGAAAGTCATTTTCCTTCTCAAGAATGATGTTATGCACGCTCTAAATACTGCACCACTTAGACCCCTCAACTTATAAAGGGGATAGTCAAACAAACATAAGCACTTAGGTGGATAAAAATCAT
>ML781019.1:277159-295820 GCA_009831015.1 Picea engelmannii | reverse complement strand
TCCCTCAAAAGGGCCTGGGAGCATTATAACGCTCCCTGACAGTGTATGGGGGAGCGTCGGCGCTCCGAGATAGTGTAAGGGGGAGCGCTCCTCTCCAAAACTCAGTTTTTGAGGTGCTTTCATATGGCCAAAGGTTTGCAAGCCTGTTGACTCATTTCTCCTCTTCCAAATCAGATGTTTGAGGTGTTTCAAGTGTCTTTCTCATGTCGTTATTGGCACGACATAGGCATCATGGAAGTATTCTTTCTTGCTACACTTGTGAGCAACATGTGACACTTGCGACCTTGTGAGAAAAATGCGACACTTGCAACACTTGTAATGACGACACTTACGACACTATCAAAGTGAGTAATTTTGATGTGTAACAGCTAGTGACCCATACACCCGAACAATAATCGCCGCTATGCAACGATGCAACATGGCATCTAGACTGCTCACACTCACTACAGTCCCTGACATGTAGTTCTCGCCCGAGCAATATCGTCGGACAACATCAGCCAAGTGTGTATCCCTCGGCAGCACAGGCTCTGCCAGCAACGGTGTTCCCCGGAAGGGGAGCCCAGTCAAAAAATAAATATCCTCCACCGCAGTGAAGGGGATCTTCTCTCCTCGCACGAGGAAGCAGTGTAGATCTTGGCTCCACATCTGGAGCAAGAACTGGAGTAAGTATTCGTGTGCCCGTATCAACGGGCACTCAAAAAACTTTAGCAACCCACTGGTTACTAAAGCCGCTCTAACCGCAGGCCCTGCGTTGGCCACAACATCTCGAAGCTGCGACCAATCTCGCTCACGCCACCGCACATCCATAATCACTGATAGCCACCTGCACACAACACAGAGTCTTATATCAGCTAATGCAGCCATCCAATGCATCAAAAAGGCTATTTTTTTACCCTGAAAACTTGCCTCTAAAGCGCGGTTTTACCACCCACAGGCGCGCACACATGCACACCTGTTCACTATACAGGCGTGCACGTATGCGCGCCTATTTTTCTCACAGGCGCGCTCATGAGCGCGCCTATTCACAATACAGGCGCGCTAGGGCGCACCTGTCAAACCCACAAGCACGCTTTGGAGCACGCCTGTCCACCTCACAGGTGCACCCCTAGGGCGCGCCTTAAATTCTCCCCCACGTGCATCAATGCGCGTGTATTCAATGGACAGGCGCACACGTATGCGTGCCTTCCACTGAATTGCCCGCGCATGCGGGCCCACATCCTATGAAAAAACCCCTTAAACCCCCTATACGCCCCCCCCCCATACCTACCCTGCCCCAAAATTGGAAACCTATTTCTATGCAGGATGATCAGACCACTAACCTGAAACTTGCACACCGTCGATCGGATACCCCGTGCTCCCTGAAACTCCAAATCTCCTCTGCAATCTGCTCGTCCAGTCACTGTAGCATAAGGTACAAATGAGGTGGCAATGTGGGCCCTACAGCTATATATAGGCCTTTTGCCAAACTTCCACTCAACATTCTGGGAGCCCAAGATGTCCTTTTTTCAAACCGTCTTCAACCACGGGATCAACATCCCGTCACCTACGTTTCAACAGTCCTTGGGTCGCTTTTCATCCTGAGCCCCCGGGGCACCTTTTTTTCATATCATGGTCAGGTACGCACGCGCATAGTCACATTTGTCAAATACAAGCTCATATCTTTGATTCTCTTCAGATATTGTTCACTTTGGGTATTTGGTTGTTATGTGTGCAGGGACTTGCTCATCGGTCGTCAAAATCATCCCTTCAGGTATATATTCAGCACTGGCATGTAGTCTATCCCACTGTATTTCATTTACATTTCCAGTCACACACTCTGATATTGGCCTTTAGGATCCTCATTCCCGGCTCTGCAGTACCCACACCTCCATTTGCATCTTTGGTACTGTAACTCGGTAGCATTCTCACCCACATGAGTTGTCCCATTCATAGCACCCTCTGGCACTTTTGACACTCATGTTGTTTTTCATTACCCTTTAGGGATGGGAGTCCCGATAGTCTTTCATCATGTCGTGAATCAACCACATACTCTTTCTCTTCATTTTGCTAGCTTTCCCACATGGACTCCCGGATTATCTCTTTATGGTTCTATTTTTTTTACCTGCACCTCCGCAGGATCATGAGCCCTTCATTTCATCCACACTTAGTTTGCCCATCTGCGAAGCTACCCTCATTTCACCTACCTCATACAGAAACTCACCAATGGGCCCCCCACCCGTCATCAATTTCCCAAGACAATTCTTCCCTCCCTGGGGCACGCATTTCACACTGGGGCACCCGTTTCTGTATTTGTACTTTTTTCCCCAAAATTATTTATTATTTATTGTACAAACACCTTTATTTTCAGTCATTACATTCTTTGTCGTCACCATTGGCGACTTGATTTCTTTTGGCCACACACAACCCATGTCACCCTTGGTTGGAGCATTACTTATCATTTACCCTTGCCGGCATCGTCCATATCTTCAGAGAGCTCCCCAGGTCGGTTACCTATACCCTCTGAATTTGTTCACCTTGTCCCGCCTCTGGCACAACTTAGCACCAGTCTTGTCATCCCCTTGACACTCGACCTTGTTACACGGTTGCGGCCACTGTTTTTCTCATACATCCTCCAGCCAAGGGCAGTCTTGAGTCATCCCACTCCTTGACTTCGTCCATGTACCTCTGCCACTTCCTCACCTCAGTAGATTCCACAGAGCCCTTTTTCTCCTGGGAGTCGCGTCCCCCTTTTGTCGACATCAACACACTTTTCCAGAAGGGAGACATTATCTTGATCCTCATTTTCTATTTTAATGAGAGATCTCGGACGACACAGGGTGAAACACCATTGCTCCCTGCTGTCGTTGGCCCCCATAAAATTCGACGTCAACACTCTCTCATGTTATGGTGGGTCTTACTTTGCGACTATTGCAGTTATTTTTTGTCATTTTCCGAAGACCTCTGAACTTGGTAGGGCCATCAATGCCCACATCATCGTCGCTGCTTATTACCGTGATCATTGCCTATTATTCAGAGTATGTTCCTTTGCAGAATTGTCTTCTTCCTTTATCATTACCACCCCCGAGGGCGCTGCAGTCATCTACACCAACACTTTCGTCATCTTTTTTCAGAGTTACATAAAACGAGCATGGGGCATGCCCGCCTCGTTTGTACACAGTTGTATATTTTTTCTGCATGTCACTCAGAAGGTCGAGATACCGGTTCCTTTTTTCTCCAACAGATCGCTCCGAACAGTCCCACTATTGCATTCCCTTACAACAACATTCTCAGTAGAAGAAACATTGATGGATTTCGGCTATACATATGCTCCTAACCTTATCCATCAGGGGGCATCTGTTATCACTAAAATTTCGTCCGCACATGGCGACAAGAACTCCGCATCATCAAAATAACAATGAAGTCATTCATGGCACTGAATTAATTTCACAGCATTCCAGAAGGGTCAAAAACTATACAAAGTAACCAAAAATTGAAGGGCGCTTCACAGTAGTTTAGTGCGCGCACACATGCGCAGGACAAGAACGTACTCTGCACGCATGCGCGCACGACGTGCGGCTGTCAATGACAAAACCCGTGCACCTGCTAAAACGACGCATTTATGAATTCGCCGGCCTCTCAACCGCTTACGGACCGGCTCCCACTATGATTTGACTCCCAAATCCGAGCCGAATCCGCAGGGTAGGCGGGTTAATGACCTAAGGAAGCCCTAAAGGGCCCCTTTTCACACTTTGAAGAGGTTACATAATCGCCCGAGGATCTGCTATAAAAAGTTGTGAAGATACATTGTTTTGGCAAGGAATTTCAGGCATCGTTATGCTGCTAAGATCGTTAAGGACTCATTCTTTAACGATAACACATTGGCAACATCGCAGGGAGTTATTTCACTGTCATCCTCAGTTCTTCTCATTGTAGGGAAAACAAACTTTGTGAGGGCCTCAAGAGCCTTCCGTTGGGGGAAGAAGGAACCACAGTTATCTTCCTTCATCGTGCTCCTATTTCATCAATTGACCAGCTCAAAACCATTGGTGACATCTGTCTTTTTTTTGGTGTTTTGTTGTTTCTTTTCACAGTTTTAATTTGTTTTCAGTTGATATTAGCTTGTAGTTTGTTCTGTATTCTCTAACCTTTCCTTCCACAGCTGTCATGCCCTGCAAGACCAACCAGGGCATGTAAGCACCCTCGATTTGCTCATCAGGTGACGAATTGGGTGCGAACAATATTGAGAAAAGAGTACAGTGGACCAGAAGATCACATCCAGTTGTTGTATTACCATGAAGTTTTCCATGATTTCCTGATGAAGCAAGAAACAAAACACTGTGGCCTTGAGTACCACAAAAGCAGAGTATATAGCATCAAATGTGAGAAGCCATATGGATTCAAAAGATTCTGACATATTAAATTTACCATGAGATGGATCCTATGATGATAACCAAGAGCCTAGTGTAAATCTCCTTGAGAACCCATTGTTTCCTGATGGATCAAAACACGATGAGATGAAATATCCTTATATCAGAGATATGATGCAGAGATAAATCCTACACATGCAGTACCTTCCTACACATGAGCAGATTGCAGACATATTCACCAAAATAACTTGGTGAAGAATGCCTCCCTAGTTGAGAGGGAGTGTTGATGACTCCATCCAAGACAAATTTCAAAGTACATCCTTGTGAGACTTGGCATGATGAAGAATTCATCCCTAGCTGAGAGGGAGCGTTGACGATTGCGGCTACGTGAGACATTCTCCTGCGTAGAAACCTGAGAGAAAATCCCTGAGAGGGTGTGTGTTTCCTATATGAGATAGAGTTGGAACATAGAGATAGACTCCTCCTAACATAGAGTTGAGAACAAATCTAGATGATTCTCCTATGTAACACAGTGATAAAGGAGATCTGCAAAGTTGGATGCGCTTGTGGATGAGCACAAGGTGAATGTGTGAAATCCCAAAGTGTTGGGTGCATTATCATGAGAACATAAATGAAGATGATGTACTAAGCCTCCTCTGATTAGAATATTTGATGAGAAACTCCAGATTACTCTCTTGTGTAATGCAGTGGGAAAGAATATCTGCTGAGTGGATGTGCTTGTGGACGAGCACAGGTGAATGTGATCCTAGTGGTTGAGCACTAGTGAAGAAGTGGTTCTTTTGTGTAATGCAGTGATACATAGATATGGATATCCCTATGGATGTGCTCCTAGTGGATGAGCACTAGTGGGTGTATAATATCCCTTTCTATATTGTTCAAGAGTCATACCTGCCTATACCCCTAATTGTAATGTAAAGGGTACATGTCGGCCCCACCTTAATGTGATTAATAATTAATTTAAATGATAATTAATCTGATTAATATTAATTATATTGTGAGCTAGTGAGGTTGGCCCTATTGTGCGAATAGACACTTTTGTTGACATGTTCAATCTAGTATAAGTAAAGGGAAATTCCCCATTGAGGAATCATATATTTCATGTGAGTTTGGAAATTTCAGCAAGTACACCTCCTTGGGAAAAGTGCACACCTCTCTTGGGCGCTAGTATTATAGGGTTTGAGAACCCTCTTGTGTGCTAGGTTTAATTGGTGGTGAAGGCATTTCTCTTGAAGAATATAGAAAAGGATTTTGGCTGGGTTTTCTTCCCTTGTTGAGAAGGGTTTCCCAAGATACTTCTTGTGTTCTTGTGCATAGTGTTTCTTCTTGTGATCTTGGTTGCTGAAATATTATTCGTTATGGTTAAGTGAAATGATAAAATTGGAATGAAATTCATGATTAACATTGCTTATTGAAAAATCAACAAGAATCTCTTTGGTCTCTTGTTCTCTCTGGTTGTTC
The DNA here is from genome assembly GCA_009831015.1 of Picea engelmannii. Taxonomy (NCBI): domain Eukaryota; kingdom Viridiplantae; phylum Streptophyta; class Pinopsida; order Pinales; family Pinaceae; genus Picea; species Picea engelmannii. The sequence goes on along the minus strand of ML781019.1, from coordinate 289,995 downwards.
CTTGTGGGGATTTATGCCCTTCTGCTTCTTGTAGAGTTTGTCCAACCCAAGCAGGCCTTTTATGTCCAACTGTAATTTCTCTGGGTATGTTTCTTGGAGGAACTGAATTAGATGGATCAACTGGATCAATTGGAGCTATTATATCATCTGGAATAATATATTTCTCCCTCTGAACTGTTGAAGGGGGAGAAGGTATTGTCTCACTATAAATTTCCATCTGAGCTTCTCTGGATTTCTGGAAGGCTACTTCTTCTTCAAAAGTAACATCTCTTCTTACGTCAATTTGTCTCTGACCGGAATGTAGATTCTATATTCTTTTGAGGAATCACTATATCCTACAAATGTGTCCTTTCTTCCCGAAGGTTCTAGCTTGGATGTCTTTTCTTTGGGCACATAAAAATATACTGGACATCCGAATATTCTGAAGTGTCCAATCTCAGGCTTCACTCCCATGAAGGATTCTTCTAGATTAATTTTCTTTAGGATCTGACGAGGAATTTTGTTTTGAAAATGCACTGTTGTCATCCATGCTTCAACGCATAGGGTCATAGGTAGGATTTGATCATGAATCATTGCTTTGGTTGCCTCAATGATAGTTCTATTTTTCCTTTCAGCAACCCCATTTTGTTGAGGGTTGTAAGGAACTGTGAACTCCCTCTTGATCCCTGCTTCAATACAAAAACAACTGAATTCTTTTGAGGTGTATTCTCCACCATTGTCTGATCTTAATACTTTGATTTTTCTTCTGGTCCAGTTCTCAACCCGAGCTTTGAATTCTTGAAATTTTACAAGGACTCCATGCTTCTTCTTTAGAAATTAAATCCAAGTTTTCTAGGAGTGATCATCTATGAAGAGTACATAGTATAAGTACCCATTCGAAGATGAAACAATCATTGGCCCACACACATCTGAATGTATCAAGTCCAATATTTCCTTGGATCTATTGTCACTGCTTGAGAAAGATCCTTTAATATTTTTTCCAAGGGCTCAAACTTTGCAAACACCTTTATGCTGAATCTGTATTTCTGGTAGACCTATTACCATTTTCCCTAGAGATGGGAGAGATCTATAATGAATGTGAGAAAGTATTTTATGCCATAACTCACTCAGGATGATAGTGTCATGTAGTAGGGCTTGGAAAAGTTTGATGGTTAATTTGTACAAATTGTTTTCTAGGATGCCAATTACCTTGGCATAGCTTATATGAGAGTCTTTGTGCCATGCAAGGACTCTTCCTTCTGGGAATGTAATTTTGTAGCCCTTGTTTTCCAAAGAAGAAATAAAGACAAGGTTTCTCTTCATTATGGGTACATATAACACTTCTTCTAATTTAAGTTGCATATATGAGTCTAGTTGGAAGGTAGAAGTTCCAAATCCTCTTACATTATATCTACCATCATCTCCAAGAAAAACATGTAGATGTGTCTCTTTCTCAACGAAATGTGTTAGGTGATTTCTAAGACCAGTCATGTGCCCAGAGGCACCACTATCAATTAGCCAAGTATCATCATTGGTAGGGACCATACCTAAGAGTGATGAGATTTTGATGTCTTAATTTCTTTGAGGTATTGTTTTCCTAGAACTGAGTTTGCATGAACCATCAATCTTTCCTCCCATTATGATTTTTCTCATATTTGGATTCTTCATAAACCCTTGTCAACTAGGCTAGTAAACCTAACGGCTAGGATAGGCCAACACTTATAGGTTTAGTTGGACTTATGACTTCCCAAAATAATCCTTTGGAATATAGGATAACACTAGTGAGTTGAAGAGCTCCTTTAAGGAGTTGCAGGAAACCCTAAATCTGAAATTTCCATAGAAATTAGCGAAACCCTAGAAACCCTAGGGCCAAAAAGTAAAAATGCTCAGAAATGCAATATGAAGCTTGATGGAGGTGTGCTGAAGGAGTTTGTACACTCCTAACCTATTTTTTATCCCCAACGTCCAAGTGCTAAGTGTTGAAAACCCCTAGAAGGGTAGGCCGTATAGAATGTATGGAAACCCTAGGAGGGTTGTACGGTTTCTGTAGGAGAGAGAGAGGATGGATGAAAGTTGTTTGTTCAATGGGTTCTTCAAGACCTATGCTCTAATACCATTTTTACTTTTCAATAAGAAAGGTTAATCATGAATTTCATTCCAATTTTATCATTTCACTTAACCATAACCAATATTGTTGCAACAACCAAGATGACAAGAAGAAACACCATGTAAAAAAACACAAGAAGTATCCTAGGAAACCCTTCTCAACAAGGGAAGAAAACCCAACCAAAATACTTTGCTATAATATTCAAGAGAAATAAATTCACCACCAATAAACCTAGCACACAAGAGGGTTCTCAAACCCTAGAAGACTAGCGCCCAAGAGAGGTGCACACTTTTCCCAAGAAGCTGTACTTGCTGAAATTTCCAAACTCACACAAAGGATATGATTCCTCAATGGGGAATTTTCCTTTACTTATACTAAAATGATCCTGTCAAAAAAAATATCTATTGGCACAATAGGGTTGGACTCTCTATCTCATAATATAATCAATATTGACCAGATTAATTATCTTTTACATTAATTAACAATTACATTAAGGCGGGGCTGACCTATACCCTTTACATTATAATTAGGGTTATAGGTAGGTATGACTCTTGAAAAATATAGAAAGGGATCTCATACACCCACTAGTTCTCATCCATTAGGGGCACATCCATATGGATGTCCATATATCTGGCTCACTGCATTACACAAAAGAATCACTTCTAGTGCTCAGCCACTGGGATCACATTCACCTGTGCTCATCCACAGGCACGTCCACTCAACATATATTGTTTCCCACTGCATTAAACAGGAGATTCATATGGATTTTCTCATCAACTCTCTACTCAGAGGAGGATAATACATCATATTCATTTATGTTCTCATGACGATGCACCCAACACTTTGGGATTTCACATGTTCACCTTGTGCTCCGCCACATGCAAGTCCAACTTTGCAGATCTCCTTTCTCACTGCGTTACACAGGAAAATCATATGGAGTTGTTCTCAACTCTATGTAAGGAGGAGGCCATCTCTACGTTCCAGATCCATCTCAGATAGGAGCCACACACCCCTCTCAAGGGATTTCTCTTAGGTTTGTAAGCTGGAGAATGTCTCACGTAGTTGCAATCATTAACAATTTCTTGATCACCATTGTTAATTTCTCATCAAAATAACAAATTGAAAATTTAATAATAAAGAATTCATACCTTTTTGTAAATATTTCTCCATGATCATACACCAATAATCGATCACTTCAGTGTCACTATCATTTTTCACTATCATCCCATCTTTGACATGATCTTCATGTTCCAAACTTGCATAGTCATCATCACCTTTGAGAAAACAACCTTCACGAGTTTCCAGCTCTATCACACATCATTCCAACTCATATCCATCATTCATCAACCTAATTTCATACTAGATATGCATCCAAGATGTTTTTCTGTAACATTTTCTTCTCATCCATCCATAATTTAATGACAATTTGCTCGTGTTGAAAAGATAAAAAATATTTTCTATCTCCCAGATGCCTATACTTATAAATATGCAAGGAATGTAACTCTCTTTCTTCCCCCATTATCCACTTGTTCTCTGTATCGAGTGGAACCCTTTCATACTCAAAAGAAATTAATTCTTCATCCAACAAGAAAATATAAAACCAATCATTTATGCCTTCAATATTAATCCTTTGTCCACAGACTTTTAGAGTTTCCATCAAAATTATGATCATATCACAATGACCATGATGTCCCTCATGTGCATAATTTCTCTCTTGAACTTCTATAGTCATCCTCTCTTCAGGAACATTCCTTTGCTCATACATACTTGTCTTCCATTCAATTGATACTCTTCTCTCATGCCACCCTTCACAAAGAAGTAAGGCACATAAATTCCTTTTCCATATTACAAACTATGCCAAAATTTCTTCATCTCCAAAGACTGTTAACATATACAACCACTTACTCATATTTTTTTGTTGGCTTCCATACTCAGAATCCTCTAAATGTTTCTATTTCAATTTCATGACCTGCTCCTTGGTCAACATTGATCCTATATGTAGTACAAAACCTATTTTATCTAAAAACTCTATTGTCTCCTTATCAAATAACCAACCACACATTCAATGGTTCTTAATTTCTTTCAAAGCATTCTCAACCTACATCTTGTCTATTTTATTCATCAAAAAATCGGAAAAAAATTCCTTTCATTCTCATCTTGGCATAGTCTTCAAACTTCATGCTTATATATCCATCATTACTATTTTTTTGCATAGTCCACTTTGGGAATTCATACACTTCATCATATTGATTTCTTTCTATCCATCTTGTGCCTTGACTTGATTTCCTAATTTATCTTTTATCCTTATATCCCATGACCCCTTCTTGATCCTCTTGTGCTAATTTCTCCTTCTCAGCCTTAGTGACTATAACATCTATCCTTATATGTCATGTTGTGACATTTGCCAATTTTCTTTTGTTCTCCACTTTATCTCTTGGAGTTTGAAACTTCTCCAAGAATCTATCTTCTTCTAGTCCTTGATGAGCTTATGGGATCTTGCCTTTGTCTTTGTCTTTTGCAAACAACCTTGCATCATTTGATTGTATATGATATTGCTAATCTACTTCCTTCCTTGTGGAAATTTCTTTGCCAACTCTATCATCTTCAGTACATCTAAAAACATGAAACAAACCATTATTTTGTAAAACTTGAGACTCATCAATCCCTCTTGATTCCTCTAGGATTGAGATCTTTCCTCCTTGTTGAACTAAACTTTTCAGACATTCCATGAGACTCTCATATTGTCTCTCATATTCCTCATCATTCTCTCCAAGTATTGGTCCTTGTTTCGGTTCACTAAAGTAAATTGCTTGTCCTTCTTCCATGAGATTTCTGCACTCAACTTCTCTAAGTCTCTTCTCTATCTTCAACCGAACATTCATCCTACGTCTCAAATTTCTTGCAAACAATTGAACTATAGGAAATTTTACCCTCTTCTTCATTTTCCAACCACACCTTTGGTATTCTTCAACTCCTTCATGTAGCAAATTCATCAATTTACTAATCTTTCTTTCAACTTAGTTAGTTCTGTTTCAAATTCCTTATCATTTGTCCCCTTCCTACCAATTTCTTTGGAATCTTCTCTCACTCTGATGTGGATTCATTTTGACCCCTTCATATGGCTATCTCTGGTGATCTCCATATTTGAGATTCACAATGCACAACAATGAGCTGCAAATAGTCTTTGCAGTAACAAGTCTTTTTCACCTTGCTACACAATACCTCACCAAGTTTCTCTCCAAAACTTGGTCTTTTTGTATTCCTGGTTGTCTCCTCTAGAACCTTCTGAGCTTTCTATGCTTCTCTAGGCTTCTGCACTTCTACTCATAGTCCCCTAATTCCAAACTTAGATGGAATTTATCAAGGGTATCTGCCACAACCTTGCTTCCTTTACCTCTATCACAACTCTTCTAGGTGTAGACCATTGTCACAATGTCTTCTCAATTGCTACTTGCAAATATATGATCTGTTTCAGAATTAAAATTCAATTTTTTGGATTACAGAGGGGGGGGTGAATCAATAATAAATATTTTTAATCCTTTTAACCACAATATGTAAGTGTCATTTGTCTTTTTGATCAATATACCATTATCATTCAACAAGTGCAGATTAAATAAACCATGAACAATGAACAATCATACACATACACAGTACACCAATATTTTTACGTAGAAACCCAATGCGAGAGAAAACTACATAATGTTTTTTATTAGATGTCTTTAAGAATTACATTCATTGGAAGCACCCAATTCCTTTATTCTCCAGCTGCAACTGGAAGGAGGCTCAGACCCCCTATATTTTGAGGCTACAAACTGAGGGAAGCTCCAACTCCCCAATTATATGGCTACAACCAGAAGGAGGCTACGACCCCCTATTTTCTCTGGCTACAATTGGAAGGTGTCTACAACCACCCATCCTTGCCTTGTCCTGCTGCCCTGAAATATAAGTGTCAAATAGATGATGAAACCATTGCCACACTTTCACTGTGAGATATACCAAGTTAAACCTATACCAACTCGTGCCTACAACTTGTAACCAACCTATGCCACTGACCTGTAAAACAACCTGTACCTGTACTAAGCTTGTACCAACACAAATCCAACAGGTATGTGACATGTATATGATGCAGCTTGCGTATGTACACACCCTATCCATACTGTAGCCTGCGTATGTACATGACTTGTTTATACTACAACCTGCGTACACCTTCAGAAAGATAGGGTTTTCACCTTTTCTGAAACTTCAAACACTTTTTTTCTCTATCACATCAACTTGCATCCTGTCACTATGTTTTATCTGTAGTTGTTATCTTTTTAGATCGGGAGGTACTCTGCATGCATGTCTTTTATGCGGAAGTAATCTTGTACCTACACTACTAGACACTTGTCTTTGTAATGGGTTTTTATAAAGTTTTGATAAAGTGGTTCTTTTATTAAAGTGACTTTTTAATAAAGTGTACCTTATAATATTAAAGTGACTTTATTTCATAAAGTGCACTTATGTTATAAAGTGAAAATGTACTTTAATATTTAAAGTGATTTATTTTGGAGGGAATGAATCATGACCCTTGATCTTGTAAAGGCAATATTAGATCTTGGCCATTAGATCTAGGGTTGGAGAAGGTGAAGGGTCACTTTCAGATTATAAGATAATGCATTGGGTAGTGTGTAAGACACATTGAAAAATGGTTTGAGAGATATTTTCTAAGAGATCTTGAGAGAGGAAGGAGGGCAACAAGGAGGGTGCATTTCCCAAGAGAGATTGGGAAAAAATACCAAGGGATTTTTTCTGTGTGAGAGTGCTGTAAATTTTTTGTTGTTAGAGAGGTCATACTGTACAGATCCGTACAGTCCATACAATAGTCTAGGATGGAACAAATTTCGAGGCAGCTTGCTGTACACATTTTGAGGTAGATTTTTCAATGTTTTCTGTTGGTGAAGAGGGAATTTTTGTTTTTATCTATACAACAATTATTTGGCATAGATTTTGAGGTGTTGTGAGAGGGAAAATACATACAACAATACAGATTTTCTGGGCATGGAAATCGAGGAAGAAATTTGGGATTGTTGAGTGTTGTAAGTTATTTTTCTTGGCTGTAAATGTATTGTTGCTGCTGATATATCTTTCCTGAAGATAATAAAATATGTCTCTCTCTCATTGGGTTTCCCCACATTGGGGTTTTCCCTGACATTGCCTAAATTTCTAGGTTAAATGGTTGTTGTTCATTGTGTTTATTCCGCTGCAAAATTTCTTAGCAATGTGTATTTCTGCTTATGGTAATTTCTGAATGTGGGTTTAGACATTTCAGAGTTCATAGAAGATAGTTATCTCTAGGTTGCTAATTGTATGACATAATTTATTATATGTTTATTTTTTCATTTAAATTTCTATAGTTGTGTCCTGTGCATACATCATCTTATACATCCCTTAATCAATGAATAATATGTCTCTCTAGTCATGTGACATGCATGTATGTACAATCATGAACAAGTGTAATAACCCTCACATGGAATAGACATCAAACCTTTACTGATATGCAGTCTCACACCATACAAACAAATTCACAACTAAAATCCTTCATCCATGTACCAAGAAATACTAGCTATGTCTCAACACTTGAACCAACAAGATGTACCAATGAATAATAACAACATACCAATGATGTATTTCTATATATCTAGCTCATACCATATGTGCCATACAACCAAAAACCTCTCTAGGGAAAAACCTCAAACTCCCATAACCTGATCTCATGGAGACAAAAACATCCAACTACACATAAGAATATGACATACCTTTTGAATACGAAGATAGATCTGTTGTACCTTATCACTCTAGACCTTCCTGGGATGTTTCTTTCAGACTCTAAGAATCTGGTAGCTTCATCAACTCAAGATTTCATGGATTTTCCAAATGTATGTGCCCTATTATACTGCCATCCCATGTACCTATGCTCCCTTCTCCACTATACCTCACGTACACCTAAAAAACTAAGGTTTTTTCAATATTTATGCAATTCCGAAACTTTCACTGTCAACCCTTCGTGTTACCCCAGACTTGTGTAACTTAATATGTGTCAATGAGTACCTACAATAAACCTTACACAATAATATATATTCAATGTGCTCAAACCACCACAAAGATTGAATCAAATCCTCTTTGTGTTCTCGACAACCCCAATATAAAATCCATGCTCACTGCATCCCATGGCCTCTCTGGTATGGGTAATGGATGGTATAACCCTGTGTTTTGCCTTTTTCCTTTTGTGTGCTGGAAAATTCTACATATGTCCACAAATATTTTGACATCTGTCCTCATCCCTGGCCAAAAATATGAGCCATTTAATTTTGAGAACGTTTTGTCATGACCGAAATGTCCGACCAATCCTCCACTATGTTTTTATTTCAGCAGATTCTCCCTCATGGAGCATTTTGGAATACATGACTGATTGCCCCTGAATAATAATCCATCTTGGATCATATATTCGGTCCATTGGCTTTTGTCCCTGAGAATTGGATTCTCAGATGCCTCATACGCTTCCCTAAAATCTGGGTCATCCTTGTACATTTCTTTGAGGTTATCAAAACCCAAAGTTTTGACTCTGAATTCCTGCATCAACAAACATTTCCTGCTCAGAGCATCAACAACTTTGTTAGCAGTTCCATAAATATGTTTAATTACAAAAGTAAAATTCTGCATGTATTCAACCCATTTTGCATGCTTTTGGTTCAACTTTTCCTATAGAGTCACGAATTGCAAAGCGTGATTATCGTTGTACAAAACAAACTCTTTAGGGACCAAATAATGTCTCCATTTCTTCAGCGCTTGTATGAATGCATAGAATTCCTTGTCATATGTTGAATATTTAATCTTTGCTTCATTCAGTTTTTCACTAAAGTATGAGACTAGCCTGTCATCTTGGCTCAAGACCGCTCCAATTGCAAATCCACTAGCGTCACACTTGACTTGAAATGTCTTACTGAAATCTGGCAGCACCATAATTGGCTGTTCAATAATCTTTTTCTTCAGCAAGATGAAACTCTTCTCTGCTTCCTCTGTCCATTGAAAACATTTGTGTCTTTTCTTCACCGTGTCCATCATCGGTGCGCTAATCCCACTAAAATTTCGGACGAATTTCCTATAGAATCTAGCTAATCCATGGAAGCTTTGAACCTCAAATACACTCTTCGGTGATGGCCAATTCTTAATTGCCTCTACCTTATCCGGATCCATTTTCATCTCATTTGCAGAGATAACAAAACCCAAATAAATGAGTTATGTCCTCATAAATGTTGATTTCTTCATATTAATCAGTAACTTCTCTTGTTGTAATCTCCTCATCACTGTAGCTAAATGATTTAAATTCTCTGCTTCTGTCTTGCTGAAAATTAATATATCGTCAAGATATACAATGACGAATTTTCCTATGAAATCCTTCAGGACTTCATTCATCAATCTCATGAAAGTACTGGGCGCATTTGTTAAGACAAATGGCATAACAAGCCATTCATATAGCCCCTCATTCGTATTGAATGTCGTCTTCCATTCATCACCTTCTCTCATATGAATTTGATGATATTCGCTTTTCAAATCAATCTTTGAAAAAAAAAATTCCCCACTCAAGCAATCCATCAAATCATCCATCCTTGGAAAAGGAAATCTATATCTGATGGTAATCTTATTGATTTCCCTTGAGTCTGTACACATCCTCTAGCCTCCATATTTCTTTGGGCTAAGCACTATTGGAACAACGCATGGACTCAAGCTCTCTCTAACCAAACCTTTGTCCATTAAATCCTGGACCTGTCTCTTGACTTCTTCATTCTCTTGCGGCGTTAACCTGTATGCTGATTTGTTTGGTAAACTAGATCGATGTATAAGATCGATGTGATGACTTATACTTCTGATCAGTGGCAATGAACAAGGTAGTTTGTCTACTACTATATCAGCAAACTCTCCCAACAAATTCTTGATTTCCTCTGGTAAATCATCCACTCTTGTACTGGTTAAAACAATTCTAGGCTTCCTGACTACAACAAATTGTGTGTCTTCCTTCGTTTTAACCTCCTTAAGATGTTCCTTCCCACTCATGAGAAGTACAGTGTTGTTCACATCTGGTTTCACTTTTTTATCCTTAATCGACAACAACATGTGAGTTCTCCCATTCTTCTCCAGGGTGTATGTGTCATTTCTCCCATCATGAATCACATTCTTGTCATATTGCCATAGTCTACCCAGCAATAGATGACAAACATCCATGGGAATAACATCACATAGTATTTCATCCTTATATCCTCCTATTTTAAATTCAACTAAACATTGTTTAGTGACATTTACCTGATGTCCTTTTTGTAGCCATGAAACTCTGTATGGGTTTGGATGTTCAATAGTCTCCAGCTCTAGCTTTTCTACCATCTCTATAGATACAAGATTTTCTATGCTACCACTGTCCACTATAACCTTGCATACCATGTCTTTGGTCTTGCAAGAAGTCCGAAAAAGTCTGTTCCTTTAGGCTGGTTTCTCTGCCTCCTTCTCTGGCGTTAAGAGAACTTTTCTCATCATCAGTTATCTTCCGTCCTCTGCATCTTCTGCCTCAACATTTCATCCTTGTGCTTCGACAATGTGAGTTTCACTTCCTTCTTTCTTTCTATCTAGACATTCATAGGATTTATGTCTGTTTTTTCCATAGGTAAAACATTTCACTTCACCACCCCTGCCTCTTCCTCTTCCTCTGGTATGAGGAAAAGTATTTCTATCAGCATACTGTCCTCTCTGTGAGCTTCCTCCTTTCTCAATCTGGGTTTGAGGTTTCTTCCCCTCTTCTTTAGATTTCTGATTTCTATCTTGGGAAATTGTTTTTCCTCTGGCTTGACTTCTACCTCGACCTCTCTGACCTTGCTTTCAGCTCAGCTTATCTTTAGCTTTTAGAGCCATCTGATAAGCATCCTCTACATTCCGAAGGGTCATCATGCTCATCTTTTCCTATATGTCATATCGCAGACCATTCATGTACCTGACAACCTTTTCATCATCACTTTCCTGATGACTTTCTCTGATGTTTATCTTGTAGAACTCTTCAGTGTATTCTTTCACTGACATCATCTTCTGTCTCAAATTATGCATCCTCCAAAGCAGAGTAATTTGATAATACTTGGGTATGAATTTGGCTTTCATCTTTGCAACCATTCTATCCCAAATCTTGATTTTTTGCTTGCCTTTGCAGCGTCTGTCAGCCTACAGTTCATCCCACCATAATGTTGCATGCCCTTTAAGTCTTGTGACATCGTGCTTGACCTTCTTGTCTTCCTCGACATCCTCATAGTCAAAATATTTATCCAGAGTTCTAATCTAGTCTAGAATATCTTCAACATCCAGGTTCCCCTCATACATGGCAATCTCCATTTTTCCCCTGGCACCTATCCTTGCAACATCCCTGAATATGCGTTCATCTGCAACATCCTCAACTGCTACTTCTTCTCCTTCATGTCCAACTTCATTTTCACTTTCAGCCTCGTTGATATCTCCAGCATCGACTGTGCGCCTCAGTGATGTCTCCATGGCATCAAGCCTGGCATGTAGTTCACACATTTCTCTTTCCACTACTGGATCAGGCATTGGCCTGTCTCTTCTTGTCAACGGCATGGCTGAGAAATTTCTCTTTTCTCTGCTACAGAAAGTAAAGAAATTTTTCTGTGCTATGATACCACAATTGACGTAGACCCCCTGCCCTCAGGCCAAGATCCGCTCAGGATATTCACTACAACCACACCGAGGGTTAACCAACCCCTTTGTTCAAGCCACAAAGGACTTTAGGTTTTAGGGTTTCGCGATCCCTGATGTCAAGATTCTCGACTCTTCCACTTGCCAAAACCTGAAATGCCGAAACACCAAAATATCTGACCACGTCCTCCTCTGCTCCTGTATCGGGTTTCACAACTTTGGGAATTCCAGAGAAAGGAACCCCGATCTCTTGTCTCCTAAAGTGCCGAATTTCCAAACCTCAACACGTTCATCAATATTTGGCTCCTCAATGAGTTTTTCACCTTTTCGTGGTTTCAGACTTCACGATTTCACAAATCTTGTCGTGAGGTTTCCTGACTCTCCAACCTCCGAACCCTGAAACAGTCAACGAAATTTGACTTCGACTATTGATGAAAATTCACCACCTTTCCTCTCAACTGTCCTCGGTCTCTGACATGAATTATTGTCACCTGTCACCTTTCCCGGCTTTTAGAACTTGAGCTATCCTTCTGTCACTATTTCCTCTGTCCTTTCAAAGTTCCAAACTATGAAATAGCGGCTATACAGAATCAACGGACGACCATCACCCTCTTTATCCGACAATCCACGTGATTTCAGGGATTCTCTGCAAGATACCAGATATATAAAATATGCAGAACAGGAACGAAATGCTAGAAATAACAGAATAACAGTAAAATATCCAACATAATCTTCACAATACACAGAAATGATATACGAAATAGCAACAGAAATAACACTTGAACAGAAATAGCACTTGATTCAGATAGAAATGTTCACAGGCCTCTTCGAGGGGGCAACCTCCAATCGAGCAACGCTCTATTACAATAATATCCAAGCTAGGTTTCTCATACCCTCGAATCCTATTTATACTAAAAAGAAGCATCTAGAGGAAGATCCTTCTAGAAGTGGAAGCTTCTATTAGGTCTTCTTACATCCGCCTAATTCTCTTTTATTGAAAGGTCTTATTAATATTGACCTTTATTAC
>ML781019.1:165806-271750 GCA_009831015.1 Picea engelmannii | reverse complement strand
GATCCTTCTAGAAGCGGAAGCTTCTATTAGGTCTTCTTACATCCGCCTAATTCTCTTTTATTGAAAGGTCTTATTAATATTGACCTTTATTACATCTGAATACATTAATCTACCCATGTGCGGGTTAGGACCTTAACATTCTCCACAGACAATTTTGACCGTCTGATTCTTATCTCAAGAACCTCTGTGAAATGAACCTAATGTCCCCTCGCCGTGACCTTCCTTATACAAAGCAACTTCACTTTGCCTCCCTTTGAATACTTCAAAGAACTACCCCTTCTGAGCTTCTCTGATAAATTCAAGTCTCGAAAAAAAAGGCCTATGCTTGCACTCCTTGCGGCAGACCTTCAAATACTTCTGTGTATTTGAACTCTTGACTCTGTGCACCTTCTACAACAACAGTCTCTCTCTCTTTTCCACCTTAGTTAACAAATTTCTAAGGACTCAACTATCCTGCGCACGCTGTGCACGGCTCATGTGCTTCACTTGTACTTCTGCTGGAATGAGAACAATGGTATCCCTCCTGAGCTTTCAGAGATGAACTCTGAACCTTCGTCAACGCACACCTTGCGGACATTTCACTGCACTCTTTGCAGGAAATTCTCTCACTCAGGAAGAGAAACAATTGAAACTCATTCTATCTCTCTCTTAGAATTCAAACATTCAACATGAAATCATACATACACAACATAGCATCACAACAAATGCATGACAAAGAGAATAAAACAACTGTTAGTAGACCATTCAACATGTACAAACAAAAAACATCATAACACCATGAATCTGAATTAAAGCTTCATATATTAATTCAAAGCTCCTGTACATGCGTTCTTCTTCTCAACTCTCTTCTACAACTCTCTCTTTTCTTGCTCTATGCTAATGCTACAATGATCTAATAATATCCTATGATACAAAGACGAGGGTGTCTATATCCGTTTTTCCCTCCTGTTCTTCTAAACTATCTAATCTCTAATTCAAACCTACATACTTTCATTAACTATTCATAAATGCCTCTACATTCTATAGATGAGAGTGAATCACTCATGATCTATTTACAATATGCAAGTATGCTTCCTTTTAACCATTACATTAATGCTTCAAAAACATTTCCAAAACGTGTAAAATGTATGTTGCACTTTCCAGCTGTCTTCTGCCTTCATGCTTGCTTGGATGGCTTCTTGCGATGCTCCTGCATCACCCTGTGCCAACACATACTCAACTCGATTTTTTTTCTCTACAACCTGTTTCTGTAGAAAATGATACTTTATTATAATAGGCTTCATCTTGGAGTGCATCATTGGATTATTTGAGATACCGATGGCACTTGTGTTATCACAATATATTGGAATGGGCTCATCATACTCAATCTGTATATCTGTCAAATTTTGTTTCATCCATAGAACCTGTGTACAACATGTTGTTGCTGCAATATATTATGTTTCAATTGTAGACAATGATACTGATGATTGTTTCTTGCTTAGCCAAGATACCAAACACTCACCCAAGTAGAATGCTGCTCCACTTGTACTTATTTAGTCATCAATGAAACCTTCCCAATATTCATTTGTGTCGGCAATAAGTACAGATCATTTCCTTTTGGATACCATAATCCAAACTCTTCTATACCCTTGATATATTTGACTATCCTTTTTACTGCTAGAACATGTGATTCCTTTGGTGCTGCTTGAAATCATGCCACCTGTCCAACTTCTTGCATTACATTTGGTCTGGATGCAGTTGCAAATCATTGACTTGTACTGCCTCTGATATGTATCCTTTGAATAATCATATTTACTTAATTTGCAACTGGTTTGCATATGAGTATTGAATCGTTTGCAATTTTCCATTCCAAACGTATTTAGCATTTGTCTGATATACTTGGTTTGAGAAATAAAAATTCCTTTGTTTCTTTGACATATCTAAAGACCCATAAAGAAGGATAATTCTCCAAGTAATGACATTTTAAATTCATTCTACATATCCTTGTCAAATTTCTAGCTCAACATGTCATCATCACTTTCAAAAATAATATCATCAACATAAACTTCAATTAATAAAATACTATCTTTAGTTACCTTGATGTAGAGGTTGTTGTTTGCATTTTATTTCCTGAACCCTTATTTCTATAGATATATTTTCATTCTGGAATACCATGGTCTGGGGGGTTGTTTGAGACCATACAAGGCCTTATTCAACCTGCAAACATAATATTCATTCTCTGTCAGCTAAAATCCTTCTATTTTCTCAATGTAGACTTCTTATTCTAGATCCCCATTCAAGAAGGACGATTTCACATCCATCTGATACACTTTAATATTCTTATATCATGCATAAGTGATGATCAATCTGATTGATTCCATTATGGAAACTAGGGAAAATTTCTCTTCAAAGTCGATACTTTCAACCTGAGCATATTCTTTACATACCAATCTATCTTTGTTCCTAGTAACATGTCCATATTCATTCAATTTGTTTTTCAAGACCCACTTTGTGTCGATCACATTCTTGTACCTTGGCCTTGGAACCAATTCCCAAGTGTTATCATTCTTTATCTGATCCAACTCTTCATCCATGGATTTTATCCATAATTCATCCTTGCTAGCTTCTTCAAATCTAATTGGATCAATCGAGGATAAGAGTGCTAGGTTCAGTTGTTCCGGTGAACAAATTCTTCTTCTAGTCTCAACTCCTGCATCTTTGTTCCCAATAATATGATATGATGGATGATTCTTCTGTATTCTTTTGCTCCTTGTCTTTGGAGGTACTTGAATATATTGTTGTTCTTTCTCTTATGATTCTAAATACTCTTATTCATCTTCCCCTTCTGCTACTTCTTCCTTTGATTATTCTTCATGAACCTGTTCCATTGAATCCTTATATTCTTCCTTTATTTTTCATCCACTTGTCTCATCAACCATCACATTGATGCTTTCCACAACTTTGTTGAGCTTTATATTGAAACATTTGTATGCTTTCCTTTCTCTCAAATACCCAACAAGTATTCCTTTGTCCACACGAGAATCAAACTTTCCCATTATGTCGTCTTCTCTTTTGATCTAGCATTTGCTTCCAAAAAATTTGAAGTGCTTCACATTCACTGGTATTCCTTTCCATATCTCATAGGGAGTTTTATCACTGTTGTTTCTGAGCATTACTCTGTTTTGAATGTGAACTTTTGTATGCAATCCATGTTCCCAAAAGACATTTGTCAACTTGGAATCTATTAACATAGTTCGAGCCATTTCCTGTATTGTCCTGTTTTTCCTTTCTACAACTCCATTATATTGAGGTGTCCTAGCAATGAAGAATTGCCTTTTTATTCCATACTTGTTGTAGAAATCCATAAATTTATTTGAAGTAAACTCTCCTCCATTATAAGATATCAAACATTTGATTTTTGAATCCATTTCATTTTCAACCATTTCCTTGTATACCTTGAAGTTCTCGAAAGCTTCTAACTTTTTCTTGAGAAAAAAAATTGCAGTCATCCTTGTATAATCATCAACCAATAAAATAAAATATTTCACACCTTTTAAACCCTTTGTTCTATTTGGTCCAACTAGATCAGTATGTACAATCTCCAGTGGTCTTGTTGTGGAGTATTCCTTTGATTTGAATTTGGACTTAGTTTACTTTCCTTGTTGACAATGCTTGTATAAGGTGTAGGTCGGATTTGTGATCTAGGGAATTTCTTTGACTGTTTCCTTTTTGTTGACTTTAAATAGGTTGTCAAATTTTATGTGACCCATCCTTCTGTGCCATAGCCAAACTTAATATTCCTTTCCTGGACAATACTTTTCATTTCCAATTTCACTTAATGCATATATGTTGCTTGAAGTTCTTACAATTGTTGCAACGAATCTTCCTAAACCTGTTTTTCTTATCTCACACTTCTGTGAATCAAACAAAAGTTTGTGACATTGGTCACACATTTGTCTTACACTTATAATATTATGTTTCATATCTTCCACTAGTTGAAAAATTTCTTCCTTGGTATCCTTGTTTCCAATTATGACCGTGTCTCTTCCAATGATTCTAGTCGAGTCGTTGTTTCCAAAGGAGACTGATCCATATCTTTCCTTTCTCAAGGTTAGACACATGTCCTCATCACCTGCCATGTTCTTTGAGTAGCCACTGTCAACATACCAACCACGTTTCTTACGTTTATATTATATAGAGAGTGTGGATTATTCATTATTGTATTGATTCTTCTTTTTTATCCATATTCTCTATTGAGGTTCTCGTCTGTAACTATTTTTATTCTGTTGTGATTCTCTAGGAGGGACTACCATTCTACAATATTTGGCTATGTTTCCAAAGTTGTTGCACTTGTAGCATTCCACTTCAGTGCTAAAGGACTCAAATATGTTGTAGATTCTTCTCTGTGTTTCACTAGGCCTTCTTGGCTAACCATTTTGTTCATGACTTTCATAGTTTTTTCTATTTCTTCTATTTTCTCTGCAATTTACAACTTTTTGTCCAAAATTATTACATGCATAACATAAACCAAAGAAGATAGTTTGCTACCTAGGAGTTGAATATATTCTAAAAGGAGTTACTCTTCTGAATCCTTATTCTTCTTGAGGCATTCTTATTTCTGACTATCAATGATTATGAAATCTGAATCTTCTGGGTGGAGGAGTGTCCCTGTGATATTCCTTGTAAAACTTATTGTCTCCTCCGACTGTCTCTGCATAGATTCTTGGATGTGTTTATTGATATTTTGTTTTGGATCTTGATCCCTTTTCTATCTGATTTTATTCAAGTCTAGACTTGTCATGATTTGGTCTCTGACTATTAATAATGTTATCCAAAACTTTATATCTATTCTGCATGTTTTTCTTTTGAAGATATTTTCTCAATGTGACAATCTTTGCTTCCAAATTTCCAATGATCTTGTCTCTTTCTTCTAATCGTTCCTTGAGTTCTTCTTCAATTATTTTTTCTTCTTCAATTTGAATTTTTAACCTAGTGATCATCTGTTCTAGCTCTTCAGAGTTGGAACTTTGAGATTCCTCTTTTCTTTTCAGTTATTCTTGTAGTGACTTGTTTTTCTTCTTTTCCCTTTTTATAACTTCTATGGAACTCATCAATTCTTCTATGTAGTAAAATTACTCCTCTTCGTATTCTTCTTCGGTGCCTTCTTCATCAGAGTCTTCTACTGCCATGAATATAACCCTTTCCGTCTCACTTCCACTGTCTTCATCTTTGTCTGATGAGGTACTATCTTCTTTTGTGAAAAACCTTTTCTTTAAGAATTTCTTTTTGGTTTTCTTTCCTTTGTACATTTATTTGTTATTTGAATCATCTTCTTCATTTACTTTCTTTTTCTTATGGGGACATTTGTTATCAAAATGACCAATACCATCACAATTAAAACAAATCAAAGGAAGCTTTCCTCTATATTTTCCATTGGTTCCCTTTTTCATTCTTCTGACAAAGTTGGCTACTTCTTCATCATCTTTTGAGATGTCACCACTGTTGTTGTCTGACTTTGCCTATTGATTTCTCTTTTTTTTTGACTTATTGAATTATTTGAATGCTTCTTATTTTGTAACTAGATTCTCCTGTTCAGTTCTCATTTCGTATGTTGTGAATATTCCATGTAGCTCATCCATGGTTATTGAATCCAGATCTATTTTTCCTTCTAGTGCTGAGATCTTCAGATCAAATCTCATTGGAAGAGATATTAGTACTTTTTGAAAAATCATAGATTCATCAACTTCTTCTCCTAATCCTCTAATTTAATTCACTATGTTAACACAAGAATCTACATATTGTTTCTTAATAATCAGACAGAAATTGAGGTTTACTCTCAAGAGCATTATGGTGTAAATCATGTGGCATTATGCCCATGATTTCCACATGGAAAGTGAAAATATTGGAGGCCTAAGCAGCTCAAGCACCCTCTCTCCACCTATCACATCTCCCTTATCAATACCTCCTCTCACCTCCTGACACCTGTTCCACTCACATTCCACTTTCCCTTGACACCACAACCTCGTCCCAGCCTCCTCTCCCCCAATCGCTTCCTTCCACTTTGTCGTCGCTCACTCCTTGGGCCATGCGAGTTTTTTCCAAGAACCTCCCTCCACATCACCCCTACACATACATTATCAGACTGCCACCTACAATGCTCACATTGGTCATAGAAAAATACCATTCATGGCCTCGAGGCATCATGATGGATTCACATAAGTCATTGACACCATCTGAGAACATTTATGGGTGTCAGGCCCAGTCCTAATCCCAATGAAGACAATTATTGAAGATTTTGGGAAATATTTGAGACCTCGCTTCATCCTATAAATGGAAAACGTTGCAGAGATCAACCATGAAGGTACACTTACGATCCAAAGCTTCCTTATGGACAATTTTTCCTGTAAATCACATAACTATGATTGGCTCACGTCTGACATAATGAGGTCTGCAAAACTTGACAGAGTGAGTGCCGAATGAAGGATTTGAAGGCAATGATATGATCACATTCCTGGTGGTTGCAAAATTTTAGTATATATAGGCAATTTTGACATTTTTTTAAGGTCGAATGGTTGAGCTAGGCTCCCTGCTATTGTAATATTTTGATTGAGAACAACTGGTTCTCTGGTTATATACTTGTTTTTTAGACATCTTGGTTAATCTAAGTCAGCTTTATTACTCCATCTTATTTTCCTCTGATACTTAGAGAGTTCATGTTTGATTGATTCACATGGATTGTTGTAACTGTATTATGATAAATGTTTGATTATAGCACTGTTATGATTTATTTCATCTTCCTTGAAATTTGAATCCAAGAGGACCTTGTGTTTAAGTTTTTCCTCCTTAGGTTGCTGGAAAATATGATGTTCATAGTGGACCTATACACCTTTCTCACTAAATATTCCTCCTATTCACCCTTACTCCAACTTACTGATTGAATTTGATTCAAGACCTCAATGGATGGTGCATGCTAGTCCATATTTTTGAGTTAGAACGCTATTATTATTTAGTTTTCTCCATTTGACCACTCAAAAATCAATTACCCGTGACATATAAACTGATGGGTATTGGGCTTAAATTCAATTCAATATGAAGGTGACTTCTAGTGCTAACATTTTTGGGATCGTTTCCAGGGAATGAATTGAAGACTTTCCCCTGGGATAGAACGAAAAAGAAGCTCTGATTATGAAGGTGCATCATATATCAGTACCATTGAAGATTGCAACTTTCAGCTGGCGACTCCAATGTTTTAGTTCTGGCTCCTAAAGGCAGACACATGAGGTCCAATTCACTGCTACCTCTAGCAACGTCTAAAGCTGACCTGGAGGAAATTATTAGAAATGGAAAGACCGCTAAAAAAGGTACCTCCATTGCTGTACCAAGTTTTTATGATAATTTGCATAATCCCTCCTTACAAACTCAAGTAGCTATTTTTGATTCTCCTATTATACAAACTGCAAGAGTTTCAAGAAATTTACGTTTTGGGAGATTTCCTGTCGATTTCTCCCTTCCTATTATTGGTTTGGAAGAAGAGAGATTTGATACCCCTTTCTCCCCCAAAGTTGTGAAGTGGAAGGAGCGAGATTTGACCTTATAAGAATTTCCTACTCATCCTCATATTAGAGTTGATGTAGTTGTAGAAGGGGATACTTCTGTTCCCTCAAGCCCCTTGTCTTCACCTCGCAGGAACACTATCTCGGTTTCACATAGCCCAACTCCATCCCCTTCGGGTTCTTCTCCAAGTCACATACAAATGGTAGGAGATAATCCCTCCAGAACTAAAATGGAATCTATAGTAGCTTCTAGGTATGCCCCTCTTGTCCTGCCTCAACCTCTGAATTCTCTTCCAATGGATGGCTACCTTAAGTAGTTTACCAAGTTCACAGGTGAGGGAGACATAACTATAGAACATCTTGAATCCTTTTATAGTTATACAAAAAACCATGCCATTGAGAATGAAGATGTATGGATGAGGATTTTTGTTCATAGCCTTGATGGTGAGGCTAGGAAGTGGTTTAGGTATTTGCCCCCTGGATCTATCACCGGGAGTGAGGCTTTAAATGATGCTTTTCTGAGGCAGTGGGGGGACAAAAAGGACCTTTTGTATTATATAAGATAATTTGGATCCCTAAAGAGGAAAGAAGGAGAGTATGTCTCCAATTTCTCTCAAAGATACAACAAAATATACAATAAGATCCCTCCTGAGATAAATCCTACATATTCCTCTGCCAAAATCACCTATGCTAGTGCTTTTGACCCTGATTTTTTCCTTTTACTGAGAGAAAGGAGATCCACCTCCTTATCTCATATGCAAGATGCAGTTGTGGAGGTAGAATCTAACATAGTGGCCTTTGATCAACTTAGAGGGAAATATGATAAGGATAGGAGAGAGAGTAGAACTAAAGCCTCAACCTTTGATTCCTCTATTGTCCACTCCCAAGTTGATGAACTTACTAAATTAGTAAAATCTCTTTCTGCCGATATGGAAAAGTTAAATTTTGAGGGAAAACAGACCTACAGAAATACACAAAATGATAATAAAAAAGGTGGCTCCAGGAGACCTAATAATGCTCCTTAGACTCTTACAAGAGATCCCAGAAACAGAGAAAGGGATGACCAAAAGATCAAAACTCCCTTACAAAAAAACCTTTTGGGTGATGAGGAAGGAGAGTACGAAGAAGATGATCCTGAGATCCATTTCTTGGGTGACACCCCTCCATCCCCTCACTTAACCCAATTTACATATGGTAAGTCCTTAATGGATAATTAGATAAGTGAATTAAGTAACGGAGAGAAGGAAAAATAGAATCCTAGTAGATATGTTCTGAGATCTAAAAAGAAAGAGGAAAAGACTAATGCTTCTGATCATCCCACAAAAATAGAAAAATCTGCCAAGCCTGTGACAGTTGGTAGCAAATAGAAATTTTCTCAAATCCCCCCAGTTTTGGTTAAGGATCCTATCCCAGAAGTCAAGGAGATCCTAGAATCTCCACCTTCCTTCAGTTATGAAAATGAGATCCAAAAAATCAAAATCCCTATGCCATTTTTGAAACTGATAAAAATTGAAGAATTAAAAAAATGTCTTTCCTAAATGTTGTTGTCCGAATCCTACTAAAATAACACTAACTCAGTTAATCTTTAGTATGAAAATCCAACAAGCATATTAGGTCCTTTAATATAATATAGAGATGATTCATCCCCTCCCTTCTATATATCACTAAATATACATGATAAGGTGCTGCATAATTGTTTGATGGACTTAGGGGCATCTCACAATCTCATGCCCAAAGCAGTCATGGATGAACATGGATTAGAAATCACAAAATCCTACCACGACTTATATTATTTTGAATATAGGAAAGTGAAGTGTCTTGGGGTCATCAAATATCTGGTTGTGAACTTGTTTTAGTTTCCCATGAAAAGTTTGGTCATGGAAATTGTAGTGGCTGATGTTCCCCCCAAGTTTGGTATGTTATTGTCAAGATCTTGGATAAACAAACTTGGGGGAACTTTATAGATGGAAATCACATATGCCACCATTCCTGTGTTTTGGGGTGACAATAGAAGACTTTACAGGGAGGCTTAGTTGGCCTACATCATTAGTGATGAAACAGACCCCACCAACCATCCTATTTTTGCTATTGACACTGATTTGGGATCCATCCTATTGCAGCCCACTAATATTCTTGAACCTCCTCTTGAAATCAGAAAACAATCCATTACTCTTTGTGGAATCCCTCCTCCAAATACCTATGTTTGGAATATGTTCTTTGATGGAGCCTCTTCTAAGGAAGGTGATGGTGTTGGAGTGGTCTTTGTTTCACCTTGTCAAGAGACTATAACTTTGTCCTACAAGCTAGAATTTGAAGCTACAAATAATGTGGCAGAGTATGAAGCTCTTGTTTTGGGTGTAAGGGATGAAAAAGACACGGGGATTGAAGAGCTATCAGTATTTGGGGATGCATAACTAATTGTTCATCTGATAAAAAATATTTATCAAGCCAAGCACCCTAGGCTTAAGAATTATAGAAATGAAGTATGGGGCCTAGTTGACAGTTTCTTCCTAGCTTTCAACATTTCATTTATTCCAAGAGAGGAGAATACCATGGATGATTCTTTGGTTGTTTCAACAAGCCATTTTATAGTCCCATTTCCACCTAAACTCAAGTATGATGTAGGGGTGAAATATAGACCCTCTGTAGCTGAAAATATCAAGCATTGGAAGGTGTTTGAGGATGATAATGAAATAAAAAAATTTCTTGAGTCTGTTGATGAGTTCTCTGCATTACATATTGAATAGGATCATGATTATGAAAGTAGCCCTCATGCTGATGTATTTTTAAATAAAATTGCTAATCAACATATTGTTCAGCTTCCTAGCAACCACATTCCGAAGGGACTAGTTCCTTTGGAAATATTGTTTGATGGGAATGATGTGGCATCAAAGTTTAGAGGTTTCGTTGATGATGATGAAGTAGCTGAGTACAATATTGGTACAGAGAAGGATCCCAAATTTGTCAAGTTGTCAATAAACTTGTCAAGAGAGAAAAGGGACGAATATGATGAGTTGTTAAAGGAGTTTGCTGATGTGTTTGCCTGGACATATGAAGATATCAGGACATATGAAACAAGTATGATTGAGCAAAAGATCCCATTGAAGGAAGAGTCCAAGCCACTTAGGCAAAAATTGAGACAAATAAATCCTATGATGTTGCCCATTATGGAGAAGGAGGTTAAAGATCTTTTGGATGCCCAGATTATCATTCCTTTGAGGTATTATTAATGGGTGGACAACTTGGTCCCAATAAGAAAGAAGAATGGAGAAATCAGACTTTGTGTGGATTTCCGAAATCTGAACAAAATCTCTAAAAAATATAATTACCCCTTGCCCAATATGGAACACATATTACAAAGGGTGACAGGGGCATCCAGGATGTATATGATTTATGGATTTTCTGGCTACAATTAAGTCTATGTCTTACCTGAAGATAGAGAGAAGACATCCTTCACCACTCCTTGGAGTACATTCATGTATGCTAAGATGCCCTTTGGATTGATGAACGCATGAGCAACCTTTAAACAAGCCATGGACATAGATTTTATTGGAGAAAAGGACAAGTTTGTGGTCATTTATTTGGATGACATAATAATTCTCTCACAATATGATAAAGAACATTATGATCATCTAAAAAGAGTCTTCTTGAAATGGAAACAATTTGGTCTCTCTTTAAATCCCAAGAATTCATTATTTTCCATGAAAGCGGGGAAACTGTTGGGGCACATTGTGTCAGTTGAGGGGGTAAAGATTGATCCAAGAAGGGTAGAAGCTATCCAAGCTTTGTCACTCCCTAGATCCAAGAAATAAGTTCAGTCTTTTTTGGGGAAAATTAATTTTCTGAGAAGGTTTGTTTCAAATTTTGTTGAGTTGGTAAAGTTTATCACAACCATGTTGAGGAAAGGAAATGAAATCAAATGGACCACTGAATCTCGTAACTCTTTTGACCAAATAAATAAGGCTGTCAATGAAGCACCTGTGTTGATCAATCGTGACTACTCCAAGGAGTTTCTGATTTTCTCTTTTGCTTCATTTAACATAGTAGCAACTATTTTATTGCAGAAAAATTCCGAGGGGTTAGAGCAACCCATTTCCTTTTTCAGTAGGGCAATGAGAGATGGTAAAATAAGGTATGACATCATGGAAATAAAGGCCTATGCTTTGGTTAAATCTCTCAAATCTTTTAGAGTTTATGTGCTACATTCAAAATTCATTGCATATGTACCTTCAGCTTCTGTGAAGGAGATCCTCATTCAGTATGACATAGATGGAAGAAGGAGAAAGTGGATTGCCAAGATCCTTGAATTTGATCTTGAAATAAATATCTGTTGGGCCCTTCATTTTTGAGAAAGAATTGTACAAGTTTTGAATAAGCATGAGTCGCGCAAACTTCATCAGAGGCTGGAAGGAAGAATAACAAAAAGCAGTTGTGGATGCTATCACAACACCACCTAAGAAACAAACAGTTGCAATAGAACAAGAAGGGGAAGAAGCCTAACAAGAAAACATAGCCCAACTATATATAGGACTAAATATAATAGTAAAAGGGTTGGTTAGGTTGGGTTGATGTTGTTGTCATCCATTCAGTTCATTGGTTCACTCATTCATGAGTTGAGTAGAGTCGGGTTGAGTCACGTCTATCAGAGTCGCCCAAGGTTTTGAGATTAGTTGTTGCTACCTATTGAAAGTCGAGAAGTGGAGAGTCTTTAATAAATGAGACCTATCAGTTGGGGAATTAGAACTCTGTGGCTGAGGCCTAGAGCCAAGAGTCTGTACTAAATATCTCTATGTAATTCTAAGTCTGTAATACAAGAAAGATCTCAGAGATAATATTATAAAGGAGAACAAAATTTTCAAAATAGGATGTGTATTGTATGTTTACTTGTGCATTACATTGTTCCTTTATGGTTTATGAGTTCTATTTAATGGTTCTATTCTTAAAGCGTTGTTCATAACATAAGTAGGTTCAATTTTTGCAGTTAGATGTTTCAGATCTGATGTTGCTCTTGCACAAGAACATGAATGAGTTCTGGATGATATATGGATTCTCTTTGGTATTTTCCCTACCCTTCCCTATCTTTCTGTCTCAATAGCACTTCAGATGAGACTTATTCTCTTTGGAGGAGATGAAAATGCCAACGCTCTAGACTACACAGTACCTTTTGTTGGTAACTTGAGAAGAACCCTGGTCTGATCAAATCTGCGCCAACAAAATGGTTCTATTGTTGGGACCCATGTAAAAGGGGAACCTGTAGGAAGAATGCTACCGCCGATCCATATATTTGGCATCGATCAATGTTGGGAAAGAAACTGTGATGCCTTCACATGGAACGAAGCGAAACTAAGAAGAAAATTAGTGGGAACTACAAGGGAAGAAATCTTTTACTCGGAAATATCAAGCGACCAGTATGAGATTTTCTGAGTTAAATTCCTGGAAGAATTTTTTCATTGGATCAAAAGACTCCAAGAAGCTCCAGAGTTCCAAGGACGGGTCAATAATATCTATGTGTGGGATACCGACAAGTTAGCAACACTCCACGGGTTGGATTGCCCAGTCACATGAGCTATGGATTTCTAGGTTAGCACCATGATAGAAGGATACATAATCGAATTTGAAGCTGAGAATCACCAGTATTTCATGAGTAGATGAAATTTTCAAGAAAGGCGCAAGGGGAAGACTGTTAAGAGAGATCCCCCTATGGATTAATACTTTCTTGGTGGAGGAATGGATGTTGATTATATCCTTAACCGAGATGGAAATATAAACACCCTCGCCTAGGGTAGGGCGAGATGGGGTGAAAGTCATGGCATGAGAAAGGGGAAGGGTTCTTTGAAAAATGGGGGGGAAACAACAAGAAACAGATTCAAGAGATGAGAGATCCTTGAAGAGAGTCACCATAGTTGAAAACTGGTGGCACAACAAGATCAAGAAATCCGCAAGATAGTCTGAAAAGCTGAGGAAAGAAGGAGGATTGGGAGAAATAGAGGAAAGACAGATGGAAGAACTGCAGAGGATGAAAAGACAGGAATTATTGGCCTGTCAAATATTGAACGAGAGAGAAGTAAGGAGAGTAAGAAGTCCCTAGGAGGCAGGACGAGAAGGAGGAAGCGCATATGTAAGAGAGGAGGAAAGCAGCATGAATCTTGGAGGAGAAAGAGAATATTCAGCCACGATGACAGGAGAAATCAGGAATTTATCTAAAGAGATCGTCCCAGTGGAATCTAACGAGACCCCTGAGATCATAGAAAACCACCCCGAAGCTAGTGGCACCAGCCCTGAATCACCCATACCCCAAGTGCCTTCTATACAAGCAATAAGTTCAACACTACCTTCTCATGCAAGTTCTATTCCAGTACAATTAGTTAATCAGTCACAACCAAGAAGTGCGAGTATAGGGAGGATATTGGGATCCCCTGGTAGATTGCAAGCAGGACCGTTAGGGTTCATATTAATACGAACAACAGGATCAACAATGGCCAACCATATGGGAAGTTCGATCGCTAGATACCCAGAATTTTGGGGTAAGGGAGATGAAGACGTTGAACAACACTGGTTCTTGTGCGAAGAAATATGGATATCCAGAGGGACTCTAGATGGAAATAAGCTGGTCAAGTTCTAGACTACCTTGAGAGGTCGCTCTCTCAAGTGGTACATGAAGATCATCGAACTAGGAGTGCCAGGGACGCAAGGTCAAGCGTTCACACTCCACCAAGTATGAACAAGGTTCATAACAGAGTTCAGACTACCTCAGTCAGAACAACAGGCTTTGTCTGAGTTGTGTGAGATCCAACAGAGGGAAGGAGAATCATCCTGGGGGTACATCCAAAAGTTTAAAGATGCCATAGGGAGGTTGGCACATCCAATCCATGAAGAACATCAAATGGAGTGGTACATTCAGGGACTTATACCTCTGACTCATATTCTACTAATGCTACAATGGATAGCCATGTTAACAGACACCTTGGAACAATCAATGAAGATCAAAGCCATGGCGGGATACCCTCAGAACCTGAGAGTAACCTAACCCCTAGTAGATGAAATTTTAGTGCAAATACAAGGGAAGATATCAACACTTACATAAAATATTCAAGAGCTGACGATACCCAGACCAGGACGACCACAGTTTTGGTGCATGAGATGCTATATGGAAGGTCATTTAGCAAACGAATGTCCATGAATAAGGGGGCTGGGACCTCCTCATAATATGACTATAACCCCACCAGGACCCATGGGAGGAGTTGCGCAAGTATCGATAAACTCACCATTCCATTATCCCACCCCATATCATGCTTTTCCAGGAGATGCTAAGGACTATTATAGAGCCTGCGATGTATGCCAAAGAGTGGGGAAACTATCCAGAAGAGATGAAATGTCATTAGCACCACAACTGACTGTACAAGCATTTGATAAGTGGGCCATTGACTTCGTGGGACCTATTAACCCACCAGGGAACTGTACAGGAGCAAGGTACATAAGCACTGCGACATAGTACTTGACCAGATGGTTTGAAGAAAGAGAAGTTAAGGAATGTAGTGCCACTATAGCTGCACACTTCATATTTTATGACATCATAATCAGGTTTGGATGCCCAAAGATCCTTATGAGAGATCAAGGTAGACATTTCATTAATAAAACAATTGAAGCCTTGACTGAGGAATTTGCAGTCCATCATCAGAAGAGCACACCTTACCATCCACAAGTGAATGGGAAAATTGAAGCATTCAACAATATCTTGGAGACAACGCTAACGAATATTTGCAGTGTGAATAGGGATGACTGGGATTTAAGAGTACCAGTAGTTCTACGGGCCTACAAAACTACTTGCAAGAAGCTGACAATGCAAACTCCATTCAAAGTGGTCTATGGTCTCGAAGTCGTCGTCCGAATGGAATATTTGGTAACAATCCTAAGAATCGTTGCCTTTATAGATATGGATGACACTAGCATTGTTCGAGAGAGGCTTGCGCAGTTGGTCAAACTAGAAGAAGACCGATTTATTGCAGGATTTCACTAGCAGGTTCAGAATGAAAGAGAGAAGGACTACCACGACAAATGCATCAAAAAGAAGGTATTTATGCAAGGTGATCTAGTACTGGTATATGATGGTAAGTTCATGAAGCATCCTAGGAAGTTCAGAACGCATTGGCTTGGGCCATATGAGGTTGCTTATGTTATAGAAGGAGGAGTTGCACAGTTGAAGACTTTGAATGGAGAATGGAAGGAAGGTTTGGTGAATGGGAGCAGGCTGAAATTGTATTATGACAACCAACTGCCTCGCAGCTCTCAGTAAAGCATGAGGAAAAGGTTCTAGGTACCAAGTGCAGTTAAAACTGGGTACCAGACACAGAAAAGATAGTCTACACAAGGAAGGAAGGGAGGACTAGAGCTGGAAGCAAAGGCTGCCTTGCGTAGTCTGAAGATGAAGCAAAGAAGAGGGATCATATCTAAAGTGACTTGAGACAAGTCACAAGTGAGTGTTAGGGGCCTATTAGCCCTTTGTTATGAAAGAAAGAGAAGATCAAGGAAGAAAAGGAAAAATACGAACTACATGGAAGACACAATGACTGTTACTGGTTCAAAGTAAGCAAAAGAGAAGACAAGATGGAGAGAAGTAAGACAAAACAAGAAGTTGGATGAGGAGATTGAGGATGGTAGATTAGCAAGGGAGACGGAATGTGGACAAATCAGCAAGCAGAAAAATCCACCGTTTGATGCTTTGGAGCACCACATGAGAAGGAAGGAAAGACAGTCTGGCGAAGCCCCGAAAACGTAGGTCAAGTTGACCTAGGGTCTTAGACACTTAGGGTTTTAGTATCTAGGGTTTTGACACTTAGGTCTCAAACTAAGGCCGTCGATGAGCTATTGTAATGTATAAATAGAGGTCCAAAGGACCTGGGATGGGTTGGTACTAAGTTGATTGAGGATTCATTACTATTGTGTAATCGATTGAGTACTATTGTGTGAGAGAGAAGTGCTGAGTGTAGAGCCTTCTAGTATTGTAAGATCTTTAGCTAGGTGCAAAGATCAGTCCTGCAACTAGGTGCGCAGGAAAGGGAGATATAGAGAAGAGAAGAAAGAAGATCTGCTATATGAGAGCGCAAACAAGAATTGTATGCTTCATCTTAATATATTATAAAGCACAGTTCTATGGACGTAGCCCTGGAGAGAGGGTGAACCACATATATATTCTGTTGTGTGTGTGATTCATGCTCTGTTCTTTGTCATTTGGTATACAGTTATTGCAATACTGTGCTAGATCTAATAGATAGTTCTATGGAGTAGATCTGAACTGGTAAGTGATATATAAATGCTACATTGTTCTTGTATTGGATCCTCTTGATATCCCATTTTGTTGTAGACATCTCTATCATGCAACCCCCTCATAACTACTTCAGGTGAGACTACATCTGCCTCCCAGGTGTTGCTAAAAGGGCATGTAGTTAGGGCTTGTTGGTGTGCTCTTGGAACTAAACCATGAGTCTACCCCTGTGCCAACACATACTCAACTCGAATTTTTTTCTCTGCAACCTGTTCCCGTAGAAAATGATACTTGATTGGAATGTGCCTCGTCTTGGAGGGCATCATTGGATTATTTGAGATACCGATGGAACTTGTTTTATCAAAATATATCAGAATGGGCTCATCATACTCAATCTGTATATCTATCAAAGTTTGTTTCATCCATAGAACTTGTGTACAACATGTTGTTGCTGCAATATATTATGTTTCAGTTGTAGACACTGATATTGGTGATTGTTTCTTGCTTAGCCAAGATACCAAACACTCACCCAAGTAGAACGCTGCTCCACTTGTACTTATTTAGTCATTAATGCAAACTTCCCAACCTACATATGTGTAGGCAATAAGTGATATATCATTTCCTTTTGGATACCATAATCTGAACTCTTCTATTCCCTTGAGATATTTGACTATCCTTTTTATTGCTAGAACATGTGATTCCTTTGGTGCTTCTTGAAATCATGCCATCTGTCCAACTGCTTGCATTACATTTGGTATGGAGGCTGTCACGTAAAGTAAGTTTCCAATCATTGACTTGTACTGCCTCTGATATGTATCCTTTGAATAATCATATTTACTTAACTTGCAACTGGTTTGCATATGAGTATTGAATCGTTTGTAATTTTCCATTCCAAACGTCTTTAGCATTTGTCTGATATACTTGGTTTGAGAAATAAAAATTCCTTGGTTTCTTTGACATATCTAAAGACCCATAAAGAAGGATAATTCTCCAGGTAATGATATTTTAAATTCATTCTACATACCCTTTTCAAATTTCTAGCTCAACATGTCATCATCACTTTCAAAAATAATATCATCAACATAAACTTCAATTAATAAAATACTACCTTGAGTTACCTTGATGTAGAGGTTGTTGTTTGCATTTTCTTTCCTGAACCCTTGTTTCTATAGATATCTGTCCATTCTAGAATACCATGGTCTAGGGTGTTGTTTGACCATACAAGGCCTTATTCAACCTACAAAAATAATATTCATTCCCTGTCAATTGAAATCCTTCTATTTTCTCAATGTAGACTTCTTATTCTAAATCCCCATTCAAGAAGGACGATTTCACATCCATCTGATACACTTTAATATTATTATATCATGCATAAATGATGATCAATATGATTGCTTCCATTCTAGCAACTAGGGAAAATTTCTCTTCAAAGTTGATACCTTCAACCTGGGTGTATTCTTTACATGCCAATCTAGCTTTGTTCCTGGTAACATGTCCATATTTATTCAATTTGTTTATGAAGACCCACTTTGTGCCGATCACATTCTTGTACCTTGGCCTTGGAACCAATTCCCAAGTGTTATTCTTCTCTATCTGATCCAACTCTTCATCCATGGTTTTTATCCAGAATTCATCCTTGCTAGCTTCTTCAAGTCTGATTGGATCAATCGAGGATAAGAGTGCTAGGTGCAGTTGTTCCGGTGAACAAATTCTTCTTCTAGTCTCAACTCTTGCATATTTGTTCCCAATAATATGATCTGATGGATGATTCTTCTGTATTCTTTTGCTCCTTGTCTTTGGAGGTACTTGAATATCTTGTTTTTCTTTCTCTTATGCTTCTAAATACTCTTCTTCATATTCCCCTTCTACTACTTCTTCCTTTGATTCTTCTTCATGAACCTATTCCATTGACTCCTTTTATTCTTCCTTTATTTTTCATCAACTTGTCTCATCAACCGTCACATTGATGCTTTCCACAACTTTGTTGAGCCTTATATTGAAACATTTGTATGATTTCCTTGTTCTCAAATACCCAACAAGAATTCCTTTGTCCACATGAGAATCAAACTTTCCCATCTTCTCTTTTGATGTAGCATTTGCTTCCAAAAAATTTGAAGTGCTTCACATTCACTAGTATTCCTTTCCATATCTCATAGGGAGTTTTATCATTGTTGTTTCTGAGCATTACTCTGTTTGGAATGTGAACTTTTGTATGCAATGGATGTTCCCAAAAGACATTTGTCAACTTGGAATATATTAACATAGTTCGAGCCATTTCCTATACTCTCCTATTTTTCCTTTCTAGAACGTCAGTATATTGAGGTGTCCTAGCAACGAAGAATTTCCTTTTTATTCCATGCTTGTTGTAGAAATCCATAAATTCCTTTGAAGTAAAATCTCCTCCATTATAAGATATCAAACATTTGATTTTTGAATCCATTTCATTTTCAACCATTTACTTGTATACCTTGAAGTTCTCAAAAGCTTCTGACTTTTTCTTGAGAAAAAAAACTGCAGTCATCCTTGTATAATCATCAACCAATAAAATAAAATATTTCACACCTTTTAAACCCTTTGTTCTATTTGGTCCAACTAGATCAGTATGTACAATCTCCAGTGGTCTTGTTGTGGAGTATTCCTTTGATTTGAATTTGGTCTTTGTTTGCTTTCCTTGTTGACAATGCTTGCATAAGGTGTTGGTTGGATTTGTGATCTGGGGAATTTCTTTGAATGTTTCCATTTTGTTGACTTTAAATAGGTTGTCAAATTTTATGTGACCCATCCTTCTGTGCCATAGCCAAACTTAATATTCCTTTCCTGGACAACAGTTTTAATATCCAATTTCACTTTATGCATATATGTTGCTTGAAGTTCTTACAACTGTTGCAACGAATCTTCCTAAAATTGTTTTTCTTATATTGCACTTCTGTGAATCCAACAAACGTTTGTG
Source organism: Picea engelmannii (assembly GCA_009831015.1). Lineage (NCBI taxonomy): Eukaryota > Viridiplantae > Streptophyta > Pinopsida > Pinales > Pinaceae > Picea > Picea engelmannii. Next base: position 252,006 of record ML781019.1, on the reverse strand, counting down.
ACATTGGTCACGCATTTTGTTGGCATGTTTTACAGACAACGTATGCTTGTCATTGATGGCAACTACAACAACGATGATGGCTTGAGTACAAGTACAATGTGCCAGGCGGGCACCAAAAGTATTTTGGGGAGACGCAACAGAGCAAGCTCGTGAAGACCAGAAGAGATAGTGTAGAGGTGCACACAGAGTGCAGAGTGTGCATCGATGGAAAAACAGGAACAATGTAAGCTCAGGAGGATTAGCGCAGAGTCTCATGTAGTGGTAGGTGTCCACCAGGGATGAGGTTAACTCATTGCCAAAGCTCAAGAGAGATAGCGTACTCAGGATCTCAAGTGGATCAAAGGTTGAGGCCTTTGACACTTAGAAATTCTTCCAAGTCAGGAGGATGTGTAAGCTCAGGAGGATAAGAAAAAATGATCGTTGGATCCCATTCAGAATTCCCGATGACCATCAGATATGAACTTAGATAGGATGAGCACGTAGATGGAGGACAGATCTTGGGCATTAGATCCGAGTGCAAGGTTCGATCATCGTTGGATCCAAGAGAACCTGCATGTTCTTTAAAGTGCAAGGTGAAGCAGGCTTACAAAATCCTGAAAGAAGGAGGACCGTTCATCTTCAGGCAGGACATGTGGTCATAGATCAACATTTCGCTGACCAAGAAGTCAAAGGAAGGAAGTTCTCTATCCCTCCAAATCATTAAATGCAAAATGGAAAAATAATCTGAGCCACTGGATCGAGAATTTATCGGGGACAGACACATGGCGAAAGATCAGAGCACCATAAAGACTCCATTTCGGAGTTTCATAGACCAGGAAATCAAAGATCAAAGGAACATTAACCTTTGAAGTAGCGAACCCCAAAATTCCGAAAGGCGAAAGATCAAAGCATGTCAAAGACTCCATTTCGGAGTTCCAGATACCGGGAATTGGAAGAGTCAAGAGTCAATACTCTTCATCAAAGGAATCCCAGAGTTGCGAAATCTGGAATCCCGAAATCCCGAAAGAAGCACATCAACAAGAGTTTTGCAGACCGGGAAATAACTCCATTTCGGAGTCCCGGATACTGGGAGTTGAAGTGTCAAAACACTTTACCACAGGAGTGCCGAAATGCCGAAATGGCGAAATGAGAAACGTCGAAATCCTAAAATAGGCACATAAACAAAGAGTTTCGTAGATCAAGAAATAACTCCATTTCAGAGTTTCGGATACCGAGAGTTGGAAGAGTCAATACCCTTCATCATCAGGAGTCCCGGAATTGCGAAATGCAAAATGCCAAAATCCCAGAAGGAGGAGGAAAGTTTCGGATACCGGGAGTTGGAAGAGTCAAGACTCTTCATCATCAGGAGTCCTGGAATCACGAAATGTGAAACACCGAAATCCTGAAAGCAGGAGGACAGTTTTGGATACCGGGAGATGGAGGGATCAAAACCTGAGACTCTTCATCATAGGAGTCCTGAAGTGCCGAAATGCGAAATTGCTAAATGCAGTTTTTGAATAAGGCTATGGTCACAGCTGGTGGTCACATCGTCAAAGAGTTTTAGAGAAGAGCTCGAAGAGTTAAGATCCTTTTTCGAAGTTTTGGGGATCGCAGATTGGAGAGTTGAGATGCCTCACAATAGGAACTCGTGACATGCGAAATCGCGAAGTGGCGAAAAATGAAATGATGAAATGATCGAAGCTAGTCCATCTAAGCTCCTTGTTTTTCGGAGTTTTGGGGATCATGACAATGAGTGTCAAGATGACTCTTCAACACAGGAATACCAAAAGGCCGAATGTCGAAATGCCAAAATATCGATGTAGCCGGTGGTCACTGTTGTTGGTTGCGTAAGTGGAAGGAGCTAGCATAGCTAGGCTCCATTTCAAGGTTTGCTCTGTAACTGCTAAAAATCACTGATGGTTTCTACCAGAGGACTCGAAGAGACTTCAGTGTGATTTATAGAGGAACTAAAGAATCTCAAGGCATCTGCCAGTGGAATGAAGACTATTCATAGAGGCGATTGAAAGATGGAAGAGAGTTTAAGCCTGTAACTACAAGAGAGGGGATGAGCTCGACTATGATGAAGAAGACGAAGAGTCTCAACTGCCAGACAAGCCAAGGAATCTCAGCATAACACCCAGTGATGATGGACACATGGGTTGAACTGCCAGAGAAGTTGAAGAGTTGCAATGATGATTAGGCAGAGCACTCAACATGGGGAGAGAATGCAGAAGCATGGCGATATAACATGCACAAGGTGCACAGAGACTATAAGTATGTTGAACAAAGAAGAGACGGGGGCTACTATTTTCAGGAGGGATTCAAGAGTGTAGAAGGAGGAGTGTGCAATAGCTGGAATACAAAGAAGAGGAATGGTGCATTGAATGCAAAGGGCACACAGAGCATAAAAGGCAGTAGCACAAAAACTGCAAGGAGGTGTGCAACAAAACAACGAGACACTAAAGGAAGGCTGAAGTGCTCTTGTAGAGAAAAACATAAGATTATAATCACAAGAAGATGTAGACAGAGAGACACTGATACGGGAGAACATATCAGCATAGAAGAACAATGATAAGCCTGGTAAGCCAATGATAAATATGGTATCACTGTGATAAACTTATATATATAGAAAACTTTATATTTCAGGGTGGTTGGGAGGTGCTAGGGAGGAATGTTGTCCTCAGAGGTTCAAGTGGGTGCTTGAACATAGGGAGTTGTAGCTTCCCTCTGGTTGTAGCCAGAGAAACCAGGGTGGCAGGGTGGTGCAAGGGAGAACCATTGTTCTCGGTTATACAAGTTGGTGCCTGTGTGACTGGAAGTTGGTGCTTCCATCCAGTTGGTGCTGGAACACTTAGGAAGTTGGTGCTTCCATCTAGTTGGTCCTGGAACACTTAGGGAGTTGGTGCTTCTTTCTAGTGGGTGCTAGAGAAACCAGGGAGTTGGTGCTTCCTTCTAGTAGGTGCTAGAGAAAACAAAGAGTTGGTGCTCTCAGAAAGTTGTTTCTTGCAAAACAGAGGCTGTAGCCTCATTATGAGTTGGTGCTCATATGTATGATAATGTAAAGAATGTAAAGATTACTTATCATATAAAGAAGAAAAGGTTTTTACCCTGTATGGGTTTCCTCAGGAAATATTTGTCTCTGTGTATCTCATATGTGTGATTGATGTTGAATGTTTTATTGCTTACTTCCCTGCATTATTGTGACTACCATTAAATGTTGTGTAAAGAGTTTAAATTAATCACAATTGTTTAAGAACAATAACAACTGATTCACCCGCCCCCTTCTCAGTTGTCCAACAATTGGTATCAGAGCTGGCCCCTTTTATCTAAGGGTAGATCCTAGAGCTTAAACATGTCAATTCATGAAGGGACTTCAGTCACTAAGCCTCCTCTGTTTAATGGAATGAACTTCACCTTCTGGAAGGTTAGAATGAGAACATACCTAATGGCCTTAGGTGCTGATGTTTGGGATGTAGCAGAGACTGGATACATAAAGCCTGTTGTGCTAGCTTCCAAGGATGATAAGTTAGAATTTATCTTTAATGCTAAGGGAATGAATGCTATCTTGAATGGACTTACAAAAGCCGAGTTTGTAAAGGTGATGCATCTTCAAACTACCAAAGAAATGTGGGACAAACTCATTAGCAATTATGAAGGTAATGAGAAGGTAAAAGATGCCAAGATTCAAACCTATAGAGTACAATTTGAAAAGCTACAGATGAAAGAATATGAAACCATTGGGAAGTATTTTCTGAGAGTTAAAGAACTAGTAAATGCAATGAAAGCACTTGGTGAAAAAATTGAGGAACCCTCCTTAGTTCATAAAATTTTGAGATCTTTGCCAGATAGGTTCAACCCAAAGGTCTCAGCTATAGAATAACTAAATGATATAAAGAATTTGTCTTTTGATCAACTTCTAGGAACGTTGACTGCATATGAAATGAGGATAGTTACAGATAAACCCACCTCTAGAGAATCATCATTTAAAGAAGACAAGAATGAAGATTATGAGCCTGATGAAATTGAAGAAAAATTCGTGAGAAGACTAAAGAAAGGATCAGGCAAGTACCAAGGTAAGTTGCCCTTCAAATGTTTCAACTATGGTAAAATAGGTCATTTTTCAAATAAATGTCCACATACGAAATGTGATCAGAACTCTGAAGGTGAAAAGAAGTTCAAATCCAAAAGATTTGATAAAAAGAAAATTTTATGTGTAAACAATGATGACTCCTCAGAAGACACCGATAATGACTCTTCTTGTGAAGATAAGGTAATTGAATTCATGCTTATGGCCAAAGAGGATTATGATAATAAAATCACAGGTAGTGAGGCTAATGAAGAATAAGCTGTTGTTGATTTGGAAGGAGAACTGATCAGTGCACTGGAAGAGATTGACAGACTCAGAATTAAGAACAGAAAGAAAAAACAATTGCTGATACAGTTCGAGAAAGACAATAAACAACCTGATGAAGTCTTTGTCCTACTAAAAGTGGAATTAGAAGAGGCAAAGAAAATCGAGGACATTCTGAAACAACAATTATCAGAAAAGAAGGCAAGATGTAAAGCTCTGGAAGAAGAAGTAGTGAAAACTAGGAAAGTGTTGGAGAAGTTTCAAGCCTTGTATCATCAGAATCTGTCGAGTATCAAAGCCTTAGAAGGATTAGCCACCATTCTAAATCAGCAAAGGAATCCAAAGTTGAAAACAGGTTTGGGTTATGAAGAGGGATCAAGTAGTGGTCATCCAAGCAACAAAGACTTCATCAAGTTTGTCAAATCTACAACCAATGACGACAACAAACTTGCAAAAACAAAGGAAGATAATCAACCACCCAGGAGGAGTAAATAAAAAGGTTCCATAAATGAATCTGTAGAGCAAGGAAATAGTACATTCCCTACTCAAGGAAATCATCAGCATGGAAGAAATCGATTTGCTCAAAGAAGACAACCATTTTCCAGGTACAAAGAATTTTTCTATGGATATTGTTTCTACTGTTCTAACTTTGGTCACAAAGCTGTAAATTGTTCCTTAAGACTTAGACATGAGCTATTAATATTTTCAAGGAATAAATATCTACCACAACAAAGAATGATACAGACAAGTAACAAACCATCACAGATTGAAAATTGCCAAATTAAGTCTAGAGACTTGCAACTGAGGAGGTCAAGAAATAATAAACAGTCAATGAGTAGACAACACTGCAATAATAACTTTGACCTATTGAACAATGAGATTGAATGCTATAATTGTCACAACTTTGGCCACAAATATGCAAACTGCCATATGAAGAATTACAAAGAAGATCCAAGGATAAAGTGCTTAGATAGAAAGGCCAACACATGGAAAAGGAAAGATAGTGAAAAATATGGTCTAGCACTTTCAACTCAAAAACAAAAGGCCTCCAGGAATATAGACAGTGGATGTTCCAAGCACATGATTGGAGACAAGGATAAGCTTTTGCTTATACGAAAAATCAAAATAGGAAATGTTGTCCTTGAAAATGATGAACCAGGTAAAAACAAGGATAAAGGGATGGTGAGTTTAAGTAATGAAAAAGGAGATTCTCAGGATGATCTTCCTAAAGATGGGATGAATCATAATTTGTTCAATGTAAATAAAATATGTGATAGAGGATGTAAAGCAATGGTCAATTCCAAATACTGTAAGATAAAGTCTGTAAACTCAGGACAAGTGGTGGCTAAAATCATAATGAAAGACAATAATTTTGACATTGAATCCTCCCCTACAAGTAAAGAACAAGATTTAGATACAATAAAAGAATGTTTAGTTCACATTGATCCCATGGAAGAAGTAGGAGAAGAATCATGTCATAAGATGGAAGCAGAAGTTTTGAAGGTTGAGAAGTAAAACACCCAAAGAAAGTTCCTAAATAGGTCCATGGCCCTGGATAAGCTCTTGGATAGTCAGAGATCACCAAATGACAAATCTGGTATTGGATACAACAAGGAAAAAATCAATACTCCTAAGAAACCTTATACAGGTCCTTCATCTGTGAAAAAGAAAAGCAGGTATGAGAGTGGTTGTAGCGGTTTTTTCTTGTGATTGAATATGGTCATAAAAGCCCTCGATTGTATACATCATGGAAGAAAAATGAAATTGCAGTAATAGAGATTGATGAGAATCAATGGGGAGATCCAAGGGTTGTTTGAAAAGTACGAGCTACAATTATGCAGTGGTTCAGTAGGACAACAACATTCACAACAACAACATTTTGTTGTACAAAATTATATACATGACATTCTGTAGAGATAACAAGAGGAAAGTCCTTGTCAGGAAAAGCTAACCTTTTATAAACAAAGGAGGAAAACCATCAGAAGAAGAGAGAGAATAGTGATAGGGGGATTCATCCAGTTATGAGAAGAAAAGGTTGATGAAGGAGTCCTAATAAGAGAGGTGAGAAATATTGAGTATTCTACAGAGGATACAATGGAAGCTGAAGATGAACAGGTACAAGAATAAGATGTTGGGTGTCATCCCATATCACACCTAAGAGATCCCATCCTGTTAGGGGGAGTTTGTATTGATTGAATATCTGATACGTCCGAAAAATACTGCAACAACTCAGGGGGAGCGTGTTTTCTTTGACATTGATGTCAAAGGGAGAGAAAAGAACATGTATGGGTGCCTTTGTTGCCATCAATGCCAAAGGGGGAGATTGTTGGCATGTTTTATAGGTAGTGTATGCTTGTCATTGATGGAAATTACAACAATGATGATGGATTAAGTACAAGTACAATGTGCCAAGTAGGCACCTGAAGTATTTTGGGGAGACGCAGTAGAGAAAGCTTGTGAAGACTAGAAGAGATAGTGCAGAGGTGTATGCAGAGTGCAGAGTGTGCTTTTCATTGATGGAAAGATTAGAGTGTGCATCGATGGAAAAACATGAACAACGTAAGCACACGAGGATTAGCGCAGAGTCACACGTAGTGCATATTTGTCCACTAGGGATGAGGTTAACTCATTTCCAAAGCTCAAGAGAGATAGCATACTCAGGATCTCAGGAGGATCAAAGGTTGAGGCCTTTGACACTTAGAAATTATTCCAAGTCAAGAGGATGCATAAGCTTGCTAAGAGAAGCGACAATGATCATTGGATCCCATTCAGAATTCCCGATGACCGTCCGATATGAACTCAGATAGGACGAGCGCACAGATGGAGGACAGATCTCGGGCATTAGATCCAAGCACGGGGTCCGACCGTCATTGGATCCAGGAGAACTTGTATGTTCTTTAAAGTGTAAGGTGAAGCGAACTTACAAAATATTGAAAGAAGGAGGACCGTCCATATTCGGGCAGGACACGTGGTCATAGATCAACATTTCGCTAACCAAGAAGTCAAAGGAAGGAAGTGCTCTATCCTTCCAAATCGAGAAATGTGAAATGGAAAAATGATTTGAGCCATTGGATCGAGAATTGATCAGGGATGGATGCATGGAGAAAGATCAGAGCACCACAAAGACTCCATTTTGGAGTTTTGTAGACCTGGAAATCAAATATCAAAGGAACATTAACCTTTGAAGTAGCAAACCTCGAAATCCTGAAAGGTGAAAGGTTAGAGCATGTCAAAGACTCCATTTCAGAGTTTTGGATATCGGGAGTTGGAAGAGTCAAGAGTCAAGACTCTTCATCAAAGGAATCCTGGAGTTGCGAAATCTGGAATCCCGAAATCCTGAAAGAGGCACATCAATAAGAGTTTTGTAGACCAGGAAATAACTCCATTTTGTAGTCCCGGATACCAAGAGTTGAAGTGTCAAAACACTTCACCACAGGAGTGTCAAAATGTTGAAACGACGAAATGCAAAACGTTGAAATCCCGAAATAAGCACATAAACAAAGAGTTTCGCAGACCGGGAAATAACTCCATTTTAGAGTTTCAGATACCAGGAGTTGGAAGGGTCAAGACTCTTCATCATCAGGAGTCCCGGAATCACGAAATGAGAAACGCCGAAATCTCAGAAGGAGGAGGATAGTTTTAGATACCGGGAGTTGGAAGAGTCAAGACTCTTCATCATTAGGAGTCCTGGAATCGAAAAATGCGAAACGCCAAAACCCGAAAGTAGGAGGATAGTTTAGGATACCGGGAGATGGAGGGATCAAGACCCTGAGACTCTTAATCATGGGAGTACCGAAGTGTCGAAACACGAAATTGCAAAATGTAGTTTTTGAATAAGGCTGTGGTCATAGATGGTGGTCACATCATCAAAGAGCTGTCGAGAAGAGCTCGAAGAGTTAAGCTCCTTTTTTAGAGTTTCATAGATTGCGAGTTGGAGAGTTGAGATGCCTCACAACAGGAACTCGCGACATGTGAAATCACGAAGTGGAGAAAAGTGAAATGCCAAAATGATTGAAGCTAGTATAGCTATGCTCCTTGTTTTTCATAGTTTCGAGGATCGTGACAATGAGTTTCAAGATAACTCTTCAGCACAAGAATACCAAAAGGTCGAATGCCAAAGTGTCAAAATATCGATGTAGCCGGTGGTCACCTTCGGTGGTCGCGTAAGTGGAAGGAGCTAGCATAGCTAGGATCCATTTCAAGGTTCACTATGTAACTACTAGAAATCACTGATGGTTTCTGCCAGAGGACTCGAAGAGACTTCAGTGTGATTGCCAGAGGAACTGAAGAGTCTCAAGGCATATGCCAATGGAATGAAGACTGTTCATAAAGGCGATTGACAGATGTAAGAGAATTGAAGCCTGTAACTACAATAGAGGGGATGAGCTCGACTATGATGAAGAAGACGAAGAGTCTCAATTGTCAGACAGGCCAAGGAATCTTAGCATAACACCCAGTGATGATGGATGCATGGGTTGAACCAACAGAGAAGCTGAATAATTGCAATGATGATCAAGCATAACACTCGACATGGGGAGAGCATGCAGAAGCATGGCGATATAGCATGCACAAGGTGCACAGAGACTATAAGTATGTTGAACAAAGAAGAGATAGGGGATGTTGTTGTCAGGAGGGATTCAGGAGTGTAGAAGGAGGAGTGTGCAGTAGCTGGAATACAAAGAAGAGGAATGGTGCATTGAATGTAAAGGGCGCACAGAGCATAAAAGGCAGTAGCACAGAAAATGCAAGGAGGTGTGCAACAAGACAATGAGACACTAAAGGAAGGTTGAGGTGCTCTTGTAGAGAAAAAAAGAAGATTAGAAATCACAAGAAGATGCAGATAGAGAGACACTGATACATGAGAACAAATCAACATAGCAGAATAGTGATAAGCCTGGTAAGCCAATGATAAATATGGTATCACTGTGATAAACTTATATATATATATAGAAAAATTTATATTTCAGGGTGGTTGGGAGGAACTAGGAAGTACTTTTGTCCTCAGAGGTTCAAGTGGGTGCTTGAACACATGGAGTTGTAGCTTGCATCTGGTTGCATCCAAAGAAACCAGGGTGGCAGGGTGGTGCAAGGGAGAACTGTTGTTCTCGGTTATACAGGTTGGTGCCTGTGTGACTGGAAGTTGGTGCTTCCATCCAGTTGGTGCTGGAACACTCAGGGAGTTTGTGCTTCCTTCTAGTGGGTGATAGAGAAACCAGGGAGTTGGTGCTTCCTTCTAGTAGGTGCTAGAGAAATTAGAGAGTTGGTTCTCTCAACAAGTTGCTTCTTGCAAAACAGAGGTTGTAGCCTCATTATGAGTTGGTTCTCATATGTATGATAATGTAAAGAATGTAAAGATTACTTATCATATAAAGAAGAAGAGGTTTTTACCCTGTATGGGTTTCCGCAGGAAATATCTGTCTCTGTGTATCTCATATGTGTGACTGATGCTGAATGTTCTATTTCTTACTTCCCTGCATTATCATGACTGTCATTAAATGTTGTGTAAAGATTTTAAAGTAAGCACAATTGTTTAAGCACAGTAACAACTGATTCACCCCCCCCTCTCAGTTGTCCAACAATTTTTATCAAATCCAGCCCCTTTGATCTAAGGGTAGATCCTGGAGCTTAAACATGTCAAGTTATGAAGGGACTTCAGTCACTAAGTCTCCTCTGTTTAATGGAAAAAACTTTTCCTCCTGGAAGGTTAGAATAAGAACATACCTAATCGCCTTAGGTGTTGATGTTTGGGATGTAGTAGAGACTGGATACATAAATCCGGTTGTGCTAGCTTCCAAGGATGATAAGTTAGAATTTAGCTTTAATGATAAGGTAATGAATGCTATCTTGAATGAACTTACAGAAGCCGAGTTTGTAAAGGTGATGCATCTTCAAACTGCCAAAGAAATGTGGGACAAACTCATTAGCAGTTATGAAGGTAATGAGAAGGTAAAAGATGCCAAGCTTCAAACCTACAGAGTACAGTTTGAAAAGCTATAGATGAAAGAAGATGAAACCATTGGGAAGTATTTTTGGAGAGTTGAAGAACTAGTAAATGCAATGAAAGCACTTGGTGAAAAAATTGAGGAACCCTCCTTAGTTCAGAAAATTTTGAGATCTTTGCCAGATAGGTTCAACCCAAAGGTCTCAGCTATAGAAGAACTAAATGATATAAAGACTTTGGATTTTGATCAAATTCTAGGAACGTTGACTGCATATGAAATGAGGATAGTTACAGATAAAACCACCTCTAGAGAACCATCATTTAAAGAAGAGAAGAATGAAGATTCTGAGCTTGATGAAATTGAAGCAAAATTTGTGAGAAGAATAAAGAAAGGATTAGGCAAGTAACAAGGTAAGATACCCTTCAAATGTTTCAACTGTGGTAAAATAGTTCATTTCACAAATAAATGTCCACACAAGGAACATGATCAGAACTCTGAGGGTGAAAAGAAGTTCAAATCCAAAAGATTTGATAAAAAGAAAAGTTTATGTGTAATCAATGATGACTCCTCAGAAGACATTGATAGTGACTCTTCCCGTGAAGATAAGGTAAATGACTTCATGCTTATGGCCAAAGAGGATTATGATAATAAAATCACAGGCAATGAGGCTAATGAATAAGAAGATGTGGTTGATTTAGAAGGAGAACTGATTAGTGCACTGGAAGAGATTGACAGACTCAGAATTAAGAACAGAAAGCAAAAACAATTGTTGATACAGTTCGAGAAAGACAGTAAACAACCTAATGAATACTTTGTCCTGCTAAAAGTGGAATTAGAAGAGGCAAAGAAAATCGAGGACATTCTGAAACAACAGTTATTAGAAAATAAGGCAAGATGTAAATCTCTGGAAGAAGAAGTAGTGAAAACTAGGAAAGAGTTGGAGAAGTTTGAAGCCTTGTATCATCAGAATCTATCGAGTATCAAGGCCTTAGAAGGATTAGCCACCATTTTGAATCAACAAAGGAATCCAAAGTTGAAAACAGGTTTGGGTTATGAAGAGGGATCAAGTAGTGGTCATCCAAGCAACATAGACTTCATCAAGTTTGTCAAATCTACAATGAATGACGACAACAAACCTGCAGAAACAAAGGAAGATAATCAACCACCCAGGAGGAGTAAAGAAAAAGGTGCCAGAATTGAATCTGTAGAACAAGGAAATAGTACATTCCCTGCTCAAGGAAATCATCAACATGGAAGAAATCAATTTTCTCAAAGAAGACAACCATTTTCCAGATACAAAGAATTTTTCTATGGATATTGTTTCTACTGTTCTAACTTTGGTCACAAAGTTGTAAATTGTTCCTTAAGTCTTAGACATGAGCTATTAATATTTCCAAGGAATAAATATCTTCCACAATAAAGAATGACACAGACAAGTAACAAACCATCACAGATTGCAAATTGCCAAATTAAGTCTAGAGACTTGCAACTGCGAGGTCAAGAAATAATAAACAGTCAATGAGTAGACAACGCTGCAACAATAAATTTGACCTATTGAACAATGAGATTGAATGTTATAACCATCACAACTTTGGCCACAAAGCTGTAAACTGCCATCTAAAGAATTTCAAAGCAGATCTAAGGATAAAGTTCTTAGATAGAAAGGCCAGCACATGGAAAAGGAAAGACAGTGAAAAATATGGTGTAGCACTTTTAAATAAAAAACAAAAGGCCTTCGGGAATATAGACAATGGATGTTCCAAGCACATGACTGGAGAAAATGATAAGCTTTTGCCTATAAGCAAAATCAAAATAGGAAATGTGATCCTTGAAAATGATGAACCAGGTAAAAACAAGGATAAAGGGATGGTGAGTTTAAGTAATGAAAAAGGAGATTCTCAGGATGATCTTCCTATAGATGGGATGAAACATAATTTTCTCAATGTAAATCAAATATGTGATAGAGGATGTAAATAAATGGTCAATTCCAAAGACTGTAAGATAAAGTCTGTAAACTCAGGACAATTGGTGGCTAAAATCATAACGAAAGACAATAATTTTGACATTGAATCCTCCCCTGCAAGTAAATAAGAAGATTCAGATACAATAAAAGAATGTCCAGTTCACATTTATCCCATGGAGGAAGTAGGAGAAGAATCATATCATAAGACGAAAGCAGAAGTTTTGAAGGTTGAGAAGTCAAACACCCAAAGAAATTTCCTAAACAACTCCATGGCCCTGGATAAGCTCTTGGATAGTCAGAGATCACCAAATGACAAATCTAGTATTGGATACAACAAGGAAGAAATCAATACTCCTAAGAAACCTGATACAGGTCCTTCATCTGTGGAAAAGAAAAGCAGGTATGAGAGTGGTTGTAGCGGTTTTTTCTTGTGATTAAATATGGTCATAAAAGCCTTGGATTGTATGCATCATGGAAGAAAAATGAAATTGCAGTAATAGAGATTGATGAGAATCAATGGGGAGAGCCAAGGGATGTTTGAAAAGTACGAGCTACAATTATGCAGTGGTTCAGTAGGACAACAAAATTCGCATCAACAACATTTTTTTGTACAAAATTATATACATGACATTCTGTAGAGATAACAAGAGGAAAGACCTTGTCAGGAAAAGCTAACCTTTTAGAAACAAAGGAGGAAAACCATCAGAAGCAGAGAGAGAACAGTGATAGGGAGAGTCATCCAATTATGAGAAGAAAAGGTTGATGAAGGAGTCCTCGTAAGAGAGGTGAGAAATATTGAGTATTCTACAGAGGATACAACGAAAGTTGAAGATGAACAGGTCCAAGATTAAGAAGTTGGGTGTCATCCCGTCTCACACCTAAGAGTGTCCATTCTATGAGGGGGAGTTTGTATTGATTGAATATTTGATACCTCTGAAAAATACTGCAACAGCTCAGGGGGAGTGTGTTTTCTTTGAAATTGATGTCAAAGGGGGAGAAAAGAACAGGTCCAAGTGCCTTTGTTTCCATCAATGCCAAAGGGGGAGATTGTTGGCATGTTTTACAGGCAACGTATGCTTGTCATTGATAGAAAGTGTTAGCGCTTGGTAAATTTCCTAGAGGTTGAAAACAGAAGAAATTTACAAAGGTAACTTTATCCAACCACTTTTGAAGCTGGGATCTAGCCCTTCCAACTTCAGAGAGGGATCTCTCTATATGATTTAGCTATGTTTCCAATTTTAGATATTAGGCTAGTTAAAGAAATAGGTCGATTTTGTTGTCAAAGTATTTTTTGAATTGGTTGAGACAGTCTACACATCCATTGGGCTATGGGGTCTGTGTTTAATAAAGTATGAAATACAAACCAGAAATGTGAAGGAAAACTTCCACAGGATGAGATAATATACTCACTGGATTTTTTAGTAGCTTAAATGATGGACAGAAGAAAAGATGAGAAAGATAATTTCAACTAAGAAGAAGTTAAGAATTTCTTAATTCTTAACTAAAATCTTTCGAGTCAGAAACAGGGTATACGAGATAAATCCTGCAACATTCGTTACTCTTAAAGATTAGAAATAGAAAACAAGATGATCACAAAGCAAGAATAACATTTCAACTTAGAGAGTAAACATCACCAGTGAATACACGCAAGAATCCTGTAAAAGTGCCTCCTTTTTATTACTGGAAGATCTCTTCAAAAAGATTACAGTCTGATAGCATCAGGGTGTGAAGATAAACAATCCCCAATACTTTGAAAGGTGAAGTATTTATAACTCAAATTACAAACGTTCCTGTCATAAATGACCAGGACGTGCTAATTCTATTTTTAGCCTAACTAATTTAACAAAATTCCTAAATCTAGGAGCTGCTTGATGACTTGGTGTAACTGCACGCTAATTTCTGGGTAGACCGTTGATGAAGCCTTTGCATGAACTCATCTGAATGGACAACTGACTGGACCTGGACAACTCATCTACTAATCGAGAAGATTGCAGAGTTCCTCCCATCTGAGATGATTGGGCACGTTGACTTTGAGCAGTCTTCGATACACTTCGTCCATTTCTGTATACTTGGCGAATGTAGGCTTGGTGAGGAATATGTATCGAATCTCGTGCTGGATACTAATGTCCCACTGAAGTGCATCCAGGAATACTTTTCCGGTGATGCTCCCTTGTATGCTAACAAACTTTGAACTGTCCTTAGACACCTCAGCCAATCTCTTCTTGTAATCCGGGAGTGTCATCAGTTTATCATTAATAACCTTCAGACCAAGTAGACCTTTCTTTTGGAGAGCCTCAATATTATTGAAGAACCTTTGTACCCCCTGGTCCATGACCTGAACCTTTTCTTCCAGCTGAAGCATTAATCCTCTCTTGGTCAAAACCCTTTTGACCTCAAGGATGGTCTCTTTTCTATCTTCAATCTTCAGCTCTTCCAACTCTTCCCTGGTCTTAGAATTTAGGAACTTGATGATCTCATTTGCCTATGTTGGCATGTCTCCCAATTCTACTATGATATTCTCAATGGCCTGTTTTCTCCTTTGGACCAACTCATTCTGCTCAAACATGATTTGGATCATGGGCCATATCTCATTTATGGACTTTGTGATGTTTGTCCATACATTCTCTTTGACCTCAACCAAAGTCTTCCCTGCCACTGTTTGCTTTTGGAGCTGTTGTAGCTCCTGCTTGAGCTGCTCTGTCACCTGCTTTTCCTTGGAGAGACTGGTCTGGAAGGAAGTTTTGAGTTCCTGAAGGTTCTCAACTTCCTTTTTAATCCTGTTGATCTCTGTCTCCCGCAGGTTCATTTTTTCCATGGATTTAGCTAGGTCAGTTGTCTTCTCTTTGGATGTCAATGGAGTTGCGGAAGGGACTGTTGTCACTGATGTTGTGCTTGCTTCTGAAATCAGAATGGAACTCAATGGAATGAATTCCATTGGCTTCAGCGGCTCCTTCTCTTTTAATAATATCTCCATTTCATCTTCCATTTCTTTGAGCTGTGCATTCTGCTCCATGAGCAGCTTAAGCATTTCATCCTTCTCGCTTTCTTTCTCTACTATCTCCTTCACCTGCAAGTCCTCTGTGGGCGGGAGTTTCAGTTGTTTCCTCAAGGAGGAAATGTCATCATTCTTCTTCTTTATCATCTCCTCCACTGCTTTAACGTTCAAAGGGTCATAGCCGATCTTGAGGACCAACTCCTCCAAAGTTTTGATTCTATTTTCCTTTGCAAAGGACGATATCTTTTCCATCTTGAGTTGCATTTGAGCGTTGTTCAGTGATACCTATAATTTTGTTGCAGAAGCGGAAGCATGCGCTAATGTATGGAATACCATCTCACTTGTCTTCTTTTGTAAATCCATCTGATTTGTTGGGTGCACGCCCTTCGTCTGGAATTCGAAGGTGGCCCTCTTGTAGTCCGTGATCACCTTGGGGTCTGGTACTTGCACCTGGAGGAAGACCATGTGCATCCTGCCCTTTTCTGTGTCAAATGCAGACAATAGCCTATGCTGTGCAGTCGACGTTTTCTTCTGAAATTGAGAGTAAGTACTGCTGGTAAGGGTTTGGTTATTTTTATTGATCAACTCATACTTCTCGAAATTGCTCAACTTGGGCCCAGTCATGCCTGGCTGAGTGTCCAGTGGGGAGTCTGAGGATTTCTTTAGCACTGCTGGGGTGATGTCCTTATGTAGGCTTGAAATGAATGGAGGAATAACTGACTTAGTCACTGTGGTAGGCAGAGCCTCTTTTTCTCCTGTTGGGCCAGGGACTGACGAAGTCTTAGGCCTCTTAGTGTGCAGCTGGAACTCCTCGAAAGATACCTCAGTGACAGGAGGAGATAAATCTTGCCTCGACCTCTTCTCTTTTGGGACCTGTGGCATGGTTGTTGGTGGCACAGTGGTCGAGGGAGCCTGCTGTTCCACTTCAATCAATGTGTTGGGCTCCCAGGCTGTCTGATTCGCAAAATTTTCAATTTAAGTCTTGGACACATGAACATAAGGGATATTTTTTTCCTTCACCCTCATCTCTGAAATGATCCCACATGGATCATAATTCCATAGAAATCTTAAGAAAAACTTCATCTCTCTCAGCATCCAGTCCGCTTCTTCCCCAGCACCACGACTGTTGCAGATGAAGGAGCCTATCTGCCCCTTGATTCTCAGCTACTACTTTTTCTTCAAAGATACAAAATGGATATCATCTGAATTCATGATCTGTCTTATATACTCTAACGCAAAGATTCTGACCGACACATACTTGGGAAACTTATAGGGTGCCAACTCGCACCCGTATACTCTGATCTCAGTATGGTTTTGATACAGGTACCAATCCCCGATCTTTGTGTTGTCCGAGAGGTGCATGATCCTTTGAAATTCATCGTTTATTTGAGGCTCCAGCCTGCCACCTAGCATGCTTACCACAGGGTGGTAGAACAGATCGATAAACGCCTTGAAGCTATACTCTGTGGAGTTATTCTTCAGCAAAGAGGTCCATACTGTGACTGCCTGAGGTTTACCATCTGCATCCATCTTCTGCATGGAAAATGCAAACTTATCCACCTGGAAAAAGACAAACAAGTAGGCTAATATTGATGAATATATGAACATGCCTTCCATGCTGAAATTCATGAATTGTTCATGAATATTGTCTGTTAAGAAGGTGCTGAAATCAAACTGGGTGGTGGGATTTTCATCAGTGGAGAAAATGGATAGAAAACCCAGAATGGGCTCATCTACCCAATGGTCGGAATAGTACCCTAGCAAAGCACAAAGGGAAGAAATGACCTGGTTTCCCTTAGTGGAGAACATGGACGACGGGTAAGGGGGATTTGTGGAAGGGAATTGAGCGGAGGTGGGAAGGAAAAGCTCAAATATTTGATCTCTTTGGGGAAAGGTCATCTTCTAATACAACTCTGTAAGGATTTCCAGGTTGAAAGGAGACGTAGAGTAGGCATGGGGAATTTGCATCATCTAGTCTATGGCTTCGGGCGTGATGATGAACAGGATCTCTCTGGAAGAGGAGACGATGGATCTTTGTTCGGGAATATAATGAGCTTGACACTTAAGTGTGAACTCAGGAAAATGGTGGATCTGGGGAAAGAGGTAAAGGGGTAAATTGGACTCCCAGAGTCCAATTTCACCACTCTGGTCCAGGAAAACTTCCCTGAGCCATGACTGGAGGTCTGAGAAATCGAAATCGCATTTGGTATCTGCGATTAATATGTCTTTGTCGACCAGTGGGATCTTGTCCAGGTCGACAGGAGGCGGGAGAAACAGATTCTCTTCTCCTTCTTCTTGTCTGGGCTTTGGCGCCATTTCTACAACAGTACCTGCAATAAACACAACGTTAGTGGGGTCGACTGACTGTGGATGAAGGCGATGGGATGTAACGGAGGATAAAGTCATGAGTTTCTCTGGTGCAAAGAGTGAATAGAGAAAGTAGGGGAAAAAAAAGTGGTTTTATTTAAAAATGGGGTCGGTTGGGCGCGGGAGACAGGTCAGCTGGATAACGGATAGGTTATCCAGTAATAAATGGACAACGGGTCATTTGGGGGTGAGATGGACAGTGACGGTGGCTGAAAGATATGAACGGGTGATGTCACGATGTGGTGGCTAGGGATTGGGGGTAAAAGTTGTAATAAGGGGCTTGCCATGAGTGAAAGGGGGGAGGGGACTGACATCATTATGGGATGTGACTAACTCGGGAACAAGTGGAAGGTGACGTCCATAAGTGACGGGGGGTCTGTCAGATAGCATATGGTGACGAGACTTCAGGACCAATGGGTTTATGCCACATAATACAAGGGACCCGCCAGAGGGAGATTACCTTTTCGGACCCCCCCCCCTCAGTTAAAAGCAAATCATCCAGGGGGGTCCGAAATCCATTTAGGGTTGTTGATCTACGCGCCTGTTTCCTGGCCACATATCTTAGCGCGCCTTTTATTACTCATTCCGGACCCCCCCCCCTCCATTAAAGTCAGAATGGATGGGGGGGTCCGGAATCCAATCTGGACCATTGATTTAAGTGCTCATCTCTTGGCTGTTCAGATGCGTGCAAATGTTATCAGCGATTCCGGACCCCCCCGACGAAAAGCAGAACGGTGGGGGGGTCCGGAATGCTCTGTGCACCGTAGATATGGGTGCCACAATAAGAACCGTCAGTATGTGCATGGAGTATAAAGGGGGAGCGGAAAAGCACATGCGTTGGG
The DNA here is from genome assembly GCA_009831015.1 of Picea engelmannii. NCBI lineage: Eukaryota > Viridiplantae > Streptophyta > Pinopsida > Pinales > Pinaceae > Picea > Picea engelmannii. Next base: position 233,567 of record ML781019.1, on the reverse strand, counting down.
AAAAATTAGGATAAATGCATTTTATGGGTTTTTTCCCAAATTTTCAAGTAGACACCACCAAGGGACTTCGACCAAACTATATTTTAAGCATTTGAAACATGGTGCAACACTTTACATCAAGCTGGTTTTATTGAAACGAAGCAACAATGCCACTAATCTATGTTCTAACCTAGTTTCCTATGACAGTTAACCCAGATTAAATTGTTGGGTTAAGAAATTACTCTACCCTGGGGCTATCTGACCAGGATTAGACAGTCTGGCCAGATTTATTCACTAATCTAACCTAGACACTTTGGCTAAGATTAAACTGTTTATCCAAATTCATTCACTACCCTATCAACATCAAATTTAAAAAGAACTTGGCCATGCTTGAAAGGTATGGACCAAGTTACTATTATTGCGTGGGGCTTTTATTGCAATTCTTTTATGCCCTCTTTTCTTTCTTTTTCTTTTTTCTTTTTTCTTTTTCTTTTCTTTTCTCTTTTCTTTTTTCTTTTATTTTATTTTATTTTCTTTTTCAAATTATTTGCAGAATGAAAAATCATTTGTCAACAAAAACACTAGAGACAGATAATATCTCAGTCACCAGTTGATTCCTATAACTTATAGGGTGATAACAATGGCTCCACTTGGGGATGGTACTTGCCCTGTGAAGTGCCAAGAATCCTGGTTCCTGTCATTCTAAAAATTTCTGCCTAGTGGCCTTCTTTGGTTTTATTCTCAAAAGATGGAAAAATAGTGGTCAGTAGCTTAGGGCCTTCTCTTTGGGCTTCAAACAACTGACTAATGTTCTTCACTCAGAAAATGCAAATGAAAAATGAAAATTAAAATGGTATGTACAATGGAGAGTGAAAACTTGACTCTTCTACTGAGGTGGCACATAATGTTTCAGCATTCTGCCATTCACAGGTCCTCCTGACAGATATGTCCCATCAACGTTGTTTAGCAAGAAAGCATTGTTTCCCCTGAAAGCTTGGATCATGTATGGTCCTGCCCACAGACTGTCAAATTTTCCATGCTTTCCCTTGTCTTCATTTCTGGCATCCCATCTCAGCACCAAATCTCCTAGCTCAAAATCATCCTCCTTGGTTCGTTTGTCAAAGATCTTCTTGATGTTTTCTTGGATTACCTGAGTCTTGTTGAAAACGTCCTCCCTAGACTGCTGCAAATGGATCATCTGGTTGATCCTTCTCTGTGAGTCATTTGGCTCAGCTTGTACCTCTTGAAGCAACTTCATGACATGGACTCCTAAAGAAGTGGGGAAAACTACCTCTGTACCATAGACCAGCTGGTATGGTGACATACCAATCGACCTTTTGGTGGTCAATCTGTCAGCCCACAAAGAGAACACCAACTTGTTGTGCCATGATTTATTATTTTCCTGCAATGTTTTCTTGATAATATTTACCAAGGTTTTGTTTGAAGATTCTGCGAGCCCATTCCCTTGAGGGTAGTAGGTTGTGGAATGCCCCAAACCAATCTGGTACTGGTTGTAGAAATCTATGAGTTTTTTCGACCAAAAGGCAGCTGCATTATCGGTTATAATCTTTCTAGGGCATCCAAAGAGAGACAAAATATTATTTTCAAGGAATTTGATAATAAGAGAGTCAGTGGCTTGCCTGCTTGGTACTACTTCGATCCATTTGGTAAAATAATCGGTGGCAGTGAGAATCCATCTATGCTGGCCTGAAGAAGGGGGGTGTATTTCTCCAATGAGGTCCAGTCCCCATTGCTAGAAAGGGGCCTCAACTGAAATCGGTTTCAGAGGGAGAGGAAGGAGTTTCCTTTTGTCTTCAAACAACTAACATTGATGACATCCAACCACTTTATGATGTACATCAGCGAACAGGGTGGGCCAATAGAATCCCGCTCTGAGTATTTTGTTGGCTATGACCTTCCAGTTCAGATGGCCCCCACATTCTCTTGCATGCAACTCTTGTAACACTTTATCAGCTTCATCTTTCAATAAACAATTTAACAGAATGCCTCCAGGATCTTTCCAATACAAATTTCCCTCTAGAATACAGAATTTTAAGGCTTTCAACTTTAAAAATCTAGCTTTAGTCTTAGTCAAACCAGGGGGAGCTTGTAGATTTTGCAAAACGAATATAAGGTCTGCGTACCATGGAGAGTTGAGAAATACCTCTCTCACGTTTGGAGTCACCATCTCACTTTGTTCATCTTCCACATCTAGAAAATTAATGTCAAGAGCATGGAAGTTAGATTCAACCATTAATTTAGAAAGGCCTTGACCTTTGATTAGTTTTGTGGGATTAATCTCTATATCGTATTCTAAAATGACAACAATCCATTTTCCCCTTCTTCCATCCGGATTATCCTGTGTCAAGATGTGTTTTACTACCACATTCAGAACACAAGCTATGGTGTGGGAATGAAGAATGTAGACCCTAAAATCTTTTATAGCTTTCACCAAGGCGAAAGCTTGTTTCTCCATTATCTTGTAATTCAGAGCAGCGTCCCTTAACGCTTTGCTAAAGAAAGCTATGGGTTGTTCATAACCTTCGTTGTTCTTTTGCAGTAACACCGCTGCTATAGTATGTTCAGAAATGAAAGAAAAGAGATAGAAATCCTTAGTAAAGTCTAGACTGATCAAAACAGGGGCTTCTGTGAGTGCTTGTTTGACTTGTTCAAAAGACTGTCTGGACTCGGAGTCCCATTTAATTTTTACATCCTTTTTTAGCATATTTGTGATGTTTTTGAGGAGTTCTGCCAGATTGGGAATGAATCTTCATAGAAAGTTTATTCTCCCGATAAAAGACTGTAGGTCTTTGAGTTTCTTGGGTGTTCTAATTTTTGTATGGCCTCGATTCTGTTGGGGTCTATTTTGATTCCATCTTTGGAGATGATGTGTCCTAGCAGTTTGCCTTCCTCTAACCCAAAAAGGCTCTTCTTAGGGTTTAAAGAAATCCCAAACCTTCTACATTTATTGAAGACTCATCTGAGGTGTCGCAGGTGTTCGTCATCAGATCGGGAAAACACAGTTACATCATCTAAATAGACGAAAATAAACTTACCCGATTCTTCCACGAAGGTGATATCCATCGCCCTCTGGAATGTGGCTCCTGCGTTCATCAGACCAAAAGGCATTTTCACATACATGAAAGTGCCCCATGGGGTGGTGAAAGCGGTTTTGTCTTGATCATCCAGGTGAACTAGGACCTGATTGTAACCCGAGAAACCGTCCAGCAAAGAAATCCGACTGGACCCGACCACCCTTTGCAGGATGTGGTCCATTTTTGGCAAGGGGTAATTATCCTTCAGGGAGACCTTATTCAAATTTCAAAAATATATACAAAGTCTAATCTCCCCAGTTTTCTTATGTGTAGGGACAAAATTAGAGACCCATTTGGAAAAGCGCAACGAAACTATGATTTTGGCATCGTACATTTTTTTGATCTCCTTTTCTATCAGAGGGAGCAACTTGGGATTTATCCTCCTAAGTTTCTGCCTAAATGGATTTTGGTCTTCTTTTATTGGAATCCTGTGTTGTATGATGCTGGTATCGTAGGCTTTCAAATATTCATAGCCCCAGGCAAAGACATCCAAATATTCTTTGAACAAATCAATGTATTTGAGTTTTTACTCTGGGGGTAATGATTTAGACAGTTTGACTATCCTGGGTTTCTCTTCAGTCCCTATATTACAGTCTTCTACCTCTTGTCCATGAGCTTCGATTTTTGGTTTTTTGTCTATGTCGTTAAATTCAAACAAGTCCTCTAAAGGAACCAGACCTCTAGGAAAAACATTGCTTTTCAACTGTAAAACATCAGCGCCCATTTCATCATCGCCTAATTCTCTTGAATCTACAGTATTTACACTATCAATTTCAAACTCAGAACTATTTACATTTTCATCTTCGTTCTCTAAATATATATTTGTACATTCAAAATAATTTTTACACTGCAGAAATCTTTGATTTGATCATCATTACCAAACACTTACCAATACCTGATATTGTTGCGGACGGTTGGTCTGCATTTCACCTCAACATTGTATGGACGAGTCGAGCGGAAAGGAATCTTACAGGAGGCTGCTGAAGTAGCCAATTCATCCGCCTGAATGTTTTGTCCCATCGGCATTACCTGCAAGTCAACTTCAGTGAACCATCTCAAGGCATCAAGAACAACGTTCCTATAAGATCTAAGGCGTGGATGTTTCACAGCGTACTCAACTTTGATTTGCTTGATTATCAATTCAGAGTCACCTCTTACCATTATCTGTTTAGCACCAACTCTTTTCAAAAGCTTCAGACCGAGCATCAGGGATTCATACTCAGCGATATTGTTAGTGCATTGGAAATTTAATTTGTAAGAATGGTTTTCTGAATACCTGTTTCTGTGATTATGCAGCCAGATTCTTGCTCCAGTTCCTTTTTTGCTCACAGCTCCATCAAAGTCCATGCTCCAAAAATCTGCGGGTAACTCTTCAGTTATCACGTTCTTCATCCTCGCTACCTCAATGATTTCTTGGCCTTCATCTTGACTAGATGTGTCTTCCATCAGATGAGTATCTTGCTCTCCTGTGTCACCATCATTTTACAAGATAAATGAATCTAAATCGGAATGCACAGAGTAGATGGGATAGTTGTGCAGTTTTTCTTGGCTACTGACCATGTACTTCATCAATGTTTCTTTGTATAGCCTCCTTTGTTTCCCGAAAACTGGGATAGTGGCATAAGACATATCTAGCTACAGGGTTCCTTTCAACTTAGCCCCCCAAGACTGGGATAGCAACATTCCATACTTCGGCGGGATGTTTGCAACCACCACATCCATTACCATGCTCTTCGCAGGAATTTGAACCAAGGTGATGCATAGGTCCTTGATCAAACCAATACATCTAACTTTATTGGAGTCGAATGAGTGTAAATCCTTGTATGGTCTGGTGACCTCCAGTCCCAGTTTCTCCATTACTGCTTTAGGCATCAGATTGTGGGAAGCACTCGAATCCAACATAGCGTTATGCAATATCAGGTCATGTATGTTTAGAATGATGTAAAAAGGAGCGACCTCACCAGTGTCATCTTGACCATCTACTTCAGGTCCGAAAAGAAGCTCGGGTTGATCGTCAGTAAGGGTCACAGTGTCTGAATGATTTTTTGATCCAATGGTTAAGGCCTTTGTGCCTATGTCAGGTTCAATGGTCAATGCTTTAATCACCTATGAACGATAACCGTCTTTGTTCAACAACTCTGTAAGTGGGATGGGAATTTTTCCTTTGGCCAATTCCCCCTCCAGGATGAAAGGTGTAGGGGCTCTGCCTTGGCTCATCAATTCTGGTTTGTCCACCACATTCTTCTGCTCAGAAGTACTTGGTGGATTAATAGGTGAAACCTCAGGCTGTGATGGCCTTTTCATAATAGTAAGGTTTTTCTTCACAGGAGCGTCGGCATTGCTCTTCTCAGGAATTTTCTCGGCAGCTGGCTCGGAGGCCTTCTTGCTTTCGACTACCTTCTTCATTTCAATCGTCTTTTTTGGGGAACTCCCTTCTGTATTTTTACTCCGCAGATTATACTGCCGATGTACCTCCAAAATGGCATTTTCGAATGCCTTATGTTCTGCATCTTCATCTTCTTCACTTACTTTTGTTTGGTTGAGAAGAAAAAGTTCTTGCTCTTCTTGGGTAAGGAAAATAGCTTCGTTGTCGTGAATTCCCATGAGATTTATGTGAGTATCCTCCAATTCCTCGATTACTTCCTCCCCTTCATCAGCATAATTTTCTTGTAGAGGAGGTCTGATCTACTGATCTAGACCCCTCTTCTCTCTTTGATCCCTAGGATCTCTCTGTCTGATTTGAGGAGGGTTTCTTCTAAAGTTAGGGTTCCGAACCTGAGGAGATGGTGGGTTTTCTCTTGGAGGATTTCTGTCTGATACATTAAGTCTTTCCATCATTCTTTCCATTGCTCTGGCCAAAGAATCTAGTTTGGAGTCTAAGGTCAATGTGGAAGGTTCTTCTTTGATTGTGACTCTCCTCTCTGACCTCTGATGTGCCCTTTTTGCCAACATATTGGCCTCCACACTTATAGCACTTTTCTGCATGTCTGCCAGGGTGGTAGAATTTCTTTCTCTTAGTTGGTATGACATATCGGCATCAAAACCATTGGGGAATTTTATCAATGCTAGGCCCCATGGAGGTTTGATTTCAGCTGGAATTGAATTGTACAGGTTATTGAAACGGGTGCAGTAATCTTGGACCGTCTCACCTTGATTTCTTCTTATATTCTCGTATTTTGACAATATTTGGAGAGGGTTTTTATTTACCTCCCATCTGTCAAGAAAACTCCTTTGGAACGCGACAAGTTCAAGGAATGAGGCGGCAGGTAAATCTTTGTACCATTTCTTGATGTCACCTGTCAAAATTTGGGCAAACAATCTCATTTGAATGTCAGCCTCATCAACTTCTTACAGGTCAAAATAATCATTCATTTTGTCAACGCGCTGTTGTGCGCTCAAAGGTCCTATTGCATCAAACTGTGGAAGTCTTGTTTGGTAGTCTTGGGGCATGGAATGTAGAGGTGTAGCCAATACCAAAGGAGCATATCGAGCTGCCATGATGGGTGGAGGAGGTGGGATGACAACCTGGATGATCGACGAGGTAGCGACTAAAGATGAGGACGAGGAGGGACTGGATATCATGGAGGGAGTGATTTGCAATTTAGTCATGGGAGACAGAACTTCGGGGGTTCGAGGTTGCAAAACAGTTGGGTCGAAGATGATTCCAGTCACAAAAATATCGGACCGTGTTCTAACCAGGCTTTGCTATGGAAAGATGTCAAGATCAGGGTTTTGAAAGGTAACAGGTTTCCTTGAAAAGGAAAGGGACTTATGAAGGGGAATATGATTCATTGAACCTTCAACTAAGGTCTTTTTCCTGAGTAACTGTTCCAGGTTATCTGTCACTATCACAGGTTCTAGGTCTGGATGAGATCAAGTATAAACTTTCTTGGGAGCCAAAATTCTTTTTGGTTATATATATATATATATTTTAATTTTGTGAGTCCGAAAATAATATGTACAAAGTTTAATCAACCTCTAAACATTAATTTCTTCTCAAATTTGCAATATTCTATGGAACAAAATTTCTTTTAGGGAAAAGAAAACGTGATATTATCAATTTTTAGTTCTCTCCCCAGTGGAGTCGCCACTATGTTAGCACTTGGTAAATTTCCTAGGGGTTGAAAACAAAAGAAATTTACAAAGGTAACTTTATCCAATCACTTTTGAAGCTGGGATCTAGACCTTCCAACTTCAGAGAGGGATATCTCTATATGATTTAGCTATGTTTCCAATTTTAGATATTAGGCTAGTTAAATAAATATGTCGATTTTGTTGTCAAAGTATTTTTTGAATTGGTTGAGATAGTCTACACATCCATTGGGCTATGGGGTCTGTGTTTAATAAAGTATGAAATACAAACCAGAAACGTGAAGGAAAACTTCCACAGGGCAAGATAATATACTCACTGGATTTTTTAGTAGCTTAAATGATGGACAAAAGAAAAGATGAGAAAGATAAGTTCAACTAAGAAGCAGTTAAGAATTTCTTAATCGAAAAAACCAGAAGATAAACACTAAAATATTTCGAGTCAGAAACAGGGTATACGAGATAAATCCTGTAACATTCATTACTCTTAAAGATTATAAATAGAAAACAAGATGATCATAAAGCAAGAATAACATTCAACTTAGAGATTAAACATCACCAATGAATACACGCAAGAATCCTGTAAAAGTGCCTCCTTTTTATTACTGGAATATCTCTTCAAAAATATTACAGTCTGATAGCGTCAGGGTGTGAAGATCAACAACCCCCAATACCTCGAAAGGTGAAGTATTTATAACTCAAATTACAAACGTTCCTGTCATAAATGACCAGGACGTGCTAACTCTATTTTTAGCCTAACTAATTTAACAAAATTCCTAAATCTAGGAACTGTTTGATGAATTGGTGTAACTACACGCTAATTTCTGGGTAGACCGTTGATGAATCCTTTTCACGACCTCATCTGACTGGACAGCTGACTGCACCTGGAAAACTCATCTGCTAACTGAGTAGATCACAGAGTTCCTCCCATCTGAGATGACTTGGCACGTTGACTTTGAGCAGTCTTCGATACACTTTGTCCATTTCTGTATACTTGCCGAATGTAGGCTTGGTGAGGAATATGTATCGAATCTCTTGTTGGATACTAATGTCCCACTGAAGGGTGTCCAGGAATGATTTTCTGGTGGTTCTCCCTTGTATTCCAACAAACTTTAAACTATTCTTAGACACCTCATCCAATCTCTTCTTGTAATCTGAGAGTGTCATCAGTTTATCATTAATAACCTTCAGACCAGGTAGACCTTTCTTTTGGAGAGCCTCAATCTTATTGAAGAACCTTTGAACCCCCTGGTCCATGACCTGAACCTTTTCTTCCAGCTGAAGCATTAATCCTCTCTTGGTCAAAACCCTTTTGACCTCAAGGATGGTCTCTCTTCTATCTTCAATCTTTAGCTCTTCCCTGGTCTTAGAATTTAGGAACTTGATGATCTCATTTGCCTGTGTTGGCATGTCTCCCAATTCTACTCTGATCTTCTCAATGGCCTGTTTTCTCCACTGGACCAACTCATTCTGCTCAAACATGATTTGGATCATGGGCCATATCTCATTTATGGACTTTGTGATGTCTTTCAATACATTCTCTTTGACCTCAACCAAAGTCTTCCCTGCCACTGTTTGCTTTTGGAGCTGCTGTAGCTCCTGCTTGAGCTGCTCTGTCACCTGCTTTTCCTTGGAGAGACTGGTCTGGAAGGAAGTTTTGAGTTCCTGAAGGTTCTCAACTTCCTTTTTAAGCCTGCTGATCTCTGTCTCCTGTAGGTTCATTTTTTCCATGGATTTAGCCAGGTCAACTGTCTTCTCTTGGGATGTCAATGCAGTTGTGGACGAAACTGTTGTCACTGATTCTGCGCTTGCTCCTGAAATTAGAATGGCACTCAATGGACTGACTTCCATTAACTTTAGATCCTCCTTCTCTTTTAATAATCTCTCCATTTCAACTTCCATTTCTTTGAGCTGTGCATTCTGCTCCATGAGAAGCTTAAGCATTTCATCCTTCTCACTTTCTTTCTCTGCTATCTCCTTCGCCTACGAGTCCTCTGTGGGTAGGAGTTTCAATTGTTTCCTCAATGAGGCAATGTCAGAATTCTTCTTATTTATCATCTCCTCCTCTTCTTTGACATTCGAAGGGTCATAGCCGATCTTGAGGACCATCTCCTCCAAAGTTTTGATTCTATTGTCCTTCGTAAAGGACAATATCTTCTCCAGCTTGAGTTGCGTTTGAGCATTGTTCAGTGATACCTGTAATTATTCTGCAGAAGCGGAAGCATGTGCCAATGTATGGAATACCATCTCACCTGTCTTCTTGTGCAGATCCATCTGATCTGCTGGGTGCACGTCCTTCGTCTGGAATTTGAAGGTGGCCCTCTTGTAGTCCGTGATCACCTTAGGGTCTAGTACCTGCGCCTAGAGGAAGGCCATGTGCATCCTGCCCTTTTCTATGTCAAATGAAGACAACAGCCTATGCTGCACAGTCGACCTTTGCTTCCAAAATTGAGCGTAAGTACTGCTGGTAAGGGTCTGGTTCTTTTTCTTGATCAACTCGTACTTCTCGAAAATACTCAACTTGGGCCTAGTCTTGCCTGGCTGAGTGTCCAGTGGGGAGTCTGAGGATTTCTTTGGCACTGTTGGGGTGATGTAGTTATGTAGGCTTGAACTGAATAGAGGAATAACTTACTTAGTCAATGTGGTAGGTGGAGCCTCTTTTTCCCCTGTCGGGCCAGGGACTGACGAAGTCTTAGGCCTCTTAGTGTGCAGTTGGAACTCCTCGGAAGATACCTCAGTGATAGGAGGAGATAAATCGTTCCTTAGACTCTTCTCTTTTGGGACTTGTGGTGTGGTCATTGGTGGCACAGTGGTCGGGGGAGCCTGATGTTCCACTTCAATCAATGTGTTGGTCTCCCAGGTCGTCTGATTCACAAATTTTTCAATTTTAGGCTTGGACACATGAACATAAGGGATATTTTTGTTCTTCACCCTCATCTCTAAAATGATCCCACATGGATCATAATTCCATGGAAATCTTAAGAAAAACTTCATCTCTCTCAACATCCGGTCCGCTTCTTCCCCGACACCACGACTGTTGCAGATGAAGGAGCCAATCTGCCCCTTGATTCTCAACTGCTGCTTTTTCTTAAAATATACAAAATGGATATCATCTGAATTCATGATCTGTCTTATATACTCTAATGCAAAGATTCTAACCGGCACATACTTGGGTAGCTTATAGGGTGCCAACTCGCACTTGTATACTCTGATCTCGGTATGGTTTTGATACAGGTACCAATCCCCGGTCTTTGTGTTGTCTGAGAGGTGAAGGATCCTCTGAACTTCATCATTTATTCGAGGCTCCGACCTTCCACCTAGCATGCTTACCATAGGGTGGTAGAACAGATCGATGAATGCCTTGAAGCTATACTCTGTGGAGTTATGATTTAGCAAAGAAGTCCATACTGTGACTGCCTGAGGTTTACCATTTGCTTCCATCTTCTGCATGGAAAATGCAAACTTATCTGGATGGAAAACGAAGAACAAGTAGGCTAATATATATGAATATCTGAACATGCCTTCCGTGTTGAAATTCATGAATTGTTCATGAATATTGTCTGCTAAGGAGGTGCTGAAATCAAACTGGGTGGTGGGCTTTTCATCGGTAGAGAAAATGGATAGTAAACCAGAATGGGCTCATCTACCCACTAGTCGGAATAGTACCCTAGCAAAGCACAAAGGGAAGAAATGACCTGGTTTTCCTTAGTGGAGAACATGGACGACGGGTAAGGGGGATTTGTGGAAGGGAATTGAACAGAGGTGGGAAGGAAAAGCTCGAATATTTGAGCTCTTTGGGGAAAGGTCATCTTCTGATACAACTCTGTAAGGATTTCCAGGTTGAAAGGAGACGCAGAGTTGGTACGAGGAATTTGCATCATCTGGTCTATGGCTTCGGGCGTGATGATGAACAAGATCTCTCCGGAAGAGGAGACGACAGATATTTGTTCAGGAATATAATGAGCTTGACACTTAAGCGCGAACTTGGGAAAATGGTGGATCTGGGGAAAGAGGTAAAGGGGTAAATTAGACTCCCAGAGTCCAATTTCATCACTCTGGTCTAGGAAAACTTCCCTGAGCCATGACTAGAGGTATGAGAAATCGAAATCACATTTGCTATCTACGATTAATCTGTCTTTGTCGACCAGTGGGATATTGTCCTGGTCGACAGGAGGCGGGAGAAACAGATTCTCTTCTCCTTCTCCTTGTCTGGGCTTTGGCTCCATTTCTGCATCAATACCTGCAATAAACACAAAGTTAGGGGGGTCGACTGACTATGGATGAAGGCGACAGGATGTAACGGAGGAGCAAGCGATGAGTTTCTCTGGTGTGATGAGTGAATAGCGAAAGTAGGGGAAAAAATGGTAGTTTTATTTAAAAATGGGGTCGGTTGGGCGCGGGAGACAGGTCAGCTGGATAACGGATAGGTTATCCAGTAATAAATGGATAACGGTTCATTTGGGGGTGAGATGGCCAGTGACGGTGGCTGAAAGATATGGACGGGTGATGTGGTGGCTAGGGATTGGGGGTAAAAGTCATAATAAGGGGTTTGCCATGAGTGAAAGGGGGGAGGGGACTAACAACATTATGGGATGTGACTAACTCGGGAACAAGTGGAAGGTGACGTCCATAAGTGATGGGGGGTCTATCAGATAGCAGATGGTGACGGGACTTTGGGACCAATGGGTTTATGCCACATAATAAAAGGGACCCGCTAGAGGGAGATTACCATTCCGGACCCCCCCCCTCAGTTAAAAGCAGATCATCCAGGGGGGTCCGAAATCCATTTAGAGTTGTTGATCTACACGCCTGTTTCCTGGCCGCGGATCTTAGCGCGCCTTTTATTACTCATTTCGGACCCCCCCCTCCATTAAAGTCAGAATGAACGGGGGGGTCTGGAATCCAATCTAGACCATTGATTTAAGTGCTCATCTCTTGGCCGTTCATATGCGCGCAAATGTTATCAGTGATTCCGGACACCCCTCCGACTAAAAGAAGAACGGTCGGGGGGGTCCGGAATGCTCTGTGCACCGTAGATCTGGGTGTCACGATCAAAACCGTCGGTATGTGCAGGGAGTATAAAGGGGGAGCGGAAAAGCACATGCGCTGGGAAAACTTAGGATAAATGAATTTTATGGGTTTTTTCCCAAATTTTCAAGTAGACACCACCAAGGGACTTCGACCAAACTATCTTTTAAGCATTTGAAACATGGTGCAACACTTTACATCAAGCTGGTTTTATTGAAACGAAGCAACAGTGCCACTAACCTATGTTCTAACCTAGTTTCCTATGACAGTTAACCCAGATTAAACTGTTGGGTTAAGAAATTACTCTACCCTGGGGCTATCTGACCAGGATTAGACAGTCTGGCCAGATTTATTCACTAATCTAACCTAGACACTTTGGCTAAGATTAAACTGTTTAGCCAAATTCATTCACTACCCTATCAACATCAAATTTAAAAATAAATTGGCCATGATTGAAACGTATGGACCAAGTTACTATTATTGCATGGGGCTTTTATTGCAATTCTTGTATGCCCTCTTTTCTTTCGTTTTATTTTTTCTTTTTTCTTTTTCTTTTCTTTTCTTTTTTCTTTTTTCTTTTATTTTCTTTTATTTTATTTTTCAAATTATTTGCAAAATGAAAAATCATTTGTCAACAAAAACACTAGAGACAGATAATATCCCAGTCACCAGTTGATTCCTATAACTTATAGGGTGATAACATAAAGTATAGCAACGATGATGGCTTGAGTACAGGTACAATGTGCCAGGCGGGCACCTGAAGTATTTTGGGGAGACGCAGTAGAGAAATCTCATGAAGACCAGAAGAGATAGTGCAAAGGTGCACACAGAGTGCATAGTGTGCTTGTCATTGATGGAAAGATTAGAGTGTGCATCGATGACAAAACTGGAACAATGTAAGCTCAGGAGGATTAGCGTAGAGTCGCACATAGTGTGTAGGTGTCCACCAGGGATGAGGTTAACTCATTTCCAAATATCAAGAGAGATAGCTTACTCAGGATCTTAGGCGGATCAAAGGTCGAGGCCTTTGACACTTAGAAATTCTTCCAAGTTAGGAGGATGCGTAATCTTGGGAGGAGAAGCGACAGTGATCGTTGGAACCCATTCAGAATTCCCAATGATCGTCAGTTCTGAACTTAGATAGGACGAGCACGCAGATGGAGGACAGATCTCGGGCATTAGATCTGAGCGAGGGGTCCGACCATTTTTGGATCCATGAGAACCTGCACGTTCTTTAAAGTGCAAGGTGAAGCGGGCTTACAAAATCCTGAAAGAAGGAGGACTGTCTATCTTTGGGCAGGACACGTGGTCACAGATCAACATTTTGTTGACCAAGAAGTCAAAGGAAGGAAGTGCTCTATCCTTCCAAATCATGAAATGTGAAATGGAGAAATGATCTGAGCTATTGGATCGAGATTTGATCGGGGACAGACCCGTGGAAAAAGATCAGAGAACCACAAAGACTCCATTTCGGAGTTTCGTGGACCAAGAAATCAAAGATCAAAGGAACATTAAAATTTGAAGTAGTGAACCCCGAAATCCTGAAAGGAAAAAGATTAGAGCATGTCAAAGACTCCATTTCGGAGTTCCGGATACCAGGAGTTGGAAGAGTTAAGAGTCGAGACTCTTCATCAAAGGAATTCCAGAGTTGCAAAATCCAGAATCTCGAAATCCCGAAAGAGGCACATCAACAAGAGTTTTGCAGACCGAGAAATAACTCCATTTCAAAGTCTCGGATACCGGGAGTTGAAGTGTCAAAACACTTCACCACAGGAGTGCCGAAATGACGAAATGAAAAAATGTGAAACACCGAAATCCTTAAATAGGTACATAAACAAAGAGTTTCACAGACCGGGAAATAACTCCATTTTGGAGTTTCGGATACCAGGAGTTGGAAGAGTCAAGACTCTTCATCATCAGGAGTCCCAGAATCGCGAAATGTGAAACGCCAAAATCCTGGAAGGAGGAGGAAATTTTTGGATACCGGGAGTTGGAAGAGTCAAGACTCTTCATCATCAGGAGTCTCGGAATCGTGAAATGCGAAATGCCAATATCCCAAAAGCAGGAGGATAGTTTCAGATACCAGGAGATGGAGGGATCAAGACCCGAGACTCTTCATCATAGGAGTCCCGAAGTGTCGAAACGAGAAATTGTGAAATGCAGTTTTTGAATAAGGCTTTGGTCATAGCTGGTGGTCACATCGTCAAAGAGATGTAGAGAAGAAATCGAATATTTAAGCTCCTTTTTTGGAGTTTTTGGGATCGTGACTTGGAGAGTCGAGATGCCTCGCAACAGGAAATCGCAACATGCGAAATCGCAAAGTGGAGAAAAGCGAAATGCCGAAATGATCAAAGCTAGTCCAGCTAAGCTCCTTGTTTTTCATAGTTTTAGGGATCATGACAATGAGTGTCAAGATAACTCTTCACCATAGGAATACCAAAAGGCCGAATGCCGAAATGCCAAAATATCGATGTAGCCAGTGGTCACCACCGGTGGTCGCGTAAGTGGAAGGAGCTAGCATAGCTAGGCTCCATTTCAAGGTTCGCTCTGTAACTGCTAGAAATCACTGATGGTTTCTGCCAGAGGACTCAAAGAGACTTTAGTGTGATTTCCAAAGGAATTGAAGAGTCTCAAGGCATCTACCAGTGGAATGAAGACTGTTCATAGAGGCGATTGACAGATGGAAGAGTGTTGAATCCTGTAACTACAACAGAGGGGATGAGCTCGACTATGATGAAGAAGACAAAGAGTCTCAACTACCAGACAAGCCAAGGAATCTCAGCATAACACCCAGTGATGATGGATGCATGGGTTGAACCACCAGAGAAGTTGAAGAGTTGCAATGATGATCAGGCAGAGCACTCGACATGGGGAGAGCATGCAGAAGCATGGAGAGATAGCATGCACAAGGTGCAAAGAGACATAAGTATGTTGAACAAAGAAGAGATGGGGGCTGCTATTGTTCGGAGGGATTCAGGAGTGTAGAAGGAGGAGTGTGCAGCAGCTAGAATACAAAGAAGAGGAATGGTGCATTGAATGCAAAGGGCGCACAGAGCATAAAAGGCAGTAGCACAGAATGTGCAAGGAGGTGTGCAACAAGACAGTGAGACACTAAAGGAAGGTTGAGGTGCTCTTGTAGAGAAAAACAAAAGATTATAAATTGAAAGAAGATGCAGACAGAGAGAAACTGATATAGGAGAACATATCAACATAGTAGAACATTGATAAGCCTGGTAAGCCAATGATAAATATGGTATCACTGTGATAAACCTATATATATATATAGAAAACTTTATGTTTCAGGGTGGTTGGGAGGCGCTAGGGAGGACTGTTGTCCTCAGAGGTTCAAGTGGGTGCTTGAACATAGGGAGTTATAGCTTCCATCTGGTTGCAGCCAGAGAAACCAGGGTGGCAGGGTGGTGCAAGGGAGAACTGTTGTTCTCGGTTATACAGGTTAGTGCCTGTGTGACTGGAAGTTGGTGCTTCCATATAGTTGGTGCTGTAACACTTAGGAAGTTGGTGCTGGAATACTCAGGGAGTTGGTGCTTCCTTCTAGTGGGTGCTAAAGAAACCAGGGAGTTGGTGCTTCCTTCTAGTAGGTGCTAGAGAAAATAGAGAGTTGGTGCTCTCAGCAAGTTGCTTCTTGCAAAACAGAGGTTGTAGCGTCATTATGAGTTGGTGCTCATATGTATGATAATGTAAAGAATTTAAAGATTACTTATAATATAAATAAGAAGAGGTTTTTACCCTGTATGGGTTTCCTCAGGAAATATATGTCTCTGTGTATCTCATATGTGTGACTGATGCTGAATGTTCTATTGCTTACTTCCCTACATTATTGTGTCTGTCATTAAATGTTGTAAAGAGTTTAAAATAAGCACAATAACAACTAATTCACCCCCCCCCTCTTAGTTGTCCAACACATTTGTCTTATACTTATAATATTATGTTTCAAATCTTCCACTAGTTGAGAATTTTCTTCCTTGGTATCCTTGTTTCCAATTCTGACTGTGCCTCTTCCAATGATTCTAATCGAGTCATTGTTTCCAAAGGATATTGATCCATATTTTTCCTTTCTCAAGGTTAGAAGCATGTCCTCATCACCTGTCATGTTCTTTGAGTAGCCACTGTCAACATACCAACCACGTTTCTTATGTTTATATTATAGAGCGAGTGTGGATTCTTCATTGTTGTATTGATTCTTCTTTTTTATCCATATTCTTTGTTGAGATTCCAGTCTATAACTATTTTTATTCTGTTGTGATTCTCTAGGAGGGACTACCATTCTAAAATATTTGGCTATGTGTCCAAAGTTGTTGTACTTGTAGCATTCCACTTCAGTGCTAAAGGACTCAAATATGTTCTAGATTCTTCTCTGTGTTTCACTAGGCCTTCTTGGCTAACCATTTTGTTCATGACTTTCATAGTTTTTTCTATTTCTGCTATTTTCTCTGCAATTTACAACTTTATGTACAAAATTATTACACGCATAACATAAACCAAAGAAGATAGTTTGATACCTAGGAGTTGAAGATATTCTAAAAGGAGTTAATCTTCTGAATCCTTATTCTTCTTGAGGCATTCTTATTTCTGACTATCAATGATTATGAAATCTGAATCTTCTAGGTGGAGGAGTGTCTCTATGATATTCCTTGTAAAACTTATTGTCTCCTCTGACTATCTTTGCATAGATTCTTGGATGTGTTTCTTGATCTTTTGTTTTTAATCTTGATCCATTTTCTGTCTAATTTTATTCAAGTCCGTACGTGTCATGATTTGGTCTCTGACTATTAATAATGTTATCCAAAAGTTTATATCTATTCTGCATGTTTTTCTTTTGAAGATATTTTCTCAATGTGACAATCTTTTCTTCCAAATTTCAAATGATTATGTCTCTTTCTTCTAATCGTTCCTTGAGTTCTTCTTCAATTTGAATTTTTAACTTAGTGATCATCTGTTCTAGTTCTTCAGAGTTGGAACTTTGAGATTCCTCTTTTCTTTTCAGTTCTTACTGTAGTTACTTGTTTTTCTTCTCTTCCCTTTTTATAACTTCTATGGCACTCATCAATTCTTCTATGTAGTCAAATTCCTCCTCTTCATATTTTTCTTCGGTGCCTTCTTCATCAAAGTCTTCTACTGCCATGAATATAACCATTTCTATCTCACTTCCACTGTCTTCATCTTTTTCTGATGAGGTACTATCTTCTTTTGTGCAAAACCTTTTCTTTAAGAATTTCTTTTTGGTTTTCTTTCCTTTGTACATTTATTTGTTATTTGAATCATCTTCTTCATTTATTTTCTTTTTCTTATGGGGACATTTGTTAGCAAAATGACCAATACCATCACAATTAAAACAAATCAATGGAAGCTTTCCTCTATATTTTCCATCGGTTCCCTTTTTCATTCTTCTGACAAAGTTGGCTACTTCTTCGTCATCTTTTGAGATGTCATTGCTGTTGTTGTCTAACTTTGCCTGTTTTTTTCTCTTTTTCTTTGACTTATTGGATTATTTGAATGCTTCTTATTTTGTAACTGGATTCTCCTATTCAATTCTCATTTCATATGTTGTGAATATTCCATGTAGCTCATCCATGGTTATTGAATCCAGATCTATTCTTCCTTCTAGTGCTGAGATCTTCAGATCAAAACTCATTGGAAGAGATATTAGTACTTTTTGAAATATCATAGATTCATCAACTTCTTCTCCTAATCCTCTAATTTCATTCACTGTGTTAACACAAGGATCTACATACTATTTCTGAAGATTCAGACAAAAATTGAGGTTTACCCTCAAGAGCATTATGTTGTAAATCATGTCGCATTATGCCCATGATTTCCACAAGGAAAGTGAAAAGATTGGAGACCTAAGTAGCTCAAGCACCCTCTCTCCACCTATCACGTTTGTCTTCTCGATACCTCCTCTCACCTCTTGACACCTATCCCACTGACATTCCACTTTCCCTTGCCACCATAACCTCATCCGAGCCTCCGCTCCCCCAATCACTTCCTTCCACATGGTCGTTGCTCACTCCTTGGGCCATGTGAGTTTTCACCAAGCACCTCGCTCCACATCACCCCTGCACATATGCTATCATACTACCACCTACAAAGCTCACATTGGTCACAGAAAAAGACCATTCATGGCCTCGAGGCGTCATGATGGACTCACATAAGTCATTGGCACCGTCTGAGAACATTTATGGGTGTCAGGCCCAGTCCTAATCCGAATGAAGACAATTATTGAAGATTTTGGTTAATAATTGATACCTCACCTCATCCCATAAATGGAAAATGTTGCAGAGATCAACCATGAAGGCACACTTACGATCTGAAGCTTCCTTATGGACAATTTTTCCTGCAAATCACATAACTATGCTTGGCTCGCATCTAACATAATGAGGTCTGCACAACCTGATAGAGTGGGCACCGACTGAAGGATTTGAAGGCAATGATCTGATCACATTCTTGGTGGTTGCAAAATTTTAGTATATATAGGCAGTTTTGATATTTTTTTTAAGTTCGAATGGTTGAGCTAGGCTCCCTGCTATTGTAATATTTTGATTGAGAACAACTGGTTCTCTGGTTATGTATTTGTTTTTGAGACATCTTGGTTAATCTAAGTCATCTTTCTTACTCCATCTTATTGTCCTCTGATACTTAGAGAGTTCATGTTTGATTGATTCACATGGATTGTTGTAACTGTATTATGATAAATGTTTGATTATAGTACTGTTATGATTTATTTCATCTTCCTTGAAATTTGAATCCAAGAGGACCTTTTGTTTAAGTTTTTCCTCCTTAGGTTGTTGGAAAATATGATGTTCATAGTGGACCTCTACACCTTTCTCACTAAATCTTCCTCCTATTCACCCTTACTCCAACTTACTGACTGAATTTGATTCAGGACCTCAATGGATGGTGCATGCTAGTCCATATTTCTGAGTTACAATGCTATTATTATTGAGTTTTCTCCATTTGACCACTCAAAACTCAATTACCTGTGACATATAAACTGATGGGTATTGGGATTAACTTCAACGAAATCTAAAGGTGACTTCTAGTGCTAACATTTATGGCGCTTTTGTTGGGGAATGAATTGAAGACTTTCCCCTGGTATAGAAGGACAAAGAACCTGTGATTATGAAGGTGCATCATATATCAGTACAATTGAATATTGCAACTTGCACCTGGAGACTCTAATGTTTCATTTCTGGCTCCTAAAGGCAGACACACGAGGTCCACTTTACTATTACCTCTAGCAACGTCTGAAGCTGGCCTGGAGGAAATTATTAGAAATGGAAAGACCGCTAAAAAAGGTACCTCCATTGCTATACCAAGTTTTTATGATAATTTGCATAATCCCTCTTTACAAACTCCAATAGCTATTTCTGATTCTCCTATTATACAAACTACAGGAGTTTCAAGAAATTTAAATTTTGGGAGCTTTCCTGCCAATTTCTCTCCTCCTATTCTTGGTTTGGAAGGAGAGATATTTGATACCCCTTTCTCCCCCGAATTTGTGAAGTGGAAGGAGAGATATTTGACCTTATAAGACTTTCCTACGCATCCTCATATTAGAGTTGCTACAGTTGCAGAAGGGGAGACTTATGTTCCCTCAAGCCCCTTGTCTTCACCTCCCAGGAACACTGTCCCAGTTTCACATAGCCCAACTCCATCCCCTCTGGGTTCTCCTCCAAGTCACATACAAATGGTAGGAGATAATCCCCCCAGAACTAGAATGGAAGTTATAGTAGCTTCTAGGTATGCCCCTCTTGTCCTTCCTCAGCCTCTGAATTCTCTGCCAACGGATGGCTACCTTAAGTAGTTTCCCAAGTTGACAGGTGAGGGAGACATAACTGCAAAAGAAAATATTGAAGCATTTTATAGTTATACAGACAACCATGCCATTTAGAATGAAGATGTATGGATGATGATTTTTGTTCATAGCCTTGATGGTGAGGCTAGGAAGTGGTTTAGGGCTTTTCCACCTGGATCTATCGTCGGGATTGAGGCTTTAAATGATGCTTTTCTGAGGCAGTGGGGGGACAAAAAGGACTTTTGTATTATATCAGATAATTTGGATCCCTAAAGAGGAAAGAAGGAGAGTCTGTCTCTGATTTCCTTCAAAGATACAAGAAAATGTGCAATAATATCCCTCGTGAGATAAATCCTACAGATACCTCTACCAAAATCATCTATGCCAGTGCTTTTGACCCTGATTTTTTCCTTTTACTGAGAGAAAGGAGATATGCCTCCTTAGCTCATATGCAAGATGCAGCCGTGGAGGTAGAATCTAACATAGTGGCCTCTGATCAACTTAGAGGGAAATATGATAAGGAAAGGAGAGAGACTAGAACTGAAGCCTCAACCTTTGATTCCTCTATTGTCCACTCCCAAGTTGATGAACTTACCAAATTAGTAAAATCTCTTTTTGCTGATATGGAAAAGTTAAATTTTGAGGGAAAACAGACCTATAGAAATACACAAAATGTTGATAAAAAAGGTGGTTTTAGGAGACCTAATAAAGCTCCTCGGACTCTTACAAGAGATCCCAGAAATAGAGAAAGGGATGACCAAAAGATCCAAACTCCCTTACAAAACAACCTTTTGGCCGACGAGGAAGGAGAAGATGAAGAAAATGATCCTAAGATCCATTTCTTGGGTGACACCCCTCCATCCCCTCACTTAACCCAATCTACATATGGGAAGTCCTTAATGGATAATCAAATAAGTGAATTAAGTAAGGGAGAGAAGGAAAAAGAGAATCCTAGTAGATATGATCTGAGATCTAAAAAGAAAGAGGAAAAGACTAATGCTTCTGATCAACCCACAAAAATAGAAAAATATGCCAAGGCTGTGACAGTTGGCAGCAAAGAGAAATTTGCTCAAATACCCCCAGTTTTGGTTGAGTATCCTATACCAGAAGTCAAGGAGATCCTAGAATCTCCACCTTCCTTTAGTTATGAAAATGAGATCCAAAAAATCAAAATCCCTGTGCCATTTTTGGAACTGATAAAAATTGAAGAATTTAAAAAATGTCTTTCCAAAATGTTGTTGTCTGAATCCTACTCAAATAACAATGACTCAGTTAATCTCCAGTATGAAAATCAAACAGTCATATTAGGTCCTTTGACATAATATAGAGATGATTGATCCCCTCCCTTCTATATATCACTAAACATACATAATAAGGTGCTGCATAATTGTTTGATGGAGTCAGGGGCATCTCACAATCTCATGCCCAAATAAGTGATGGATGAACATGGATTAGAAATCACAAAATCCTACCACGACTTATATTATTTTGACTATAGGAAAGTGAAGTGTCTTTGGGTCATCAAATATCTGGTTGTGAACTTGTTTCAGTTTCCCATGAAAAGTGTGGTCATGGAAATTGTAGTGGCTGATGTTCCCCCCAAGTTTGGTATGTTATTGTCAAGATCTTGGATAAAAAATTGGGGGATATTTGTAGATGGACCTCACATATGCCACCATTCCTATGTTTTTGGGTGAGCATAGAAGAATTTACAGGGAGGCTTAGTTGGCCTACATCATTAGTGATGAAACAGACCCCACCAACCATCCTATTTTTGCTATTGACACTGATTTGGGATCCATCCTATTGCATCTCACTAATACTCCTGAACCTCCTCTTGAAATCAGAAAAAAATCCATTACTCTTTGTGGAATCCCTCCTCCTACTACCTATGTTTAGAATATGTTCTTTGATGGAGCCTCTTCTAAGGAAGGTGCTGGTGCTGGAGTGGTCTTTGTTTCACCTTGTCAAGAGATTATACCTTTGTTCGACAAGCTAGAATTTGAAGCTACAAATAATGTGGCAGAGTATGAAGCCCTTGTTTTGGGTGCAAGGGTTGAAAAAGACATGGGGATTGAAGAGCTATCAATATTTGGGGATGCATAACTAATTGTTCATTAGATCAAAAATATTTATCAAGCCAAGCACCCTAGGCTTAAGAATTATAGAAATGAAGTATGGGACCTAGTTGATAGTTTCTTCCTAGATTTCAACATTTCATTTATTCCAAGAGAGGAGAATACCATGGATGATTCTTTGGTTGTTTCAGCAAGCCATTTCATAGTCCCATTGCCACCTAAACTCAAGTATGATGTAGGGGTGAAATATAGACCCTCTGTAGCTGACAATATCAAGCATTGGAAAGTGTTTGAGGATGATAATGAAATAAAAATGTTTCTTGAGTCTGTTGATGAGTTATCTACATTACATATTGATCAGGATAATGATTATGAAAGTGTCCCTCATGCTGATGTATTTTTAAATAAAATTGCTAATCACCATATTTTCCAGTTGCCTAGCAACCACATTTTGAAGGGACTAGTTCCTTTGGAAATATTGTTTGATGGGAATGATGTGGCAATGAAGTTTATAGGTTTAGATGATGATGATGAAGTAGCTGAGTACAATATTGGTACAGAGAAGGATCCCAAATGTGTCAAGTTGTCAAGCAACTTGTCAAGAGAGAAAAGGGATGAATATGATGAGTTGTTAAAGGAGTTTGCTGATGTGTTTGACTGGACATATGAAGATATCAGGACATATGAAACAAGTATCATTGAGAAAAAGATCCCATTGAAGGAAGAGTCCAAACCATTAGGTAGAAATTGAGACAAATAAATCCTATGTTGCTGCCCATTATGGAGAAGAAGGTTACAAAGATTTTGGATGCCAAGATTATCATTCCTTTGAGGTATTATTAATGCGTGGCCAACTTGGTCCCAGTAAGAAAGAAGAATGGAGAAATCAGACTTTGTGTGGATTTCCAAAATCTAAACAAAATCTCTAAAAAATATAATTACCCCTTGCCCAATATAGAACACATATTACAAAGGGTGACAGGGGCATCTAGGATGTCTATGATTGATGGATTTTCTGGCTACAATCAAGTCTATGTCTTACCTGAAGACAGACATAAGACATCCTTCACCACTCCTTGGTGTACATTCATGTATGCTAAGATGCCCTTTGGATTGATGAACGCATGAGTAACCTTTCAACGAGCCATGGACATAGCTTTTATTGGAGAAAAGGACAAGTTTGTGGTCAGTTATTTGGATGACATAACAGTGTTCTCAAAATATGATAACGAACATTATGATCATCTGAAAAGAGTCTTCTTGAAATGGAAACAATTTGGTCTCTCTTTAAATCCCAAGAATTCATTATTTTCCATGAAAGAGGGCAAACTGTTGGGGCACATTATGTCAGTTGAGGGGGTAAAGATTGATCCAAGAAGGGTAGAAACTATCCAATTTTTGTCACTCCCTAGATCCAAGAAATAAGTTCAGTCTTTTTTGGGGAAAATCAATTTTCTAAGAAGGTTTGTTTAAAATTTTGCTGAGTTGGTAAAGTTTATCACAACCATGTTGAGGAAAGGAAATGAAATCAAATGGACCCCTAAATATCATAACTCTTTTGACCAAATAAAGAAGGCCTTGACTGAAGCACCTGTGATGATCAGTCCTGACTACTCCAAGGATTTTCTGATTTTCTCTTTTGCTTCATTTAACACAGTAGAAACTATTTTATTGCAGAAAAATGTCGAGGGGTTAGAGCAACCCATTTCCTTTTTCAGTAGGGAACTGAGAGATGTTGAAATAAAGTATGACATCATGGAAATACAGGCCTATGATTTGGTTAAATCTCTCAAATATTTTATAGTTTATGTGCTACATTCAAAATTCATTGCATATGTACCTTCATCTTCTGTGAAGGAGATCCTCATTTAGCCTAACATAGATGGAAGAAGGAGAAAGTGGATTGCCAAGATCCTTGAATTTGATCTTGAAATAAATCCTTATTGTGCCCTTCATTTTTGAGAAAGAATTGTGCAAGTTTTGAATAAGCATGAGTCGCACAAACTTCATCAGAGGCTAGAAGGAAGAATAACAGAAAAAAGGTGCAGATGCTAGCGCAACACCACCTAAGCAACAAACAGTTGCAATAGAACAAGAAGGCGAACAAGTCGAACAAGAAAACATAACCCAGCTATATATAGGACTGAATATAATTGTAAAAGGGTTGTTTAGGTTGGGTTGATGTTGTTGTCAGTCATTTAGTTCGTTGGTTCACTCATTCATGAGTTGAGTAGAGTCAGGTTGAGTCACGTCTATCAGAGTCGCCCAATGTTTTTGGATTAGTTGCTACTACCTATTGTAAGTCGAGAAGAGGAGAGTCTGTAATAAATGAGACCTATTAGTTGGGGAATTAGAACTCTGTGGCTGAGGCCTAGATCCAAGAGTCTTTACTGAATATCTCTATGTAATTCTGAGTCTGTAATGCAAGAAAGATCTCAGAGATAATATGGTAAAGGAGAACCAAATTTTCAAAATAGGATGTGTATTGTATGTTTACTTGTGCATTACATTGTTCCTTTATGGTTTATGAGTTATGTTTAATGGTTCTATGCTTAAAGAGCTATTCATAATGTAAGTTGTTTCAATTCTTATGGTTAGATGTTTCAGATTTGATGTTGCTCTTGTGCAAGAACATGAATGAGTTCTGGATGATCTATTGATTCTCTTTGGTATTTTCACTACTCTTCCCTATCTTTCTGTCTCAGTAGCGCTTCGAGTGAGACTTCTTCTCTTCGGAGGAGATGAAAATTCTAGCGCTCTATACTACATGGTACCTTTTATTGGTAACTTGAGAAGAACCCTGGTCTGATCAAATCCATGCCGACAAAATGGTTTCGTTGTTGGGACCCATGTAAAAAGGGAACCTGTAGGAAGAATGCTACCACCGATCCATATATCTGGCATCGATCAATGGTGGGAAATAAACTGTGACACCATGACATGGAAAGAAGTGGAACTAAGAATAAAATCAGTGGGAACTACTAGGGAAGAAATCTTTTAGTCATAAAGATCAAGCAACCAATACGAGATTTTTTGGGTGAAATTCCTGGAAGAATTTTTTCACTCGATCAAGAGACTCCAAGAAGCTCCAGAGTTCTAGGGACGGGTCAAGAATATCTACGTGTGGGATACTGACAGTTTAGGATCACTCCCCGGGATAGATTTCTCAGTCACACAAGCTGTGGATTTCTAGGTTAGCACCACGATAGAAGGATACATAATCGAATTTGCAGCTGAGAAAAATGGTGGCATGGAAAGATCAAGAAAGCCGCAAGACAGTCTGAAAAGATGAGGAAAGAAGGAGGATTGGGAGAAATAGGGGAAAGACAGATGGAAGAAATGCAGAGGATAAAAAGATAGGAATGACTAGCCAGTCAAAGATTGAATGAGAGAGAAGCAAGGAGAGAAAGAAGTCCCTAGGAGGCGAAATGAGAAGGAGGAAGCGTAGATGTAAGAGAGGAGGAAATCGACATGAATCTTGGAGGAGAAAGAGAATATTCATCCACAATGACAGGAGAAATTGGGAATCCAACCGAAGAGATCATCCAAGTGGAAGCTAACGAGACCCCCAAGATCAAATAAAACCACCCTGAA
This sequence comes from Picea engelmannii, assembly GCA_009831015.1. Classification (NCBI taxonomy): domain Eukaryota; kingdom Viridiplantae; phylum Streptophyta; class Pinopsida; order Pinales; family Pinaceae; genus Picea; species Picea engelmannii. The sequence continues at coordinate 207,888 of ML781019.1, read as the reverse complement.
GCTAGTGGCACCAGCCCTGAATCACCCATGCCCCAAGTGCCTTCTATACAAGCAATAAGTTCAACAATACCTTCTCATGCAATTTCTGTTCCAGTACAATTAGTTAATCAGTCACAACTAGGAAGTGCGAGTATAGGGAGGATATTGGGATCCCCTGGTAGATCACAAGCAAGACTGTTAGGGTTCATATTGATACAAACAACAGGATTAAGAATGGCCAACCATATGGGAGGTTTGATTGCTAGATACCCAAAATTTTGGGGTAAGGGAGATGAAGACATTGAACAACACTGGTTCTTGTGTGAAGAAATCTGGAGATCCAAAGGGACTTCAGATGCAAATAAGTTGGTTGAATTCTAGACTACCTTGAGAGGTCATGCTCTCAAGTGGTACATGAAGATCATCAAACCAGGAGTGCCAGGGATGCAAGGTCAAGTGTTCACACTCGACCAAGTACGAACAAGGTTCATAGCAGAGTTCAAACTACCTCGGTCAGAACAATAGGATCTGTCTGAGTTCCACGAGATCCAGTAGAGGGAAGGAAAATCAGCCTGGGAGTACAACCAAAAGTTTAAAGATTCCATTGGGAGGTTGACACATCCAATCCACGAAGAACATCAAAGGGAGTGGTACATTCAAGGACTGCTACCTCTGACTCAGATTCTGCTAATGCAACAATGGATAGCCACATTAATAGATGCCTTGGAATAGTCAATGAAGATCAAATCCATGGTGGGATACCTTGGGAACCTGAGAGTAACCCGACCCCCAGTAGATGCAATTTTAGTGCAACTGCAAGGGAAAATATCAACAATTACAGAAACGATTCAAGAGCTGACGATACCCAGACCAGGACGACCACAGGTTTGGTGCACGGTATGATATATGTAAGGTCATTTGGTGAATTAATTTCCATGAATAAGGGGGCTGGGACCTCCTCAAAATCTTACTGTAACCCCACTAGGACCCATGGGAGGATTTCACAAGTATCGACAAACTCACCATTCCATCATCCCACCCCATATCACACTTTCCCAGGAGGCCAAGCAACACCAACAATGGAATATTGTGAGATCTGCCAAACCCTTGGGCATGGATCGAGACAGTGCCCCATCATGTAGAAATATTTGACAGTACCAAACACAGTACACTGTGAGTTCTGCGCATCCACCACACATACTACCAATCAATGTAGAGCGTTGGACGCTCTTGTAGATAGGCTAGACCAAACAACATTCAGGGTGAATGAAAAGCCACAGGGACTAGGAAGAGGTCAAGGAGGTGGAGCTGGAGGAGACTTCAGAGGAGGGAGAACTGGGGGAAGAGGACCGAGCATACGTTACAACTGTGATGAACAGGGTCACTTGGCTAGAGATTTCCCTCATCCAAGACGACCACGTTGCTCTCATTGTAGATCCAACAGACATGCAACCGAATAATTCCCATAGCTAATCGCAAAGTGGGAGGATAGATAACGACAAAGAGGAACTAACCTCATCAGTTCAGAGATCAAGAGGATTTCTAAGGGACAATTGCCAAACCTTAACATTGTCACTTGAGGAGGAGAAAAGACAGGAGCTAATGATGATACTCTACCTTTGATTAAGAAAGAAACACCTAATGAAGATAGGTACAACCCCATAAAGAAAAAATTGTTCTTCAAATATGCCATAGAAGTATTCCAGAATATTCCTAATCATAAAATGCAAGAGAACCCCCCTCAGCCAGTTGTATACCCTAAAGTGGCAGAAGTCCCTGTGATTCAAATTATTTTTGTCACGAAATGAGAGTGGAGATATAACACATAAATATTTAGAGATATTGCAAGAGAGGCAACAATATAACAGAGATATAGTGGAAATAAAAAAAGAGTCCCGGATATACAGTAATACACGATTTTTATTAATGAAATAAATGTATAGGGACTGTAAAAATACAGAGTCAAAGACTCGCTAGAATGGTGGCAGCTTATCTCTGAGAAGAGATGTGACGGCTACTCGCATTCGCAAGAAGATGATTATTACAATGAGGCTCTAAGGGTATTTTTAACATAAGGAAAATCCAAAACCCTAACCCCGGAAGATGAAAAGCCAAAAGGTTTGCGGGCCCCGATGGGGGTAGTTGATACATCAACTTACCAGGGGCGTAACTTTGGCATACGATCTTCGTTTGGGGCACACGATAGCTCATTGGAAAGATCTATTCGAGGAATACAACTTTTGGGTGAGACAAATTCATATACGATCCATGTTGTTCCTTTTTTCTCAAAAAACATCGTTTAGGGCCTCAAAACGACTCCAAAAGTTCAGGACCCGAAAAACTGCTAAAAATAGTAAATTACCAAAACTGCCAGAAAACTGTTTTGAACTAGTTGGAGAAGGTGGGTGGCCACCGATATCCACCTAGATAAATCCTCCCTCCTTAGGAAGCAATGGTCTCCGTTGCATTGAGTTCCCCGGGGAGAAGGGAAAGCGATTGCTGAATCTGAATCTTGGTGAGTTGCTTGGTTTGTTGAAGGTTGTCATGAACCTGTGGCTGGAAGGGTTGGAAATTTTTAACCAGTCTGGCTACATGAGATGACGCTGTGCAGAAGGAATATTTTCACTTTGTTGCAACCTTGTTGACCTACTTCTGTTGGATAGAAGGTGCTTGGGGCGAGGCTGTAGCGGTTGCAGTGTCCTTTTGTTCCCCTTTTGAACAGATTGTAAAGAAGATGAATTTTGTAGTATGAGATACTACCTTGCAACACTTTTTAGGTGGAAAAATAGTTTGAATTAACTCTGGTATTCTGTAGAGATGACCCCCCAAAGTAACAATGACACTACGGGGTCGAGACTCATAAATAACATGGCACTTCCACATATATGGCTGGCCCAACAAAACATCACAGACATCCAATGGGGACACATCACATAATACCTCATCCTTGAATGGTTGGATGACATATGACAATCATCACTGTTGGCTGACACGAAGATCTCGTTCTTGGCGAAGCCACCCGATGTTGTATGGTTGTGGGTATGGTGTTGTTGACAATCCCAACTGTTTGACAACCTCTGATGAGATCAGGTTCTTCTGGCTTCCACTATCAACAATAAAATGCAACAGGGTTCCCTTCACCCACATATGTGAATGAAAAATTCACTCCCCCTCTTCAGGATCTGTTGGTTCTTCTGGTTGAATTGTTGCGGTCGCGACAATAGCAGTGGGGTCTGCATCGATGATCTGTCTTTTACAAGTATTTTTAGAATCAGATTTTGAATCAGGGTTCGGTTCCTTGTCTTTGATCTCAGCCACCAATGAATGTTTTGAGCGACATTCATTGGTGTTGTGCCAGGGGCTTTTGTGGAAATCACACCATTTTCTGGTGTCCTTCTTTGTCTTCCCGTGAACCTTCTTTTTTTGTGGTTTGGACTGGTTTTCAGAAGACTGTATGTTAGGGATGTCTTTTTCATACTTTGGTTGTTGCGGATTTGTAGACTCAAACTCCCATTTGTTCTGGTGCTTAAATTTCTTCTCTATTTTAACAACATATCGATAGGCAACACCGAGTGATGAGATGTCCAGAAAATCCATTTCAGTTTGGATGTATCTGTGTAGAGCCCCACGATATTTCAGAACCAAATGTCGTTCGGAGTCTTTGATACCTAGCTTGGTGCGCAAGGTATGGAAGGTATTGGTGAACTTCAGAATTGCTTGGCCCCTCTCTTTCCATAGTGTGGTCCATCTCATGTATTGGTCTTCGTAGTTGCCAATAGGGTAATACTGTTCCTTTACCGCATCCATGAAAAACTCCCAAGTGGGCTCAACCCCATATATTCCAGAATCCTCTATGGAACTCTGCTCCCAGTATGTTTCCCACCAATGTTTGACATGGGGGAGAGCTTTAAGGAGTGCGAAGGTGATATTTTCTCTGTCGTAAAAATTGTGAACAAAGAAATAACCTTCTAGCAGATTTAACCATTTATTTAGGGCACTCGCATCTATCTAACCTTCAAATATAGGAATATCAAAATTGACCTGTACCTTAAAAGGCAAGGTGCCTCCAAAGTGGTCGCTTGATGAATATGCGCCTGATGCTATCAGTAGGCATTGAAGGATGTGGGAAAAATTATCCATCATTTCATCCCTCTATCGCATGAGAGCTTCCTCAAGCAACATACTTATAAGATCGTCTGCTCCATCATTTTTATTTTCTTCCACCATGGAGGGTTTCTTGGGCATGCGAGAGAGATTTTTTTTAAGAGAGACAAGCTCGAGACCCAACTTGCTATACTTGGACCTCGTCGGGGACATGCACTAAAAAACGATCAAGAGCAAATTGCTTTGATACCACTGATCCAGATTATTTTCAGCACAAAATGAGAGTGGATATATAACAAAGAAATATTTAGAGATATTGCAAGAGAGACAAAAATATAATAGAGATATAGTAGAAATAAAACAAGAGACACAGATATACAATAATACACGATTTCTATTAATGAAATAAATGTACAGGGACTGTAAAAATACAAAGTCAAAGACTCGCTAGAATGGTGGCAACTTATCTTTGAGAAGAGATGTGATGGCTACTCGCATTTGCAAGAATATGATTATTAAAATGAGGCTCTAAGGGCATTTTTAACAGAAGGAAAATCCAAAACCCTAACCCCGGAAGATAAAAGCCAAAAGGTTTGCGGGCCCCGATGAGGGTAGTTGATACATCAACTTACCAGGGGCGTAACTTTGGCATACGATTTCCGTTTGGGGCACACGATAGATTGTTGGAAATATCTATCCGAGGAATAAAACTTTTGGGTGAGAAATATTGATGTATGATCCATGTTTCTCCCCGTTTTCTGAAAAAACATCGTTTAGGGCCTCAAAATGGCTCTGGAAGTTCAGGACCCGAAAAACTACTAAAAATAGTAAATTACCAAAACTACCAAAAAACTGTTTTGAGCCAGTTGAAGAAGGTGGGTGGCCACTGATATCCACCTGGATCACCTTGCTTCACCCCCTGCACCAAGAAACCCTGTAGACATACCAAGACAACCCGAGAAACCTCAAAACATAGTTGACTTCTGGTTTCAATTATTCTCTGACATTCTGGGGAACAATCAACTGATAGAGAAGTTGCACAATGCACTGTACCTAGTCCTAGGGAATGAAGAAACCTCAGAAACAAGGATGCAAGTTAACCTTCCTGAGAAGAGTACTCATAGAGTTCAACGACGAAAAGTAAGAACTGGAAAAGAATTTAGACTGGTAGCCCAGTTAAATGACTTTGAAATTAAAGACGTCATGTTGGACCTAGGGTCATATGTGAACATTTTTCCCAAGAAGACCTGGGAAGCGTTAGGAAAACCGAGACTGACATATTTCCCAATTCAGTTAAGAATGGTAAACCAATACTCTATCTTTCCCATGGGAAGATTGGAGAACATGGAAATCAATGTAGTAGGAGTAAAAACAGTGGTTGGCTTTGAATTCATTGAGATCATGGGAGACAAGGACCCCTACTCTGTGCTACTTGGCATCGATTGGGCCTATGAAAATTATGCAGTAATTGATCTAAAGAAAGATACTATGACTTTTGAAGCTGAGGGAATCAAGGTAGTTCAACCTTTGGATCCATACGTAGGACCCAGGTACACAGAACCAACAGACAATAATATGGAAGGAGAATACCTAGACCAGCCATACATTGTAACAGCTAGGACAAGAAACAATTATATAAACCCCAATGTGGATGGATCAGTAAGTTGGTGAAGTATCCATTCAACAGAAGAAGATTCGGAACTGTATTTCGATAGTTGTCAATAAGGTTTACATGAAAAATTCTCAAGAAGATGCAAAACTATCAGAATGACCAGATTGGTTGGGACCGAAGTCAGAGAACACCCAATATACGTTGGCACCTCAGATCTAGGCAACTTTTTGCAGAATATGGAAGAAACTATGAGAGAAGATCAAAGAATCTTGGTACTAGATATAGATTTTTAGAACACCCCCACCAGATGGTGGGCTACTCATAAAGATGCACTCAGAACTTGGGATGAGGTAAAGGAATCCCTCGTGTACCGGTTCTGGAATAGGGAGCAGTTAGAATCAAATATGCAAATGGATATCCACATTGTGCAACTGTTCAATGGAGAATCAGACCCTAGGATACAAATTCAATAGTGTGTGGCACAGTGGCAGGCCACAGAGACACCCTCTCACTTCTGGGTTCAGGTATTCCCCAATTCTCTAGGCCCAATCCTGAAATCTTGGTTTATACATGAGGAAACCAGATGATAGACCTGCAATTGGCAGACACTGGGAGCTCAATTTTGCAAAGACTTATCATTTACAAGTAAGTACCTCAAGCTTGAACTAGTCCTACAAAAGATTAAATAACTTCTTTTTATAGCCAATAGTAATAACAGATCAGATCTTGTAGTATGTCCCAAGCATACCCAAGAAATTCAGAGTAAACCCCACTTACCCATGATTGAAAAACCTATAGAATGATATCATATTAGCAAAGATTGAAAAATCCTAGACGAATTAAAAGAACCGAGAAACCTGGCAATCAAAGAGACTGAGGGGAATAGAGAAATCCAAAACACCATACCTAGCTAGACCGATAGTTCCTACAATCACCCTTTGAAATTACAGAAGCTTAACATAGGGACCTAAGAGAAACCCAGAATAGTTTTGGTAGGAGATTACTGGGATGAGCAAATGAGTCAAGAAATATAGAGTCTACTGAGGGAATACAAAGATTTATTCCCAAAGACTTTCTCAGAATTGAAGGGGATCAAAGGAGGTATGGGAGAAATGAAGATTGAGTTAAAACCAGGATCCAAGCCTGTCAGACATAGGCCATACCATCGTAACCCCAGAGTAAAAGAGAAAGTCAAGAAGGAGATTGATAAGATGCTAGAAGCAGATCTCATTTTTCCAATAGAAGAAGCAGAATGGGTCAGCCCGATAGTCATTCAAAGAAATAAAGACAATGAGGATATTAAAGTCTATGTGCACTACAGAAGCCTCAATTCAGCCTGTGTGCATGACCCTTTCCCAACACCCTTTACCGATGAGGTTCTAGAATAGGTTGTGGGGAAGGAAGCATACTCATTTATAGATGGATTCTTAGGATACCATCAAGTTAGGATTGCTGAAGAGGAAAAGAGAAAAACCACCTTCATTACCGAATGGGGATATTTTGCATACAATGTGATGCCATTTGGTTTAAAGAACACCCCTGCAGTTTTCTCTAGGATTGTGATAGCAACCTTTAGAGAGTTCATTCACAAGTTCATATAATTTTATATGGATGATTGGACAATATATAGTCTACTTAAGAAACATGTCGCACTGCTAAGGCTAATGTTTGACAGATGTAGAGAGTTACAAATCTCATTAAATCTTAGGAAGTGTATATTCTATGTGCCACACGGAAATTTGTTGGGCCACATAGTCTTCAGAGAAAGAGTATTGGTAGACCCATCTAAAGTTGCAGCAATTGCGAATATGACGCCACCTATGAGTATTAAACAGTTGTTCTCCACACTCAGACATACAAGCTACTATCGCAGGTTCATTCGAAGATATGCCAACATTACTGCACCTTTGGAAAACCTCCTGAAAAAGGTTGAAACGTTCCAATGGACTCCTGAATGCGAAAAATAATTTGAAACACTTAAGGATAAACTCATTACAACAACGATTCTAATATTCCCAGACTGGAAGAAGGAATTTCATGTCCAAGTGGATGCTTCAGGAATTGCCTTAGGAGTTATCCTAACTCAACCTGGAGATGGGGCTATGGATCACCCTATATACTTTGCGAGTTGAAAGCTATCTCAAGGAGAGCACAACTACACAACGAAAAAATGGGAAGGATTAGCAATGATCTATGCTTTACAAAAATTTAGACATTATCTGTTAGGGTCTGATTTCAAATTCTTTACTAATCATTCAACATTAAAATACCTAGTTAACAAACCTGTGTTGGAGGGAAGAATTTGTAGATGGATCCTGTTATTTCAGGAATTTTTCTTTAAAGTCATCATCAAGCCAGGAAAATGCAACGTCGAACCCAACCATCTATCTAGACTAGATTCAGGAGAAAGTGGCAAAGCAGTGGATGACCAGCTCCCAGATGCATATTTCTTCAGAATTATGGCCATACCCAAATATCTGGAGGACATAGAAATATTTCTTAGTACAAGGGCATGTCCCGAAACATATTATGCAACCCAAAAATGCCATATGGTCGTCAGAGCAGTATATTATCAACTAATCAGTGAGAAATTATACAAACTAGGACTAGAGAACATCCTCAGACGATATGTCCTAGATCACAAAAGGAAGGATATACTTTGGGAATGACATAGTGGAATTGCAGGAGGACACGTAGGAGGAAAGGCAACAACACATAAAGTTTTACAGGCAGGACTGTGGTGGGAAACACTTTTCAAAGATGAAAAATCATATAACAGATCATGTGATGTTTGTCAAAGAATGGGCAAGCCGTCACGCCAAGATGAACTTCCATTACAACCCGTTAGAGCGCTATAGGCATTTGAGAAATGGGCAGTTGACTTCATTGGGCCAATCAACCCCACAACCAAAAATTCAGAGGCAAGGTACATCATTACCGCAACCGACTACCTTACTCATTGGGTAGAAGTAACAGTGGTACATAACTATTCGATGAATACTGCTTCCAGATTCATTTTCGAAAATATTATTACCCGCTTCAGATATCCAAGGAGCCTAACTAGCGATCAGGGTACTCACTTCATTAGCAGTACCATAAAAACACTTACAATAGAATTTATGATTCAACATCATAAGAGTAGTCCATACCACCCATAGGCCAATGGAATAGTCGAAGCCTTCAAAAAAATCCTAGAAAAGGGACTAACAAAGGTCTATTGCGCAAACCGAGAGGACTAGGACGATAGAGTTCCAACAATACTATGGGCCTGCAGGACAACCATGAAGAAACTCCACAGATACACACCATTACAACTTGTTTACGGGAAATAGGAAGTGGTTCCCATAGAGTTCATCACTCCAAGTCTATATATTTCACAAGCCACATGTATGACAAACAAAGAATTAGTGGTGCAGAGACTTGCAGAGCTACAAGAACTCGAAGAAACTAGATTTATGGCAGACTTCCATCAGTTGGCTGAAAAGGAAAGACAAAAATCTTGGCATGACCAACACATTAATACCAAGGTATTTACACAAGGGGACAAGGTTTTACTCTACGGAAATCGATACCAGAAGCATCCTGGCAATCTGTGCATGCACTGGTTGGAACCCTTCATAGTTGCAGAGATCTAACCATTAGGAGCAGTCCGACTCGCACAACTAGATGGAATGCTACGACTAGGATGGGTGAATGGTGATTTCCTAAAGCCCTACCTATCTCACAAATGAGAAGAAGGAGAATTTCTCCAGTCTGATGGAGCTTGTACAATATTTTTATTTGAGTTTCATTTCCTTTCTAAAATTTTGTAAATTCAGTTAATAATGTCCAGGTGCGCAATGTTGCGCCATAACACATAGTTCATTTGTTTTGTTTAAGTGTTCATTGATATAGAGTTGATGACTCAGCAGTATGGAATCAGAAGCATGATGAAGTCCATTAATTACAGTCATTAAATATGACGTGGACAACTTTTTTGGTCGGAGAGGCCACGAATTGCAATCCAATCTGCATCAAAGACCATGCAAACTTAGTCCAATCACACCCTTTATTTCCATTCTGGTACCCTGACTTCCACCCATTAAGCCATAAAGATACATTATGCCAAGAATCCATTGAAGTTTTCTCCAGGATACCCGTTCGACAAAAAGAATGGTCTTAATTCGGCCACATCCCTATTCCACCCAAACGAGTAAATACCAAGATCACCCAATTAGATTTACCTTGATTAAACCGTCCCATCAGAAAACTCACACCCTATTATGTCTATATGATCATGATGAGGAGTAGTTATTGCTAAGACTTACCTATTAATCCAGACATAAGAATCTCATAACTCAGACGAGAAAGTATTGTTTCTAAAACAAGCATAGCCCTTTCCGAACTCAGTCGTGCAAACCAGTAAGGACCATTTCCAAAGATGTAATTGTATCCCTAGTTATTAATGGCGACAGAAGCATTAATGCCGAGAGCCATAGCAAGCAGGAACACCATGACTAAATAAGCAGTACCAGATGAGCTTTGCGACCCCCGAGTTGATATTATAGGTGATCTCAAAGGGAAGATAGAGCATGTCAAGCTACTCGACCTTGACCTCACGGACTCAGCCTTGTTTCCACAGATGCACCCAGATGTCTTTTGGAAGTTAGATCTAGATGGAACTGGAGATATGCACTTTATACCAAAAAATGAGTTCATCAACCTATTTAACTCCACCATCATGAACCTAAGAGACTTACCAGTCTTTGGCACCACCGGTGAAATTGTGCATTGCATGAAGTTTCTGATAAGCAGAGTGCACGACAGAAGTCTATGGTTGGATAAGCGGTATCCACTCCATGCACAAGATATCAAAGAAATCACTAGACTCTCCTCCAAAGGAGAGGATGCATCAAAGGGATTTCAGGGCCCCGACAAGCATGGGAAGAAGAAAGGCGAGCTTAGCCTCTACGAGAAGTTTAACACAAAGAAAGGAGGAATCACAACAATCATTGAACCAATAATGCCCAAAACAATTCGAATTAGCTGCTACATCATATCTAGCAAGGTTATGCAGTATTACTATAAGGGAGAATGCACCTTAGATGCGCTATCAGTCACCGATTTCTGTACACAAGGTGCAGTGTTTAATTGGTGCAGTTTCTTTCTGGAGGAACTACTAGTAGCTTGTGAAGAGGCACAGGAGAAAGGAGGCACCTTTACCTATGGATACCTACTTGTATCATTCAAAATGCTCAAATGGAAGTCATCTGTGGGAAAACAACTGACAATACCAGATAAAGGGTGCCTGACGAAGATGTTTGAGCCATGGCAGTCCAGACCAGACTTGGAGAACACAACACTCAACAATTCAACATTTTCCAAATGGTATAATGCTCTGATAGACGTAACATAGAGGCCCCACATCCCATAGGATATCCTCAATAATAACATGAGGAATATTGCATTCAGCATGAACCAGCACAACACATTTGTCTGGACAAGGCATGCTAGTAGGGAACATTTCCACACATAGATGCTATCATTCTATTTGGATGAGGAAGCCTTAGATAAAGAAGTCATGTCATGGCCAGGAGTCAAATGAGGCCAACGTAAATAAGGAATGCACTACATTTTTACTGCCGAGTTGCTCAAGAAAAAAGACAAGGAAGTAAGAGAGGGACCAAGCTCAGGCCCCAAGCCGAAGAAGCTAGACTCTCCGACAGAAAAAAATTCATAGGAGGAATAAGAAACACTACAGCTGGAGTGGAGGAAAAGACCACCCCCCCAACAGTTTCCACCCAATGTCGTGCTGTCATGTGCACAGGTCAACCAGATCCTAGGCAATGTGCTTGGCACCGAACCAATGGTGAAGAGGCCCAGACCGAGGGTCTCACTGAACAAACCCATGAACCCACAACCCCTTTTATCTGCTGCTCCCTAGACCCGCACCATGACCAAAGCCACCACTATTATTGACATTCAATATGACCCAGACCCTGAAACAATTTCAGCTACACTCATCATTGAGCATCCCCCAACACTCCAATTACCAAACCTCCTCACTGCCATCCCACATCAAACCATAGCCTCAGAGCCGATGCAACTCGACCACCCAGAGACAGAGGAATGAAAACCGCCATAGACAACCAGAGAATCCCCCAATCCCAGTGCAAAAATTCCCGACCTTGACCCTAAAGCATCAGAGCAACCCATGATGATGGATGTCCCAAATCTGAATCCATGAGAACAATAACCCGAGTCTTCAAAAAAGGAAGAAGTTGGAAAAAGAAGAGAAGAGATGGAACCCGACCATAACCCACAAAACCCCTCACCACCCAAGGGTGAGGATGTCTCAGAAATCACGACGCATGATGCAGATGCACCAGAAGATACAAAGATACCAGATGTGCACAATGAGCCAAAATCAACAACAGAGCCGAATACGACCACCATGCAAGCGCAGATGGTGCAAGTTCTCCAAAACCCCCAACAATGTGCAAAATTGATGCAACTCTACATAACCAGAACCGAGGTTTTGACGCTCTTACCCGTGGAACTAAGATTTAGGATTTCACTAGCACCACCAACAAAGGACGAGGTAGAAACTCGCTCAGACCATTCAACAGGCAGTGGACTCCCACTACAGTGGCGAGTACCCACTGATGCAACTCCATCATCTACATACCTTGTACAGTGGCCAGTCTCATAGTTGTTCAGACTAATAAAAGCCTCCACAGACCAACTAGAGAAAAGGCTCTAGGACAACTATATGCACAAACATGTAGAACAGAGGAAAAATGTGATAGACTCCTAGCCCAACACAAACTGGAAAAAGTGCGGGGAAAACTTGCAAAAGCCTGATCAGAGATTCAGAAGGTTGCGCCCGACCTACACGAAGCTAGTGAAATAAGAGAACCAGAGAAATAGATCGAGTTGTTACAAGAGGAATGGACACATATCGCTACACACACAGAGAAGATATAAGAAAAGCTACAACAAGTCTAGCAGGAAGTAGAACAACAGCCTCGACAACTGCAGGACAAAATGCAAAGGATAATACTGCAAGGAAACAATGCCCGAGTGGCACTACATAAGCAGACAACGGATTGCACTAAAATCTTCAGAGAAGTCAATGATTGGATGGGCATCATCGCTCGATGAAATCAAGTCCTGGAGGAAGTACACACAAAGATCCAAGTGTTGAACAAGGAATTTGCGGTCATAATGGACCCTGTAGAGCAACAGAAAAAGTTCGATCAAATCTAGCAGGCCGACAACGAACTAAATTCACTCTACAAAGCACAACCCATAGCCAAGAAAGAGATGCACAATTTTTGACTGGTAATTCAAACCGCCTATTTGCAAATGCACCAGGTCAACACAATAGCTGACTCTGAATGGAACTCGTTCGTTGTAGCTAAGCCAAAGGAGTATAGCAAAGAGGTGACCCAATAGTTCCTGGCAGAAGCATCACTTCTCGCCCGGAAATAGCAGGACAAAGTTGAAATCTTTCACGGAGTAAAGTACAGAGAATTATAGCTGGTTCCATAATTGGGCCCTTCATTTGAGGAGGTAAAGTAAGAAAAGGAAAAAACAGAAGAGCTCAAAGAAGCGGAAAATGTAGATAAGGGAAAGCAACAGTTGCTCCTAGAGAACGTGAAGGAACCAAGTGATTGACTCGAGGACGAGTCAAGGATTGTGGTCGGAGCCTATTGGGCCCTTCATTTTTGAGAAAGAATTGTGCAATTTTTGAATAAGCATGAGTCATGCAAACTTCATCAGAGGCTGGGAGGAAGAATAACAAAAAGAAGTTGCAGATGCTAGTGCAACAACACCTAAGCAACAAATAGTTGCAACAAAACAAGAAAGCGAGCAAGACGAATAGGAAAACATAACCCAACTATATATAGGACTGAATATAATTGTAAAAGGGTTGGTTAGGTTGGGTTGATGTTGTTGTCGTCTGTTCAGTTTGTTGGTTCACTCATTCATGAGTTGAGTAGAGTCGAGTTGAGTCGCGTCTATCAGAGTCACCCAAGGTTTTGGGATTAGTTTCTACTACCTGTTGTAAGTCGAGAAGAGGAGAGTCTGTAATAAACGAGACCTATCAGTTGGGGAATTAGAACTTTGTGGCTGAGGCCTAGAGCCAAGAGTGTGTACTGAATATCTCTTTGTAATTATGATTCTGTAATGCAAGAAAGATCTCAGAGATAATATGATAAAGGAGAACCAAATTTTCAAAATAGGATGTGTCTTGTATGTTTACTTGTGCATTACATTGTTCCTTTATGGTTTATGAGTTCTGTTTAATGGTTCTATGCTTAAAGCATTGTTCATAATGTAAGTAGGTTCAATTCTTGTGGTTAGATGTTTTAGATCTGATGTTTCTCTTGCGCAAGAACAAGAATGAGTTCTAGATGATCTATGGATTCTCTTTGGTATTTTCCCTACCTTGCCCTATCTTTTTGTCTCAGCAGTGCTTCGGGTGAGACTTCTTCTCTTCAGAGTAGATGAAAATGCCAGCGCTCTAGACTACATGGTCCCTTTTGTTGGTAACCTGAGAAAAACCCTGGTCTAATCAAATCCGCGCCAACAAATCCACCAAATTGGGTAAAGGCCAAGGTTTATCTAGGTTGCTGGCTGAATCTAATTACAAATCCTTGGGGTTCAATTTCATCAACATTTATTCAGAGAATCAACAAGATGAGTTGTCTGATGAAGATCCTCAAGTCACACTCCCATTGGCAGGATGCACTTGGTACAAGGACATTATATTTTCCCTACAAAAGTTGCAGCCTCCTGATGGTATGGAAAAGAGAAAGGTAAGAGCTTTAAAGCTCAAATCAATTAAATATTGTCTAATTGATAAAGTCTTATATTGGAAAGACCCTTTAGGAGTTCTATTGAGGTGTATATACCCACAGGAATCCCAAAAGATCATGTATGATTTTCATGATAATTTATGTGGGGGGCATCACTTCTAGAGAACCACAACTTGCAAGATTCTCAGGGATGGATATTTGTGGCCTAGCCTCTTCATTGATGTTTGTTCTAAAATCAGGGCTTGCGTTAAGTGTTAGAAGTTCTCTAGAAAGTTGTAGCTCAAGTATTTACCATTGAATCTTGTGGTAGCTTTAGGACCTTTTCAACAATGGGGCCTAGATTTTATTGGGGAAATACACCCTGCTTCAAGTGGTCAACATAGATGGATCTTGACTTCCACAGACTACTTTACTAAGTCGATAGAAGCTATCCCCACAATAAATGCTTCCCACAAAGTAATCATTGGTTTTCTTGAGGATATTGTGGCAAGATTTGGTTGTCCAAACATAATTGTCACTGATAATGCTTCAGCTTTTAAGGCTGAACCATTGATTAAGTTTTGTGAACAGTTTGGAATCACATTGCTTCGCTCTACCCATTACTATCCCCAAGGTAATGGACTGGAAGATTCCTCTAACAAGAGACTTATTAAGATCATCAAAAGACTGTTAGAGGACAACAAGAAGGCATGGGATTCAAAGCTTAAATTTTCTTAATGGACTGACAGAGTGACAAAAAAGAGATCTCTTGGTATCTCTCATTTCCATCTTGTGTATGCAGTTGAGGCCATCTTTCCTTCTCATCTTGCCTTTCCTATGGAAAAATTATTCCAAGATTACCAGGGAGAACTAGATGATATGATTAGAATAATACAACAACTGGTAGAAGTGAAACAGACTAGGGAGAAACTACTGGACAAAGCACATGACCATCAACAAAAGATCAAGCAATCTTTTGACAAAAATGTCAACAAAGAGGATTTCCAATTGGAAGATGTAGTACTTAAATGGGATGAACCTAGGCAAGATAAAGGCAAGCATGTTAAATTTGAGGCCTTATGGATCAACCCCTTCAAAATTTTTGAAGTTTTTTCAAATAACACTTACAAGTTGCAGGATTTGGAGGATGCTGAAGTTTTTGGTAGCCCTGTAAATGGGCATTTTTTGAACAAGTTCTTTACTTAAGCCATGAGTGGCTTCCCATGTCATTGTAAATATCATGTTTCTTTTGTTTTGGTTTTTATAAGTGACTCCACAACCCAATACTAAGGCACTGAAACTGCAAAAGGATTTCTTAGAGCCTCACATGGAGGCATATATCCCCCATGGAGCCTATATGTTAACATAAGGATCTGCAGACTATTTCTTAAGAATCAGATAGAAATTGAGGTTTACCCTCAAGAGAATTATGGTGTAAATCATGTGGCATTCTGCCCATGATTTCCACAGGGAAAGCGAAAATATTGGAGGCCTAAGAAACTTAAGAACCCTCTCTCCACCTATCACATCTCCCTTCTTGATACCTCATCTCACCTCCTGACACTTGTCCCACTCACATTCCACTTTCCCTTTCCACTGCAACTGCATCCCAGCCTCTGTTCCCCCAATCGCTTACTTCCACATGGTCGTTGCTCACTCGTTGGGCCATGGGAGTTTTCGCCAAGCACCTCGCTCCACATCACCCCCGTGCATATGCTATCAGACTGCCACCTACAAAGCTCACATTGGTCATAGACAAAGACCATTCATGGCCTTGAGGCGTCAGGATGGACTCGCAGAAGTCATTGGTACCATCTAAGAAAAATTATGGGTGTCAGGCCCAGTCCTAATCCCAATGAAGACAATTATTGAATATTGTGGGCAACAGTTGAGACCTCACCTCATCCCATAAATGGAAAATGTTGCAGAGAGAAACCATGAAGGCACACTTATGATCCAAAGCTTCCTTATGGGAAATTTTTCCTGTAAAGAACATAACTATGCCTAGCTCGCATCTGACATAGTGAGGTCTGCACAAACTGATAGAGAAGGCACTGACTGAAGGATTTGAAGGCAGTTATCTGATCACATTCTTGGTGGTTGCAGCATTTTAGCATATATAGGAAGTTTTGATTTTTTTTTATGGTCAAATGGTTGAGCTAGGCTCCATGCTATTGTAATATTTTGATTGAGAACACCTGGTTATGTATTTGTGTTTGAGACATCTTGGTTAATCTAAGTCATCTTTCTTACTCCATCTTATTTGCCTCTAATACTAAGAGATTTCATGTTTGGTTGATTCGCATGGATTGTTGTAACTATATTATGATAAATGTTTGATTATAGTACTGTTATGATTTCTTTCATCTTCCTTGAAATTTGAATCCAAGAGGACCTTGTGTTAAATTTTTTCCTCCTTAGGCTATTGGAAAATATGATATTCATAGCGTACCTCTACACCTTTCTCACTAAATCTTCCTCCTATTCACCCTTACTCCAACTCACTGACTGAAGTTGATTCAAGACCTCAATGGTTGGTGCATGCTAGTCCGGATTTCTGAGTTAGAACACTATTATTATTGAGTTTTCTCCATTTCACCACTCAAAACTCAATTACCTGTGACATATAAAATGATGGGTACTAGGCTTACCTTCAATGCAATATGAAGGTGACTTATAGTGCTAACACAATGTTTCATCAACTCACAAAAAGTAAGATGCAATATTCTCATCTTCCTTCATCTTAAGTTGTTCAAATTGACCTATGTAAGTTTGAAGCTTTGCTTCCTTGACTTTTGCATCTCCTTCATAAACATTTTGAAGTTTGTCCCAATCCTCCTTTGTGGAGATGCAATGCATAACTTTGACATATATTGAATCACCAAGACCATTCAAAAGAACATTTTTGGCTTTTGAATTATTTAGATTGAGTTTCCTTCCATTTTCATTTGTTTGAGGAATGACAATTTCTTTATATCCATCTACAACTAATTGTCAAATCTCAAATCCCTGTGCTTTTACAATCATACACATACACTGTACACTAGTATTTTTATGTGGAAACCCAATGTGGGAGAAAACCACATAATGTTTTTTCTTATATGTATTTAAGAATTACATTCATTGGAAGAACCAAGTTCCTTTATTCTCCAGATGCAACTTGAAGGAGGCTTCGACCCCCTATATTTTCAGGCTACAACCTGAGGGAATATCCAACTCCCCAATTCTATGTCTACAACTAGAAGGAGGCTACAACCCCCTATGTTCTCCGACTACAATCAGAAGGTGGATACAACCACCTATCCTTGCCATGTCTTGCCACTATGAAATATAAGTGTCAAATAGATGATGAAACCAATTCCACACTATCACTATGAGATATACCACTATAAACTTGTACCAAGCTATGTGAACAACCTGTAACCAACCTGTACCACTCAACTATAACCAACTTGTACTTGTACTCATCATGTACCAACAAAATACCAATAGGTACATGACCTGTATATGCTGCAACTCGCGTATGTACGTGCCCTATATATACTGTAGCCTACGTATGTACACGACCTGTCTATACTGCAACATGCATACACCTTTACAAATATAGGGTTTTCACCTTTTTTGAAACTTAAAACACTTTTCTACCTCTGTCACATCAACCTGCAACCTATCATTGTGTCTTATCTGTAGCTTTTTCCTGTGCATACATCATCTTATACATCCATTAACCAATGGATAATATGTCTCTCTATTCATGTGCCATGCATGTGTGTACACTCATGAACAAGTGTAATAATCCTCACATGGACTAGAGATCAAAACCTTAATGATATGCAACCTCACACCATACAAACAAATTCACAACCACTTCACAACCAAAATCCCTCATCCATGTACCAATAAATACTAGTTATGTCTCAACACTTGAACCAACAAGATGTACCAATGAATAATAACAACATACCAATGTTGTATTTATGTAGATCCATCTCATACAATAGGTTCCATACAACCAACAATCTCTCTAGGGAAAAACCTCAAACTCCCATAACCATATCTCATGGAGACAACAAAATCCAACTACACATAAGAATACGTCATACCTTTTGAATCTAAAGATAGATCTGATGTACCTTATCACTGTAGACCTTCCTGGGAGCTTTCTTTGAAGCCTCTGAAAATCTGGTACCTTCAACAACTCAAGCTTTCATGGATTTTCCAAATGTATGCATCTTGTTCTACTTCCAGTCCACGTACATGCGTGCCCTTCTCCACTACAACCTGCATACACCTCAAAAACTAGGGTTTTTTTAATATTTCTACAATTCTGAAACTTTCGCCGTCAACCCTTCGTGCTACCTCAGACTTGCGTAACTCAATATGTATCAATGAGTACCTACAATAAACCTTACACAATAATAGATATTCAATGTGCTCAAATAGGTGCTAATAGGAGAGCCTTGCTCTCTTATTTATATTTCCATGTAGTTTCCTCAAGGGGTTATCTTCTAACCAACTTAACCTAATTTCCTTCTTTTAGGGATAACCCACTTCTAACCACTTGTCCACTTATAACCACTTTATCCACAAATAGTAAACTCTCCACTTATAGTTGCAACTAATTTATTTTTAATTCTTTTCTTATTGTAACAACGTTACCCATGATTAAATCCTAGTTTCACCCACTTTGACTATTCAACTTCTTCTAGGAGTTTCTAGAATGATTTGACTTCTTTGACCTTCTAGGGGCTTCTAGATAACTCATAGGGGTTCTCCAACTTCACAAGGCCACAACTTTCTAACCATGAGGAGTTATGTGATGCTCCATATATCACCGGAAATGACATGAACATGTACTATCCATATAGAATAGTATTACATGCAATTATACTTATATTCATACCATTATACATCAAACAAACTTAAGTCGCTTAACCAATATACTATTGGGGCTACCAAAATTTGTTGTCGGACTTGCTTCAAGGGTTGAAATCAATGAAAACCAACCCAATTAATCAACAATGACATCCAACCTTACCTTCCATACTCCATTGTATTTGCACTCAACAATTTTAATTAGCTATGTTCATCTTCTCCCATTGAAACTCTCTTCTACTACTTCACTTGATAGAACTACACTTGTTTTCATATCCTCTATTTCATATCTTCTCACAGTTTTGGGCCTATGTTTATCTTAATCAACTAAGTTCCTCTCACTTCTTCAAGAGATTATGTTTCTCTTTTTCTCCACTTATTGAGATTCAATAACTGCAAGGCTCACCACCAATGTCTCATTCAATTTTTTTGCTACCTCAATATATTTGTATCTCCAATTTGCATCTTCATCTATTAATTTCCTCTTGACTCGTGCGTGTCTTGGACTCTGATTTATTCTTCCCAAAGAGCGTTGATGTGTTATGATACCACTTCATGGATTGTGATCCCATTGACCCTGCAAACATGCTTAGATTGGAACGGTCGACTTCACCTTTAACATCAAGTTCATAGAACCAAAGATTAATTATATACCAAAAAAAACGTACACGGGGTAGGTTCTAAATCCTTAAGCCTCTTCCTTAACCACATCGCTTAACCTCTCATTTAATGTTGCAATATTTCAGTTGATATTAAATTCAATCAACCACCGAGATAATCGAGACACCAAATCACCGATGATTCTCTGCAAACTCCTCTATACTATGTCCTGACCACTAGGATTCTAGATCATCGGGGCACCGAGTCAAAAGTCCACACAGAACCTTGTTCTGGTGCTTTCAAACTTTTAGTACAATCATTCACTGATCATTCTCGTTCGTTGATCTATGATGATCAACGGTCATAACTTCCTCCTTGGAAATCACTCTAAATATCATTATTCAAAGGGTTTTAATGCCGATTTGTCCAATATCGATGATCTAGACTTTATTCTCTCAATTGGTTACACCTATACATTCCTTCATTCCTTTGAGGTTCATAGGATCTTTGGCACACTCCTTTTCGATCTCGTTCTTTTCGATCTCATTACTCTACATGATTCAACTTTGATTCACTTATCCTAGGTGCTCCTTTACACACATACTCACACTTCAACAAGAACCACACACACATAAGTACTCAATACATTCATATACACATAATTAAATGCAATATCAACCACATGATACTGGAGGAATATAAAACACTCTTTTAATTAACACAACTCTATACAAGAATTCTATAACTCAAAAAACCTTCTATATATTTCAAGGTCTTATTACATACATTTGGGTGCTTCTCTGGCCTTGGACCTCGACCTAATTTCTCTCTATTTTTCACCATTGTTCATGTCCGAAGGCTTACATATTTATGTGGAAAATAAACTTCTAGACCTACCAGAAAAAAATCCCTAAAATCCCACAACTAATTACAACAATAACACTCCTATACCAACTATTTTGACCCACTCTCTATTCTTGATTACATACATATTAGGATTAATAAGATTGAATCCTCCATACTTATGAAAATCCACACTATCCCAACTAATTTCTTAAATAATCCATTTACATGTTAATTAGGAAAAACAAACCCTATCCTTCTAAAATCATACAAACTTAGGAAAAATACAATAATTTCATTAAGGAAACCCACTCCCTTTGGTAAATTCCAAGACCCCCTTAGGGTTCATTCAACAATGTTGACTTTGGGAAATAATATCCTACATCAACTACTCTTAGTCCATCGAGAATCCCATTCATTTATCAGGGTCTCTTTGGTAGATGTAACCAAGAATCGCACTACTCAAAACTCAAAGGAACTCATTGCTAGGAAACTACTAGTAAAACAACAACAATCACTTGATATTAAAATTCCACTCACACATGAGTTCACTCTTCACGAATGACAACTTGGTTCTTCTGAAATCCTGACAACTTGCTTCTTCAGTCTTCAACAACTCCAAAAATTCTCTATAATTGTCCCTCCATTGTTGCTCCAACTCCAATGCTCTTCTTTCGTATTCTCTACTTGTTGTTCATGCAAAAAAAATGCGACTGCCTAAAATTGCCCCATTAGACAAACAAATTTCCTCCATTTTTTTTGTTTGCTTGACTTACACTCTTTCCTAAGATGAATTTACTTCATCCCAATGCTCCCAATAACTATAGAATGTTAATCCTCACACCAACCCTCATACATGAATTCAATGATTGGGTTCTTCTACACTCAAGGGAAAATTAAAAGGCTCCCTCAAAACATTAAAATTAGTGAAAATGATTTGAGAATTAAACACATGAATAAAACCACCCTTTCTATTCCTCTCATATATTGTGGATTAATTACCCCCCATCTCTGTCTGTGTCCCCCAACAATTGACATCACATTTTATTTATTAAAATTCAAAAATACAATTTGCATATTACATCGCTTGGCCATAGCCACAATTCATATATGCATTATGCATTAATTAATTTGGGGATTATAGGGGGATGTTACATTCCCTCTCCCCTAAAATTTTGTGTCATCCTCAGTGCACAACACTATGCTAATATACATATACAAATTTACATCATAATATACAAAAAAAAAATTATACAATATGTTTACCCTCTAATAGCAGTGCCAACCATAATCGCTTGTTCCTCTCAACCTACTGACCCAAGAAATGTGCATCCTTCATTGATATAAGTCTATCGGGATGCACCACTCTTTTATAATGGATGTTAGTGCAAGTGACTAGGAACTCTAAGATGTGGTTCCAAAACTCTAGCTGCCCAAAATGGAATCTTGCATTTTTAGTTTTCGTTTTTTTCAAAATTGACAAAAAATTGTAGGTATTCCTCCTGCATAGTTTATTCGTTCTCCTATGTTGTTTCTTCAGGACCATAGTAGGTCCATTGAACCTTTATCAAGCCTATTGCTTTGTTCTTAAGAACTTTGAATTTCTGGTCCAGAATGCGCACTGGTTCCAAACAAAAATCTCATTTGTGTTACACCTGGATTACAGTACAATCAATTATGTGGTTAGGGTCATAAACATATTTATTTAATAATGACACATGAAATACATTATTCACTCTCATAGATTCATGCAATACTAGGATGCATGCAATTGACCCTACTTTTCTAATATTTCAAAACACCTACAATATCTTGCTACCAACTTTGGGCAACAACCTAGTCTTACATAACTTCTCTTCAATTTCACTTTTAAAATACATGTTCACCCACTTTTAAATATCTGAAAAACCATGTTCTTGTTTGAATATTTTTTCTTCCTGTCCTGGGAAGCCTTTAAATTCTTCTTGATATTTGTCATTTTCTTTTCCATTTCCTTCAAAAAATTTGGCCCATTGACAACTCTATCTGTTGGGTTATCCCATCTCACTGGTGTGTTACACTTCCTGCCATAAAATTCCTCAAATGGGATCATTTTTAATGAGTCTTGATACCCATTATTGTAAGAAAATTCAACTAAGTGGATGTAATCCTCCCATCTTGATGGTTGGTCCATCACATGCATTCTGAGAATGTATTCAATCATTCTTTTGGTCCTCTCTTTTTCCTCATCTGATTCTGTGTGATATGCTATACCGAGATTTAATTTTGTCCCAAAGTCTTTGAAGAAACCCTTCCAAAAATCGGATGTAAACTTTTGTTCTCTATTTGAAACGATTTCCTTTGGCACTCCATGTAGCCTTCCAACCCATTTCATGTAGATCTTTGCAATATTTTCTACCTCATGTGTAGTCTTTACTAGAATAAAAAGTACAAACTTAGTCAATTTTTCCACCACTACCATGATGGAATCATGTTGCTTCATTGTTCTAGGAAGCTTATTAATAAAATCCATTGTAAAAAATTCCAACTTCCATTCTGGAATGGAAAATGGCTGTGTTGGCACAGGGGCAGACCCAGGTTTCAACTCCAAGAGCGCACCAACAAGCCCTAGCTACTGGCCCTTTTGGCAGCACCTGCGAAGAAAATGAAGTCTCACCCGAAGTAGCTATGAGGGGATTGTAGGACAGAGATGTCTACAACCAGGGGAATATCAAGTGGTTCTTATTACAACAACAACATAACATGAATCTACCATTAAACTAGCTAGATTTATCCCTCACATCTATAGATATGATCTAATATAGTAATGCAGATAACAATATAACAACATTAGAGCTCAAAGCATCAATCACACACACAACAGAAGAGGTATGTGGTTCACCCTCTCTCTAGGGCTATGTCCACAAAACTATGCTTATGATATATTAAGGTAAATCTTACAGTCCCGATTTGCACTCTTGGCTAGCAGATCCTTTCTTCTTCCTCTCTCCTCCTGCGCACCCAACTACAAGACTTGATATTCGAACCCAGCTGAAGATCTTACAATACCATAAGGCTCTCTCTCTCAACACTTCTCTCACCCTCAATACAATATTCTCCTGATGAACAATACTCGACTATAAGGCTCAACCATAGTACCGACCTGACCTAGGTCCTCTCGACCTCTATTTATACATTTCAATCCCTCATTGACAGCCTTAGGTTGAAACCTAGGTGTCAAAACCCTAATTACCAAAACCCTAGGTGTCTACAACCCTAGGTCAACTTGACTCATTCTTTCCGAGCTTTTCCAACCTGTCTTTCCTTCTCCATCTCGCGGTGCTCCAAGGCATCTAATGCTCTCTTTTTCCTCTTCCCGAGTCATCCTCGATCCATCCTTCTTGTTGATCTGTCGTCCTAGATCTCCTCATCTAATGACCTACTTTTCCACACTTCTCTCCATATTCTCTGTTCTTTTGCTCACTTCGACCCAGTGACAACCATTGTGTCTCCCACGAAGCTCGCTTTTTACCTTTTCTTCCTTATTCTTCACTTCCTTCCATAACCCATGGCCAAAAGGCCCCTAACACTCACCTGTGACTTGTAATGAGGCACTTGAGATCTGATCGTCTTGTTTTACTTCGAATTTCGACTGCGTAGTGCATCCCTTGATTTCTTCTTTATGCCTCCTTTCCATCCTTATGTAGACTTTATTTTCTGTGTCTAGTACCCAGTTTCAACTACACCTGGTACCTAGACCCTTGTCTTCTTGATTCTACTGAGAGCAGTGAGGTGACCAGTTGTCATAGTACAACTTCAGCCGACTCCCATTCACCAAGCCTTCCTTCCAATCTCCTTTCAATGTATTTAGTTGTGCATCTCCTCCTTCTTTAACATAGGCAATCTCATATGGTCTGAGCCAATGCGTTCTGAACTTCCCAGGGTGTTTGATAAACTTACTGTCATATAGCAGCACTAAATCACCTTGACTGAATATATTCTTCTTAATGTGTCTGTCATGATAGGCCTTTTCTCGTTCCTTCTGAATTAGCTGATGGAAGCCTGCAATGAATCTATATTCTTCTAGTTTTACCAACTGTGATAGCCTCTCATGAATAGCGTCAATATCATCCATGTCTGTAAATGAAACAATTATTAATCTTGGTACCAAGCACTCCATTGGGACAACAACTTCAAGACCATAAACCAACTTGAAAGGGGTCTGCATTGTTAATTTCTTGCAAGTGGTTCTATAAGCCTAGAGTACTACTGGTACTCTTAAATCCTAGTCATCCATGTTCATACTGCAAATATTTGTCAATGCTATCTCCAAGATCTTGTTGAATTCTTCAACCGTTCCGTTTTCTTGTGGATGATAAGGTGTACTCTTCTGATGGTGGACTGCAAATTCTTCAGTCGGGGCTTCAACTGTCTTATTGATGAAGTGTGTACCTTGATCACTCATAAGGACCTTAGGGCATCCAAACCTAGTTATTATGTCATCAAATATAAACCGTGCAGCTGTAGCTACACTACAGTCCTTGACTTCTCTTGCTTCAGCCCATCTAGTCAGGTATTTTATAGCAGTGATAATATATCTTTCTCCCGTGCGCTTTCCTGGTGGGTTTATAGGTCCCAATAAGTCAATGGCCCATTTTTCAAATGCTTGAAGGGTCATCTGCAGTGCTAATGACATCTCATCTCTTCGGGATGGTTTTCCAAATCGCTAGCATACATCGCATGCTCTAGTATATTCTTTAGCATCTCTATGTAATGTAGGCCACCAAAGGCCAGCTCACAGAACCTTCTGCACAATTTCTTTTCCTACATAATTTCCTCCTGCAATGCCTTCATGAGATTCTTCGAGGATCATAGGGAATTCTGCCTCCATCACACATCTTCTTAGGATCTCATCAGGTCCCATTTTATATAGCTGACCAACTATTAGTGAAAAATCTACAGTGCGCACCACTAGTTGTTTCTTCTGTGGAATTGTGAATTCTGCTGGAGCTATTCCTGTTGACAGGAACTAGACTATGTCTGCAAAGTGTTCATCACTCTTTCTAATGGCGAGCAGCCGTGCATCTGGTAGTGTGTCCTCCAGACTGGTAGGTTCTTCACCATGCTCCAACCTTGACAGGTGGTATGGGCCATTATTCATTCTTCTTGGCTTAACTATGATCTCAAAATCATATTCTTGAAACAGGAGAAGCCATATTCATATTCTCCCCCCCAACACTGGCTTGTTGACTAGGTATTTCAGCGTGAAGTGATCAGTAAAATTTTTAAAGTGTCCTCCCAACAAGAAGTGGCGGAATTTCTGTAATGCATACACCATGGCTAGTCCCTCTCTCTCTGTAGTAGTGTAATTGATTTCAGTTGTGGAGAGATTTCTGCTGGCAAATGCTAATGGATGATCAATGTCCCCTTCTCAAGGTTGTGCCAGTACTACTCCTAATGCAATAGAATATGCATCCACATGCACATGAAATGCCTTGCTCCAGTTGGGAAAGACTAGAATAGGTGCAATGACCATCTTTTGTTTTAGTGTGTCAAAGCTCTGCTGGAATTCGTATGTCCAGCCAAACTGATAGACTTTCTTTAATAACCTCTCCATTGGTGTAGTAATCTGAGCATATCCTTTAATAAAAATTTTGTAATAATCAGTATGTCCTAGCGCAGTGCGTAGTTGTTTGACTGATGTAGGTGGTGGTAAATCAACTATAATTGCGATTTTGGATGGATCCACTAACAATCCTTGCTTGCATACAATATGACCTAATAATACTCCAAATGGTGAAAATAATATGCATTTCTTCAAATTCAAAGCAATTTGACACTGCCTGCATTATCCAGAATTAGCCTTAGACATTCAATATGATTTTTCAACAAACTAAAAACAGTTCAGTCATCAAAGTATGCTTCTAAAAATTTATGTAAAAATTCTTTGAATGCTTCAACCACCACCCTGGAAACGATGGCTGGGGAATTATTCAACCCAAATGGCATTACTGTATATTGGTAGGATTCCCACTCTATGGAAAATGTAGTCTTATGATGGTCCTCCTTGGCGATGCGGATCTAATGGTGTCCTGAAAACCCATCTGTAAAAAAATATAATTCTTGGCCTCCCACATTATCCAACACTTTGTCCATGAAAGGTGTAGGGAAAGGATCATGTAGACAAGCATCATTCAACTTCCTGAGATCTATGCAAATCCTAATCTCACCTGTATTCTTATCTTGCACTACCATGGGGCTAATCCACTCCGACTCTTCGACTGGTTCAATAATCTCTGCTTCCAGCATTTTGTCAAGCTCAATCTTCAATTTTTCCTTATATTTCGGGTTCAATCTGTAGGGTCTTTGCTTGACTAGCTTCGCGTCTGGTTTCAAAGGTATTTTCATTTCTCCCATAGGTCCTTTGATTCCCTTCATATCGGTGAACTTGGTCAGGAACAAGTCCTGATACTCATGAAATAACTCTACGATTTTGTCAATGGTAGCAGCGTCTCAGTAATCTCCGACATTGGCAAGCTTTGGTGTTTCCTCTGTCCCGATATTGACTTTATTTATTTTTATCGGTTGTCCAATGAATGGAATTTCAACTCCTAGTCCTTCCACATCTCTCTGACCTTTTGTTTCTATGATATTCACCTTCCTTGGGTCATCATCTTCATCAACATTAATGTTGTAGCAGGTTTGCATTTTCTGGAGGGGCGCAGTCCATTCATCCTCTTCTTGCTCGAAAGGGAGGCCAGATGCCTCCTCGAATACTTTCTGTCTCACCATCTATAGTGCTTGATCTACAGAAGGAAATTCACTGTCAAACAAAAAGGTGGTTATAAAATTATGGGTCATACCTTCCCATTCTGAAGTGACAAGGCGCAACTCTGCTTGAAGGTACCAATTAATCGGGGTGTTATCCAACGTATTGACGAATCTGTGTACCCATTGTTCTCTAGGAATGTCACTCCAGGCCTCTTCACAGCTTCGTACATGGTCCTTTAGGCAGCTTCAACCTGTTTACCATGCTTCGCAGCTTCCTTCTTGTGCTGAGAACCATGTTGTCATCAAAGTTTGGCATTATCTCTAGTCTGTAATATTGCTTTTATGTGTCCCCCACCATCTCACTGGTGTGGATTTCATGGCCTCATCCATTGCTAAAAAACTCTATTATGTTGGTACACTTGTCTCAAATTATGACAAGAAGTTTTCTAAGGGGTTCAGCCCATCAAATGTGGGTAGATTACTCATTATTGTGCCAATCCAGCGAAATTCTCTGGTTATCCTAGCACATATTCTTGTAGATACTTCATACATCTAGTTCTACCAGTTTTCCAGTGCTTCTTTTGAATCAGATGAACATGCGTTGTCACTTCACCAACTCATATTTATGTCAGTTGTAGGGTTGATATAATCCTGTTGTCTGGCTATTAATTTGTAGATGTTTTCCAATTCAAATGCGTGGTCTTCTTCTCTGATAGGTTTTGTGTATCGTGGACCTTCATCTGGATCTAAAGGTGCAACGACCCTAAGGATAGATTTTTCAAATGTCATGCGTCTTTCCTTTAAATCAACAACAGTGGAATTGTCGAAGGCCTAATCAATTCCTAACAATGCAGGGTAAGGGAAACTATCATCAACAATTTCAATTACCTCAAAATCTACAAAGGTTCTTACCCCATTGATGTCCACTGGGACATGCTCTAATCGTCCAAATGGGATGGAAACTTGTTGATTAGCCATGCGAAGCCTGATAGGGGAATATACCATCTTGGGTTTTCCCATCAGTGCCCAAGTATTCTTCATCATGACATTGACTTCTCACCCTAAGTCGAGGACCACATAGTCTATCTCATACTCTCCTATCTGAGCATTCAAGTGTAGTTATTTATTTGTCCTTCTCCTTCTTCAAATTTGGTGCACTGCTCTATTCAGTAAGGGGTCTATTTTTCCTAGTTCATACTGCTTGATGAGATATTGTAATTCTTGGACAATGCCTTTATCATGAATCAACTTAACACAAGTGTGCAATAATTCCATGAGTTTTCTTACCTCTTTCCCTTCTATTGGTGATGCATACAGATCAAACGCCTGAGGCATGCCATATTCTTTGATTTCTGGTTGTCTCTTTGATGAAGATCCTTGATCTCCTTTGAATTATTTTCTTTCCTCCTTGACTATCTATCTTTCTTTCTTAGCATCAAACATTGGGGTCGTTTCTATAGCTTTCTTGACTCCATGGTCGTTTTCAGTCCTTCCTTGGGCTAGTCTGTTTTCCCCTGTAGCAACACCTCCTCGAGTAATAACAATGACTCTAGGGTCTGCTCCATGAGGTTCAGCATATATCAGTTGTACTTGTGGGTTCTGTTGGGGTCCTCGTCTTTCCTGAAGTTTAGCCAACAACACATGGCATTCTTCTATGACATGCTCAAAGGAATTATAGTAACTACAGGTTGTGCAGGGATTCTGACAATCCCTTGCTAAATGTTCAGGCTGCACAGAGTTGTAACAGATTATTTTTCCTCAGCCTTGGCCCATACCTCCTCCTCATCATCGTCCTCTGTAGCTGTCGTGAGGAGTGAAATTTCCTCTCCCCAGAGAGTTGTACTGCGGAGTGTTTCCCTCTTGTTGTACTTCGCCTTGAATCTTGTATATGTATCTCGACCTTTCATGCATGAGATCATAAGCTCTACAATCCCAATCATCATACCCCACTGATTTAAAGAATGTACAATACAATTTTATGGGTGTCTGGACATACTTCTGCATGTAGTAGCACTCACCTGGGCAATGCCTATTTCTACATACCTCACACCATGGTAGGTTAACTTGCTTTAAGGGGATCGGTGTTCCTGATGCCAAGTACTCATGAAATAAAGGGAAATGTTCCTTATCATGGACTTCAGATCTGCATGTTACACACCAAATATCATCTCTTTTGTCTTTTCCCTTATCTTTCTTCATATCCTCGACCTGTAAAGACAAACTAGTTAACTAGCTCATGATCTGGCTAATGCCTGAGCTAGATTCTCCCATCGGTGTTGATTCAAGCTTCATTGTGATCTCCAAGTCTTTTGCCTGAGATGCAATCTTTTGCTGCATCAAAGGGATTCTTATGTGTGGTAACAACATAGCGATGAACCACTCTTTATTCTGTTCGTCATGGATCTGGAAAGTTAATTGGCCTGTCAGGGTCTTGAATCTCTGGTCGAGCTCCCAAACAGGTTCTACTACCTTTTGTTTAATCTGTTTTAGTTCCGTAATACAATGTGACTCTAATTTAGGTTTCTTAAACTCTACAATCAGTGCATTCTTGATCTCATTCAGGGGCTTAGGCTGTGCCAATCCTTGGACAAGTTTCATGTACCAGCTCAGTGCGCAGTCCCTTAGCGTAGTGCTAAATTGGGTTCTCTTGATGGCTTCATTAGTGATACTTTTAATATTCCATACAACCTCACACAGAAACCAATGTTGATCTGGGTCTTCAGATCCATCTCCTCTAAAGATAGGGAGTCTCATTTCATCTGCCATAAAGCTAACTAGGGTTATTTTCTGAGTATATGTTGGGCTACTGGTAACAGTACTCTGAGGACTCTGGTGGGTCTGACTATTCTTAATGCTAGGTATTGTTGAGACAATAGGAGGATTAACGTTACTTACTTCAGTAGTTCACGCAGTTCCTGAGGTTTCTGGCTCGCTTTGGCACAATTCTTCAGCTTCCCCTTCTTCTGTTCTAGTGGGCTCTGGATGCTCTTCATCGGTTAGATCTACCTCTTCTCCACTATAGAAACCTTCTTCGCTGTAGTTTTTCTTAAACAAATTCTCAAGGTGAACTCCACGGAATACTTTCCCACTACACGTATGTCTTGCTTCTGTGTCACTGTCGCTGTCTAAGATCTTGAACATTAGCCTTTTCAGGTCCGATCTATATACTGTATCTTCAAGATGTGGTTTTCATGCAAGAACATCTTGATTCTTAGCTTCAGGAAGTGAAAAAAAATTTGTCTGGGTCCCTTGAAAAAGTATCTCTCGGCTTGACTATACGATTATGTTTTGTCAACAAAAAACTCAGTGATATATCCTCTGATGGTGCTATCAAACCAGTGATCTACTACTCTGGATACAACGTTGTCGACTCTCTTGACCTTATGGATCAGTGTTGGTGTCCAAACCATAGGGGGTCTAGATCTGATTTCAAACTGTGTGTCAGCTAACATAGCCAACCACTCATGTAGATCCTGATGGATTCCTCCAAAGAAGATCTCGTGAATGTCGGTGAAGATGTATCTTTGCAGCCAATCCTCAGTGCTTATTTTAGGTTTCTTGTTCTAGGATTCAACGAATTCCTTCTCTTGATCCTCTACCCACTTTTGAATCTCCGTCTTCAATGGGAACCACCTTGACATTCCCTTAAAAAGGTCCTGGCAATGAAACCATTTGTTGGCACAGGGGCAGACCCAGGGTTCAGCTCCAAGAACGCACCAACAAGCCCTAGATACTAGCCCTTTTGGCAGCACCTGCGAAGTAGATGCAGTCTCACTTGAAGGAGCTATGAGGGGGTTGCAGGACAGAATTGTCTACAACCAAGGTAATATCAAGTGGTTCTTATTACAACAACAACGTAACATGCATCTACCATTAAACTAGCTAGGTCTATCCCTCACAACTATAGATATGATCGAATACAGTAATGCAGATAACAATATAACAACATTAGAGCTCAAAGCATCAATCACACACACAACAACAGAGGTACATGGTTCACCCTCTCTCTAGGGCTATGTCCACAGAATTGTGCTTATGATATATTAAGATAAAGCTTATAGTCCTGATTCGTGCTCTTGGCTAGCATATCCATTCTTCTTCCTCTCTCCTCCTATGCACCTAGCTGCAGGACTTGATCTTTGCACCCAACTGAAGATCTTACAATACCAGAAGGCTCTCTCTCTCAGCACTTCTCTCCCCCTCAATACAATATTCTCCTGATGAACAATACTTGACTATAAGGCTCAACCATAGTACCGACCTGACCTAGGTCCTCTCAACCTCTATTTATACATTACAATCCCTCACCGACAACCTTAGGTCAAAACCTAGGTGTCAAAGACCTAATTACCAAAACCCTAGGTGTCTACAACCCTAGGTCAACTTGACTCATTCTTTCCAGGCTTCGCCAACCTGTCTTTCCTTCTCCATCTCGCGGTGATCCAAGGCATATAATGCTGGATTTTTCCACTTCCTGAGTCATCCTCAGTCCATCCTTCTTGCTGATCTGTCATCCTCGATCTCCTCATCCAACGACCTACTTTTCCGCACTTCACTCCATATTCTCTATTCTTTTTCTCACTTCGACCCAGTGACAACCACTGTATCTCCCACAAAGCTCGCTTTTTACATTTTCTTCCTCATTCTTCGCTTCCTTCCATAACCCATGGCCAATAGGTCGTAACATACCAGTTGTATGTATATGTGTAGTCCTCACTTTCTGGTACTTTAGACAACTAGCTATATAATTAGCCACTTTCTTCTTCATTCATGGCTAAAAGTATTGACTTCTTATAATGAAAATTGATTCTTGATATCCTTGGTTCCCAACATATGACACAACGTGAAATTATCTCATCACTATATTTTTCATCTCCCTAGAATTTGACACATATACTTTTCCTTTGTACATGAAGATTCCATTATATTTCAACTCATAATATTTAAATTTTTAATGGAAATTACTTGGATGTAATGTTTCTTTTATTTTCAAATAGTGTTGATTTGAATTTTCAACCTTTAAAATCCATCTTTTAAATCAAATATATACATGTTAATGTTTGTATCATGCATATCATTTGATCTTCTGATGAGTGCATCAACCACCCAATTTTCTTTTCCTTTGATATGTTTAATTTCAATGTCATGTTCACTAAGGAATTTGAGTCATCTAGTTTTTCTAGAATTTAATGTGGGTTGTCCCAAAAAATGTTTCAAACAACAATGATATGTCCTTAGCTCAAATATTCTCACCATGAGGTAATGTATCTACATTTTTAGTTCATGAACAATAGTTGTGAATTCTAAGTCATGTGTAGCATAATTCCTCTCATGCTATTTTAAATTTTGGGACTCATAGCACACCACATGATCCTTTTGAGTGAGTAATCCACCGAGCCATTCCTTGCATGCATTAGTATACACCACAAAATATTCATTGGGGTTTGCAATATTCAAAATTGGAGCACTGGTCAAACTGTTTTTCAATTGCTGAAATTTTTCTTCACATTCAGTAGTCCCTTCAAATCTCACTCCCTTCTTTTGCAAAGAAGTAATGGGGCCTGTAATATTTGAAAATCCTTTTATAAATATTTATTAATAACCCGAAATACCCATGAATGATCTGACCTCTATCACATTTCCTAGTGCTAGCTACTCTTTAATGACCTCTATCTTCTCGGGATCCACTGTTATCCCATCTACTGAGATAATATTCCCCAAGTAATGAATATTCTTTTGATAGAAGATGCACTTACTTAGCTTGGCATATAATATATGCTCTCTTAGAACTTGCAACACCATTCTTAAATTATTTTCATGTTCCTCTTCTATCTTTGAGTAGATGAGTATGTCATCCAGGAACACAATTGCAAACTTGTCTAGATATTCCCTAAACACTCCATTAATTAGGAACATGAAAATAGTTGGGGCATTTGATAACCCAAATGACACTACCATGAATACATAATTCCTGTATCTTGTTCTGAATGTTTCCTTGCTAATATGTTCTTCCTTTATGATCACCTGACAATAGCCTGATCTCAAGTCAATCCTGGAAAATATTCTTGCACCTTTCAACTGATCAAATAGATCAACAATTCTTGGTAAATGATATTTTTTTCTTTATGGTGACCTTACTTATTTGCTTGAAATCAATACACAACCTTAAGGTTCTATATTTATTATTTACAAAAAGAACTGGGGTACCCCAAGGTGACACACTTGGGCATATATACCCCTTTTTTAACAATTCTTCAAGCTACATTCACAACTCCAACTTTGGTGTGCCCATTATGTAAGGTGTTTTGGATATTGGGGCAGCTCCCAGCACCAAATCAATAGAGAAATCAATGTCTCTCTTTGGTGGAAGTTCTATGATTTCCCCAAAAACATCTTCAAAATTCCTCAAGACTAGATGATTTTCAATGTTTGTCACTTTATCTCTTGATATATCTTCCATATGGGCTGTAAAAATATGACGCCCCTTCCTAAAACTCTTTTTCATTTGCATGGATGAAAGTTCTTTAATAGCTACATCTCTTGGAATGCCTTGAACTTTTCCTTGATTCCCTACCTCATCAAGACAAGTGATTGTATTGTTGTAACATTCTAGGACAACATGGTGTTTTTCTAACCAATCCATGCCAATTAGAAAGTCATATGAACTTAATGGTATGGTGTTCACATCTACCTTTGTGCTAAGTCCATTTATGCCTATTGGGAAATGTTTAACCATCTCACCGATTTTCCTGTTATCCCCTATGGTTTACTGAACTAACGAACATTTCTTATGCTTACTCCTTTGTAAGTGAAATATTTAAACAATGTTAGAGTTTATGTAATAATGGCTAGCTCCATAATCAATCAAAATTACTGTGAGCTAGTTATCAATCTTACCTTCCACTTCAATCACAGGAGATTGATACTTTTTTTGCTTGTTGTCCAAGGCTACATAAATCCTTGGCATGTTTCTTCCCATGTCTTCCACTATTTCAACCTCTTGAATATTGTGGACAACCCTCATGTTTTATCCCTTGTGAAGGTAGTCCCTATACAAGTGATCTCCCTCACATCTCCAACACTTAATGGGCTAGTGTCTTGGCCTTTTCCAAAAACAATGTACCATCCTAGGCTCATTTTGGGTTGAATGTCGTTGTTTATTTTCTTCAGAGTTATTACTTAAAAAGTGTGGTTTAAAACCTTTATGCCTTTTCTCATTTTTACGCATTCATCTTTTCATTCCAAGCTTTTTGCAAGACTGGCCTTTCTTTACTCTGCTCATAAATATGTTTTTCTCTCTGCATGGCCTCCTCCAAAGTCTTGGAGTTATCATAGTGTATCTTTCACCATAGAAGGATGGTAATCCACTCAAAAATATTTGTATTTTTACCTTCTTATCCTTTATGAAACCCACATACTTCAACAATTCAAAGAATTTGTTCTCATATTGATCCATTGTAATTCTTCCCAGCTTGAGTTCAAAGAACTATTCCATCTTCTTTTCATAGTAATGCTCGGAAAAATATTTCTCTTGGAAATATCCTTTGAACTTCCTCCATGAGTCTTTCTTCTCATCAAGGTGCTTGGTTTGATTAATCTAATACCACTACATGGATTCCTTTTCCTACATGTGGTAGGTTGCAATTATGGTTTCTACCCTTGTGGGGTAATCATGTAACTAGAAATATTTCTTCATTTCCAACAACCATGGTTAGACGTCTTCTCCCTTTTTATGCTCACCATTAAAAGTTTGTGGCTTGAATTTATTGATTTCACCTTTTAAAATGTATGTTTCAGATCTTCTCCTCTGTCTCCTAACTAGAGACACACTTGGACTTCTCCCTAGCCCTAAAATTACTCGATCTCTTCTAATGGATTGCTCCAGGGAATAAGGATGGAAGGTCATACTTCTTGATTATATATCATTCACATGATCATCCCTTATTCTATGGGATATGAATGTTGTGACTTGTATAATACTTGTTGCTTGATTTGTTCCAGAGTCTTTATTTTCTTTCCTCTACAACATATTCAGACTCTGTAGTATCTCATCCCGAGCTTTCATAATATTCTATTTTTCTTCCCTATAACTCTACACTTATCTCTATAGGATTATCATAGTTTCATACAACTCCAAATGCTTCTTTTTTACTATTTTTCATTTGGACTTTGTCTCTGCATTTTCCATGCTAACATGCAGACCTTTGATCTCCTCCTCATGGCTGTAAGATCCATGGAAATCTTCCATAACTCCAATTGTCATATGGGAATCGAATCTACCCTCCTGTACCTCTAGTTTTGCAAGAAATGTGCATGCATATATATCTATATATCTATATCTATCTATCTATATATATATATATATATATATATATATTAGTTATGGAAAAAGAATGCATGAATTTTCTGCTCTTTAATGTCACCAATCACCTTATTTTGATTTGATTGTAACTTCTACTTCTCAGATCAATTTTATGGGTTGATATATGACTTATCCTCCTAAATACCTTTCCAATGACTATTCATTTTCCCAAATATGAGCTCTAATATGAAAATTACGGTCTATGGAAGTTTTAACTATCATTTTTTGCCTTGTACGGTACATGTGTCTTCTTTTTCATCATGTACAGGTTTAGAGAACCAGATTTTGATTCCGGATCCATGGATGTCGTCTATGGTCCATAATATTTTTATAGAGTTCTCATGTACCCCAAATTGACTTATGAGCGAGGAGTTATGCCCTATGGAAGTAAACTAGTACTGAAAATATACCTTGTATTGTTTTAGCTATAACTTTCTAATACTAGCTTTGTTTTGTGTTCAAAATATCTTATTAGAAATCTCTTTCATTTTAAGCAATAGAGACTATGTGTATTGAAGGTACACAATTTTTTTATAATTTCGACTACCTGAAAATGTTGTTTAGGGCCTCAAAATGCCCTTGCAAGTTGATGACCTTCGAAAAGTTGAAATGTTTGTAGAAAATTGACTGATTTATTGTTATAAAAGTCTTTTAATATGATCTGTTGATCTCCAAATTGGGATTAATTGTAACTTTTGATACAGTAAAAATTTTCCAATCCCGTGGATGAATCTCTATCATTGATTTCCAAGTCGAAAGAAATCTAGACCGTCCATTCCCCAACACCCGAAACTCCATCGGTGATCGACGATCAACAATTTTCCTTGACAAACCAACCTTTTTCACAAATTTCTTCGAACCCTAATCGGTCCATCATTGATCGTCGATTTCTCTTAGTGCACTAAAATTGTTCATGAATTTTTTCGAATCCTGATAATAAAAAATCAATGATTTCTTGGATGACATGGCATGACATGTGGATGTTGATGTTGCATGACATGTGGATGCTAAAATGACATGCCATGACATGACATGTGAATGTTGATGTGGCATGACATGTGGATGCTGATGTGGCATGACACATGGATGCTTACATTACATGACACCCCATCCTCCTCTTTTCCTTCATCAATGATCAACAATTTATCTTGGATGAACCAAAGACTTCACCAATTTTGTTGACGCGACCATAAACGATCGATGATTTCTCTTGGAAAATGAAACACTTCATCAATTTCATCAACATGACCATTGATGATCGATGATTTCTCTTGACGAACTAAATTCACTCATGAATTTTGTTGAACTTTGACACTTAGAATTTTTTGAGCAAAATCCTGGATGAATCTGTGTCGTCGATCTCCCAGTCAAAATGATCTTGACTGTTGATTCACCATACTTCTCCCAACTCTATCGATAAGTATCGATCACCGATATGCTCTATTCTACCAAATCCAAAAATATATCTCAACTGCCGATTTTCTCTATATTCCAAACTCCAAATATTTGATCTCGACTGTCAATTTGCTCCATTTTCCAAACTCTGAAAATCGATCTCAATTGTCGATTTGCTCCATTTTTCCAATTTAAAAAATTTATAAGTTTTTGTTCAATATAGAATGAATCTGGGTAGTTGATCTCAAAATCAAGCATGATGTTTGTTGAATTTTCGTTAATTACATTAACATTATATTTACCATAGCAATTTAAACTTATTTTTCATGCTCGTTTCTCAATAGGCAATGTTGCACCATCGCCACCCAACCATAGGCACCTACTCGTGCCACCCTCGAGCATAAAATAAACATCTCAGGAAACCATTCTACATAAGGGGAGAAAACCCAACAACCTTCTTATAGAGAATATCCTTGCTAAGAAAAAATAACCAAGAAAAAGCTCTATCCACTAGAGAAAACCACAAAGAAGATAACCCAACAACATAGATGCAACACACCCTAGCTAGAGAGTTAGGGTGTCTAGCCTCCACTATCACACCACCAAGAGATAACCAACTATGCATATGAAACTCACTCTAGCCAGAGTGCTAGATTGGATCTACCAATACATCACTAAGACAAACCAACAACGCAGCTTCAACTTACTCTAGCCAAAGCGTTAGAGTGGCCAGCCTTCAACAACACATCACCAAGACCAAAAGAGATAGACCCTCCATATGTGCCCTTCTTCCTTATACATATACAACTGCAGATACAACTCTCTCCACCAAACTTGCACTATATATCCATAAGAGAGTGTGCCAAATGAGGAAGGCATCACTCTTATTTATACTAATAATATGTCAGTGACTTTTATGGTAGGGCCGAACTGACTTTATGGAAAATATATTTTTTGTTTATCTTTTCCTTCTCGAGTCGAATTTACTTCTGGAGAATTATAATTATTCTCTGTTATTTTTTATGAGGCCGACTTCTCTTTTGGTTTCTTATTTGACTTCCAATGGTTTTCCTTTAATGTCTTGGAAACTTCATCTATAAGAAAGGTTATCTCGGAGGTGAATACCTCCCGCAACTACTAGAAACATCAAGAATATCGACCGTCTATCAATTAAAATTTCCCAATTTCTTCAACTTCCATTTAAACATAAATTTTGGCCTTCTAGGTCAAATTTAACTAATGGTGCCACCTTCGACCACCATTTTTATAAGATACCATTTTTTGCCACATGTTGAAGAAAATCTGCTAGGAACAAAAAAACTTTTATATCGAGTGTGATTATAATTTATGATTGTGAACGCATAACAAATTTCAGATTTTGAATCTGATGCTCCAATAAAATTATGATTCTTCATACGCATTCCTCTCTGATTCATATTTCCGATGGCTGTTCATTTTCCCAAATCCGAGCTTTGGGATGATATTTATGGTTTGCAGAAGTTTATAATGTTTTCTCATTTTTATCCCTCTATGCTACATGCGTCTTCTCTTCCATATTGAACAATTTCAGGTATCGAGATTCCAGTTCTTGTTCCATTTATGTATTTTATGGTCCATGATTTTTTCATAGACTATTCATGTGCCCCAAACTGACTTCTGAGAAAGGAGTTATTTCCTCTGAAAGTAAATTGATACCTAATTTATACCATGTAGTGTTTCAGCTATAAGTTTCTCATACGAGCTCTATTTTTTTCTCGAAATGTCTCGATGGAAAGATCTTATCGATTTATTTCATTTAATCATCAAAGACTATGTGTACAATCAATACATCCAATTATCAAGATTTTGATCCCTTGAAAATGTTGTTTAGGCCCTCAAAATGCATCTACAAGCTTATGACCTTCAAAACCCTAAAAATATTTGTAGAAATTGATCGGTTTACTACTACAGCAGTGCCTAAAACAGGTCAAATTCATCTTCAAACTGTTTGGAACTATTGTAATATCCTATTAATCTAACCTGTAGTTCTCATTGACCATTTTCTTCCATTGGCCATCGACAAAACATCCTGAAAATCCATCGACAAAACCTTCTGAAAGCCTATAGGAAATATTTCTTGAAAAACTATTGGTAAGACCTTTTGCAAGCTTATCATCAAAATTTCCCAAAAATTCATTTGAAAAACCTCCCGGAAGCCCATCGAAAAGTTTTCTCAAAAATCCATTAGACAAAACCTTCCACAAGCCTATCGAAAAAATTTCTCGAAAAACCATCGACAAAACCTTTAGCAAGCCTATCGATAAAATTTCCCGAAAAAGCCATCACCAAAACCTTCCAAAATCCTATTGGAAAAATTTCCTAAAAATCCATCGCCAAAACCTTCCGCAATCTTATCGAAAAAATTTCCCAAAAATCCCATCGGAAAAATATTTTGCAAGCTTATCGACACAATTTCTCGAAAATCCATTGCCAAAACCTTCTACAAGCTTATCGACAAAATTTCCAAAAAATACCATCGGCAAAACCTTCTGCAAACCTATCAACAAAATTTCCCAAAAATCCATCGCCAAAATCTTCCACAAGACTATCGACAAAATTTCTCGAAAAACCCATCGAAAAACCTTTCTGCAAGCCTATCGACAATATTTCTTGAAAATCCATTACCAAAACCTTCTACAAGCCTATTGGCTTAGAATTTTCCGCCCAAGCCTGTGTTGGATCTGGGCTGTCAATATTAGATATTGGAGTGATATTAGCCATCGGTTTATAAAACTCTCCATTCTTACAAATGAATCTCGACTATTGATTCTAGGCCATCGATTCTCTAACTCTTCAATTTCCATTGAAATGTAAAATCTGATCTTCCAAACCGAATTTAACTCTACAACCTGCATATTGATGCCATTAATCATCTTTTCTATGGCCCCGAGGGTAAATTAAACTCAAATTCGTTCATAAATTTGAGTATTTCACTCTGGTTTCACAATTTTCCCAAAATCCTTCACAAATCTAAATTATGTAACAATGAATTTTTCCAAATTCGTGTTGGTCCTTGTCCCATACAGGTCTAATGTTGAACCAACAGATATAATACCAATTGTAAAATACCTTTCCCTGCTAAAAACAAAATTTAAAATTCCCCATACAAATTAAATAAACCAAGGGGCAACAGGTCCATAATTTAACATGCATCTAACAACATATTTTAAAACATGAATGCAACCATTCACACAATAAAACACAACATTCAAATGCAACTATTTACACAACAAAATTAACATAATAAACATAACAAACGACTTATATATTCATAAAATAACCAACTGGTTATGTGTGAAGGAAGTTCCTCCCATCCATAAGATTGTTGTTCATTTTCTCCCAATAACAAGCCACCCTCGAGATGTGGCTATGACTCCACAAGGAGTATAGCCCTCTTATCCACTGTTCACACACTCAACATCCCAAAACCTAGGTTCCACTCCAACAATAGTTCCAATCCACCATATCTCTTCTCCTCAACCTACAAAACCCAAGGAATGGGATCCACCTTCTCTTCCATGTAGTCCCTTGGCCTTCCCACTTCTCTCCAGGGCTCCATGGCAATCGATTGACTAATAATATCATATTTGGGGACTAAAATAACTCTCAGCTATTCTACAAGTTCTCACAACAACCTTCACAAGGCTCTTGATCCATTTCCTCAACAGAACAAATGTTCCACAAGAACACAACCCATTTTTTTATAGGCACATAGGCCACATTTCTAGCATAAAAAAAACCCAATAATGGCTTCCATCAAGCACATCATGGTTGGTGTTATTTTCAACACTCAACTCCTCTTTTGATTCCCAAAATCAACATGGAAAAATTGTCCTAATTTTCCATTCAAATTTCCTTTTCTTCCATGCATGTTGACTCTCACACTCCCCAATGTTGATTTTACTTCATCCCCGTGCTCCCAATAACTATGGGATGTGACTTCTCACACCCAATCTATTACATGAATTCAATGATTGAGTGTCTAATAATTCAAAGGGAATATTATATGGTAATGATACATTAACTAAAAAAATAACACGGGTTTCCCCTTGGATCCCCCTTTAGCCTCCTCTCTTGTGGAATCACATCCCCCCATTGTTTCTGTCCCTCTCGTATTGCCGTCAGGGATTATTATTTTATTAATTATTTCGATGTACCATTTACATATTTTGTCCCTCGACCACATCAATCAATATGGGTTCTTCACTCCAAACATATCGACTCACCAACCTAAATCACATTTATACAATAACATTATAATTTGTGGGGATTGGAAGCGGGGATGTTACATGCATGGTGTGATCCCTACCCTTGGTTGTACCTTAGTGGACATACATGTTATAAAAATAGGACCGCGGAGCAATAAAATAAAACAAATGCAGAAATAAAACACAGAAGATACACAATACAAGAGAGACACAGATTTATGTGGTTCACCCAGTGTGGGCTACGTCCACCAGAGAAATTGCCAAGTCCTTTCTTTATTATTATCCAACAAAATGAAGGGATACAACCTACAGCAAAACCCGTTGTAACTTCCTCTTCTTTCTCTCATAGTCTCCTCTCTCAGAATACAATACTTGCCAACCTACATAGCCACAATACATTTCCCTCATAAAAGAGGGTTGCCTTCTAGGGAAAAAAACCCTAACATAATCTCTATCGTTAGATATGTGACCTTATAATGAACGGTCCAGATTTACAATGAAATTACAATATACTTTTACAAGGCAATTTTTG